>OX463779.1:46931783-47531783 GCA_949825025.1 Siphlonurus alternatus
GTTCCGCGAGTCCCTCCCTCCCTCCCACCGACTGCATGCTGCTGATTTCATGGTGGCTTGAGACCGTGAAATATTCGCTAAAATCCATTGTTAAAATTAACAATAAGAACGTTATGTTGTGCAAATATACATTAGTGTTTGTAACGCATGTTTTTGCATCTAATAATAGCACTAAAAACATGTCGATTTTGTATTTGCATTTTTATATTTTCCTTGTGTTTATATTTGCGTTTTAAAATATGATTTTTTATTTTATTTTTTTTTAATGTTTCAAAATTCAAAGTAATTCCTTGTTTGAACAGTATATACGTCGTTTTGATACAAAATATAATTATTGCAGCATATTTTAGGAAGCGGATATGTATGAGTTCATTTATTTTTTGCATCAAAATTATCTGTAAACCAGACTCACTTCATTAAAAATAGCGTAATGAAAAGGAAGTATATAGATAAATAGAAATTTAATGCAACAAATTTCCTTGTTTGGCTAAAAATATTGTGAAATATTGAATACCAGTTTCAAAATGTATAGCAACACACAGCTGGCTTAGAAATTATAATTTCTTTTAAATTATTTTTGCAGATGCATGTTATGACATTTACATTGAGAAAAAAAAACTGTATAATACGAATTTAATATTTGCAATGATGGTGGAAAAAGTTCTGTTCCTCATTCAGTTGAAGCATCTAATCTGCATGGCATTTTTTTTAGTTGTGGGGCCAGGATGGGGAGGACCGTGCGTTTTTAAGTCCGCATTTGTGGACCAAACTATCCATTTTTTTTTTTTACAAGTTACACTCCTATGAGACGTAGCTTGGAGCTTGAGGCGGTGTAATGCCATGGGTATATGAATAAGGGAGGGAAAGGATGGTGGGCCATGGCCTGTTACGCGTCCCAGCATTCGCTGTGAGGTGAGACTAAGGGTACCGTGAAAAACCTCAGTCAGAACGGACACTTCTACTTTTTACTAACGGACCAAAATAAAGCCAAAGCCTAAGGAACCAACGCACAAGTGGTATCTTAATATTACATTTTTACGTCATTTTAGTTGTTTGCTATCTCAGCAAGCACATATTTATATAATTTTTTAGTTTACACAGATCGAGTAATTATATTGTAGAGCAAATTTTGTGTACCGCTGGGCTAAAATGAATTATAAAGTAATTCTTTATAAAATGGAGAGAATTAATGTTGATACGAAAAACAAACAAATAGAGACTTCAAGTTGGTGCGCCTCACGATGCTCATTTGTGTCATTAAGGTCTATCTTGCACTTGAAAATGAAGCAAAGTCTTTTTTTAACTTTTCTCGGTAATAAATGATGTAAAAAATCTAAATCTTGCATTATCCACTATATTTTTCAGTTTAGACTGAAGTTCCGTAAAGGAATTTTCCATAAAAAAATCTTATTATTAGTAAAAAAACGAATTCAATTTTTTTTTTTTACATTGGTTTAAATAGGACGGTGGGAACACTGAAAAATCAGCTGACTTGAAGCCTCTATTATTTCATTAATTGAAGTAAACGCAGTATGTGGCAATGAAGTCGTCTGTTAGATCCACCCCTTGAGATGATGGACCAGAGACAAGAAGGGTGACCAGTTATTTGAGGGGACAAGAGAGACATTCGTGTGTCACATGGGAAATGCACGCCCTTGTCAATGTAAAACCCGCTGTGGTATTACAAGTTCACATAAACCGAGAAATCAAAATGTCATGCATGTAAATTGATGTGTCAGAATTTTAGAAATAACACAGGAAATGGTGACATTGAAAATGTTTCAAAATTAGATTTTATAATGTGGTTAATATTGAGGCAATCAGTATAGCGGATAAGCTTTAGCCATCATTATTAATATTAAAAATGTGAATTTCCACAATGTTTCCAGGATATTATAAAAACCTCAAACTTTTGTTGTTGCATAATTATGATGTTGCAACTTAAACTTGATTTGGAAATTTGGAAATTGAATATTGTGGTTATATAATAATTCAATCCAAATACTCTCTCTAACTCCATGCAGTCTCCATCTCTCTCTATATAGTAAAATTTTAATTAAAAAAGATCAAACATAATTTTAATGATATATAAAATACGAGACACTCGTTATACTTTAAGCTTAATTCTCATCATGCATGCACTTAATATAATATTGATCAGAATCTCACAGAACTTAGATGATGTTAAGCAATTACTTTACATCTTTAATTAATGTATGTTCTTAGTAATTTTAGCGAGCAATTTAATTACGTATTTCTAAGAAGTGTCATTTTATACTATACTTTTTTCATTTTAATAAATTTTTTTACATTATATATATATATATATATATATATATATATATATATATATATATATATATATATATATATATATATATATATATATATAATATATACGATTCATTACATTTTATATACGCATACTACATTTTATATACAATTCATTATAACCAGACGTTGATATTTATGTATAATATATGACGATAATTTCTTCATGATTATACTATCGATTTTAAAAGTATATATGATGGTAAATCTCATATATATAACACTAAGTATATTTGTTAATGGTAAATCTAGTATATATATAACAGATATTATCACCCAATTGCATCATACATGCATGAGGCATATAACTTTATCCCATGCATGGTTAAGTTTGCTGTTTTTTTTATTTTTTATTATTGCAATAATCTAAATCAATAAAATTACGCCTGGCTTAAAGTTAGACCAGAGCTGAACCTCTATTGTATAGGGGGTGACTATACTCCCTACAATAGAGGATTAGCCTTGAGTTAGACCTCATCTCTATATGCAATCGATGGTATATATTTTTGATGGTGACATTATTTTGAAGTAGAAAGTGCATGGAACAGCAAGTCATGAATATGCATTGACATAACTTGAGTATTAAATACCCGCCCCACGATGCAACGGCTTGAGGCCATGCAGTATAATAGTCACGCGTCGTCGCACGCTGTATCCATGGGAGAGAGATGCAACAATAAGGAGACGCTCTGTTGCATCCGTGCATGCAGCACTCCGGCCATTGTTGTGGGAAACTGCAGCTCTCTCAGTGGTAATTATATATCCACAGTTCTGCGAAACACGTCCCAGAATATAATTGACGTAAAGTCATCATAATATGGTGGCGGTAAAGTTCAAATATAAATGATTTTTACTATTGATATTATAATTATTAAAATTATTCTTGAATTGATTTATAAATAAATTGTTTTAAAAATGTTTTAAGAAAACTATGAAATTAATTAAATACACAGCAGCTTTGACGTTATTGATTAATAGCAAAATCTGATTTATTTATTATTTTACATTAGTCATCATTTAAGTATGGCTTTGTGCACAATAATAATTGGTTTATATCAAACTGAATGATGTTTACAAGTTTTATAAAAATTCTTACAGCATGCCACGTCATAAATATATTGAATTAAGTTTATTCACATTATACATTTGGATCATTTGACACCCGCATTTGATAAAATTAAATTACAACATTATTTAATATAAAAAATTACTGAAAATTATATATAATTTATGACATTATGTAATATTTTGGCTGATGCAGTATAAATATTCCACGTGTACAAAAAGTTACAGCCTGCATGATGTCGAGTGGGCGCGGCTATTTATTCGCTGGCGGGCGGCAGCAGGCGAAGTTTCGTGGCTGATGCAGCTACGTCGCCGCCGCCGCTGCACGCATGCACGTTGCATTTTTTATGCTGCAGTCTCGGCGGCGAGTGCACAGCGTTGCCGCGATAGAGGCGCGCCCCTCCAACATCGCCGCTATCGCAGCCGACGTCGTCGCGCGCAAACACAGCCAGGAAATAATATCAGTATCATACTACCAACTTTTGCTTATATTGTATATTATATCCTTTATCTATATACAATACATTGTCAAATTACGTGTTCAAAATAAATAACATATACTTATATATATTATTTATAATTTGGAGTACAGAACCTAGTTGAAAAATTACGTCTTCAACTCATCCTTTATACATGTCTATAAACCTAATCTTTTTACCTTTAAAATTTAAAATACATCTTATTTCCTCTTCGCTCAAAGTGAGAATAAAATGAAGACAATATTTTTAACATTTTATGCTCAAAAAGAAGGAAAAATACTTAATATCGTATTTTTTTTCTCTAAAATGGTACAAAATAAGAGGAAATTAGACGAGAGAATAGCTTAATAGCGAAGAAAAGATGACACATTTATTTCAAGACGGGAAGTATTGTTTTTAAAGTATATTTATAATTTATGAAAATTCAAAGTTTCATTATTTTATTTATTTTTAAATATTTTAAAATTCAATATTTAACATTGAATTGAAATTCGATCCATGCGCTCTTTAATGGCATTTTCAGAACTCCGCATGCATATTTATATACACAGACTTTCATTGGGACACATTCTATTTCTAGATTTGTTTGCGAGCAACTCCACCACTCGCTTCTATAATAAAACCACTGCTTTAGAAAAATAATTTACTAGAGTTAAAAATTTAGTTATAAAATAAATTAGCATTAAACAAGTAATTAAATAATGTGTGTTAATAAAAAGTGAAAACACAGCGATGCGAAAAGTTAATTACTTAGGACTTTTTACCATGATTAAGATACTTGATTTTACCATTCAGATTGCGTGGGAGCAACATGTATTATAATAATAATATATCATGTATGCATTGCATGTACCTATCAACGTACATTACTGTGGCATTGCACGCAAACACATACTCTTTATATATACTGCAGCAAAACAAGCACTTAGCAAGTTCTGGCATCTAAAGCTTGCTCATTCCTTTATACTTTATATATCAGATCACGCATAAGCGAGAAATTACGATGACTAGAAAGACACAATAGCAAGTCTACAATCATGAGGGCGTGGTCCAGATGGATGCAACAGATCTCCTCTCCGCCTCCGCAACAATCTGTCCCTTGTACGTCATTGTCATTGGAGAAATTCAGTCCATGATGCTAACAACAGAGAAGGAAATTTAAATGTACAACAATGTAGATTGAATCCGAGTGTCGTTTTTCTGTCTTAAATAAAATTATAATATATATGTATAAATAGCATTATTATAATTACATTTACTGGCAATGAACGTGTTATATATAAAGTGGACGATTACTGCAAATGAATCAGAATTCATAATTGTAATTCATATATAATTAAATCATAATTTAATGTATTTTTGTTTACATATGTACGTCTTTTAAATTTTTTTTTATATATATACATAGGACAACTGCCAATTTTTATTATAATATTAGGATTTTTTTTTCCAAAATTTTATTTAATACTATAATAATAATTAAATAAAATATTATTATAATCCGTTTTCCTTTTATTAATTATAAAAAAAGGCATTGTAGCTTGGAAATTTGCTTGTCAGTTGTAAAATTTTCCTCCCCTAAGCTCTCCACCCCTCGAACCTTAATAACGTGAGGCTCGTGGTTAATATTCAAATTTTGGCAGCGGCCATCTTGCTGGTCTAGCTGCAGCTGTGGTGGAGGAGGTTCAAGGGCATCGGGCACATTACATTAGCATCTTGGACGTCTCTCGTTGGTCCTCCCACCCTCCCTCGTCGCCGTTGCATAACAACAAAGGAAAGTGCATTTTTTTTTGTAATTTAACAAAAATCGTTGTATTTTAACAAAGGAAAACACTGGAAATTATGCATTTTTTTGTATACATATTACAGATATTACATATATATTAATAAGGGAATTCACTGAAAATTATGCATTTCTTGTAAATGCATACTAATAAAGTAAAATTCTGGGAATGCATTTTTTGAAATAGGTTGCCCATTAACAAAGGAAAACATTGGAAATTATGCATTTCTTATAGTAAAGAAAACATTGGAAATTAATATGCATTTTTTTGTAATTCCTCCGCAATAATCGTTGCATACTAATAAAGGAAAACACTGAAAATTATGCATTTCTTGTAAATGTATAATAATAAAGTAAAATTCTGAGAATACATTATTTTTTTTTAAATTTTATTTTAATTAAATTTGAAACTTTTGTATTTATATTTTTAATAAAAACTTAAAATATAAATAAATTTAATAATAATTATAATTTTAATTAAAAGTGTATATTTTTTTGTATAATGTATTAAAGTTCTTATTTACATTATAATACAGGGCTATCTTATTTTACATGTGCAGCAGGCATAAGAAAAAGATAGCCATCATCTTAGAGCCCGCGAGCTGCAAGACAGAGAGAGCTGCTGCGGTCGCCGCGGTACACAAGGCGGGCGTCTGCGGCCTCCTCGTTGTGTTAAAATGGCTTGATTGTGTATGACGTCATTTCCGGTAGTGCAATAACCAACCCTCATCCTGCATAATAGGAACAAGTACAACGAGGAGGGGAGGATGTTTGATAATTACCAAGTGCAAGGGTGACGCTATACTATAATATAAAATAGACAACCAACGTTCATCAAAAAAAGTCCTCATGCTATTTCATACTATTTTTTTTTTATTATATAACTTTTTATTGCGTAATATTTTAAACTGCATCCTATAGAAATACACGTGTATATGCATTTAATATTTGGCAACCATGGTTATATAATAGGAAAACTTGATATTGCAACACCGCTCTGATAATAATATATTTAAAAAAAAAAAAAGTTTAAAATATCCCCCTTTAGTTTCTTCGTATAGTTTTGTATGCAATATTTGCATCCCTATTAACCCTTCGTGTGATCTGCAGTACCTCCACAGCCGCCCTCCCGCCAAGACCAGCTCTCTGTCTGCACCCCCACATTCCAACCTTTTTTTTTCCGTCTTGGCAGACTTTTTTTTTTTACCCCTTGCTGAGAAGATGCATATGCATGCGGAGAAAACCAAAGATTTTTCCAAGATAAAAATCTTGATCGCTACAAGCCTCTTTGTCGTTATACGTTCTTATAAAAACGTAACTTTGTTAAAATATATTTTTGACATTGAAAATTCCCAAGGACTTTTGGATAGACATATCCCATACGCGGTACGTCCCTATATAGGATGCTCATAGATTTTACCTCAAAATGAGTAAATATTGTAACATTTCTCAATTTTTTAGTAATGATAAAATAAATACCAAACTGTAGTCGTAGTATTGTTGATGTCAGGTAGAATTCATTAATTAATTAGCGAAGTAATTGTTGCTATGAAAGATAAATTCGAGTTAATATTTACTCATGCAAATTACAGTAATAAATATTATCTTATTTTGAGTATTATCTTATTCATTGAAGTAAAACAAATAAGAGTATACTTATTTTGCATTTATTTGCTTACTTTTCCTCGTGTTTTTTTTATTTTTTTTTTTAATTTTTATAAGGAACAATAGTAGTCAATCAAGCTACTTATTCATACAAGAAAATCATCATGATAATCATAGCACTTATTTTTATTCATATGAAATTTATTATATATATATATATTTTTATAAAAAAAATTAACTTTAATTTTTAAAGAAGAAGCGACGAAAATGACGTAATTTATTTGACCTTGTTGCATTGAGTTGCTACGTCGGCGGTGGTGGCCACGGGGATGAAAAGAAGACGATATAAAAAAAAAAAAAAAAAATCGTGTCTGAAACATTTTTCGCTTCAGAGCTCTTGGCTATAATAGAGGAGGGGAGTAGACTGCTAGACTGGCCGAGTCACCTTGATTTGTTCAACCCCTTCTTATATGTAGCTAGCCAGCCAACAAGCAAGCTTGTTTTGCAGCAGCCAAGCAAAAAAAAAAAAAAAAAAAAAAAAAAAACGTTTAAAACCCACCCACCCCTAGCAGCCTTTTTTTTTTTCTTCATAAAAAAATATAACATAAAAAAACTTCTAATATAAGAGATATAAAATGTCAAAAAGTCTAGCCAAAGCTATATAGATAGAAAGGGACAAGTGATTCGCTAAGCAGGTGGCACTGCAGACGTAACATTTCCCACACTCGGTCAGATGTACCTGCAAAGGAATGTCTCGTGGGGATGCGACGAGGACGCAAAACTGCGTGCAACAGGTCTCCAACTTCCTCCCCCTCGCTGTCTGGCCCTTACATTAGCAGCCAGACAGCATCCCTTGTTGCCACCGCCGCAGATATACAAAACGCATTATAAACCATTGTCAGAGGGATGTCTAGAGGAAAACATAAACAAACTAATCTAATAATAATGATTTTTCTTTGAGTGTATTATAAATTTAGCTTATTTTATTTTTCTTTTGTTTCTGTATTTTGGAAATGTTTGTAAAACTCTCTGTTTTTAAATTCATTCATGCATCAGACACAGTGCATAGAAATAAACAAATAATTTAATTTTACATATTATGTTTATTATATACATTAATATTTAAAGTTAAATTGTGTTTTTAATCAATTTAATTTCTCTGTATTTTCAGTGCATTTTCATATAACTATCATCAGTATCTTTAGATTTGCTATATCCTTCCTCTTCGGAAGTATGAAAGTTCGTCTTCTTGCTCCCAGTATATAAACATGAGGGTAAGAAATGTGTTGGACCAGTACTGGCTCAGTATTGGCACAAAATTGGTCCAACAGACTCAGCACTGGGCCAATTTTGGACCAACACAGCTGTGTTTATTGCATGGTATAGCTGTTAGTAAATATATTGAAACTTTATATTGATGCATGTAATTGATATTTCAATACTTTATTAGGAAAATTTATTTATAGGTCTGAAAATAAAGAATCAAATTTTCCTTACAATTTTTAACTCTCATCTAAATCTTAATTTATATTGAATCGATTTTACATTTTATATGATACGAAGAAAACTTTATAGTCTCTGAAAGAGATCTTACATTATAATAAATATACGAACAAGAAAACAGCATGAAGCGTACACTTCTTTCTTATACTTCCAAAAGGAAAATAAAACAAATGAAAATAAAACTGAAGCTGCATGCATATGTCGGTTATATCACATGCACACGTGTTTCCTGGACATATAGACGGGCATCTTGTGTGCATATAATATTTCCATGCTCTTTATTATACTGATTATATAATTATACACAAGTCTAGAGGGCGGAATCTAAGCATTTTGCCTTTTGTGTCTACGGGGACTTATTTGTTCTTCCTCAATCAAGATGTCCACCGATCTCGTGAAATCAGTGAAAATAACTCAAATAGAAGCCAATAAAAAATGTTTTTCTTTACCTTTTTTCGTTTTTTTTTTTTTTTTTTTTGCATTTTTAGTATTTTTACCGAATTTTAGAACATTAGAAATTGGTGCAAAGGCAAAGTTGTGCTGATTTTTTTTCAACAATTTTTTAATAGTTCCCGTGCTCCAAAAAAAAACTGAAAAATAATCAGAGTGGCATTATAACTTTCCATTGCACCATGTATTTATGAATTTTCCTTTTTGCATTTTTTTTTTCAGTTATTTATTGTTACCTATATTATGCAGATATAATATTTTTATTTTGTCTCTTTTTCGCCTTTTTTCCACACAAAAAAAGCTGGCTTTTTTGGCCCTTTTTTCCCAAATTAATTTGCCTTTTTTCCGCCATCTATATATACATAACATACGTACAGTAAAGTGACTGCCAATGCACGTGGGGGCGTGGAAGAATTGCATTCCTCGTTGATATGCAGATGATGCTGCAGCCGACATGCGGGCCGCACGTTTATTATGAACATCAGACATCATGTGGGCCACCGCCATGAGGGTATATGCAATCATTACCCCGCCTTAATTAGAACATTCAGCTAGTGCAACGGACAATTGCATCGCAAACAGGTTTAGTCGAAGTATTACTTTTTTAGTGCTTTTGCATTTTATCATTATGGAATTAGGTTACTTGTTTTTTTGTCAATAAAAATATTTCTATACGTAAAATTATACTTACATAATGCTTTTATGTATTATGGAATGCAGTTTTATTTTTAAAAAAAAACCTGTTACTGCAGTTTATAGATTTATCTAATGGGATTTTGTAAATGGGGTGAGGTTTTTTTTATGCTACATTGATTTCAAAGTGAAACAAGTTTAGTTTTTTAATGTATAAAACTTGTTTGCTATTCAAAATATGAAATTTATCATCAAAATCTTTTAATTTCAAGTTTTGTTAACTGTAATGTTATTTTGTGCACAATTTCCCCCGCTAGGAGGTCAGCCTGAGAGATAGGCAACTTGGCTTGCATTGAAGTATTGCGGGCAGACCTAGGAGTTCTCTCAAGTTTTTCCCCAAAAATAAAAAAGTGGTCCATTCTTCAAAAGCTGACACACAGAGAAGTGAGTACACACAGTAGGTTGCATTTTAACAATTACTTGTGAACCCGTACTTGTCATGTAATATAAATAATTTCTATGAAATTAAATTTAATTCTTAATCATCTTAAAATGTAATCATATATATCATGTTTTTATTACGGAAAGAGAAATACTTGTGTCATAATATATAGCAATACACAAATTCTATTTTTATTTAATGTGTTTATTTTAATTACATATTTTCTTCTAATTTTAATATTTTAAAAATAATCAAGGTTGATTTGAGTGTATAAATATTTTTATCTGACTCGACTATATGCATCTACTGTACTGTGTTTTTTTAATACAATAAAAACCTTTTCCAACTGCAACTGGCAGTGACATTTAACCAGTTTGTAACGAAGGACATCACTGGCCGGATGACTCCCGAGCGTTTCCGATCATAATCAAGTTAAATGTGACGGCTAGTGTATATTTCATGTAGAGATGATATAATTTTGAATCCTATTTTTGGATTATGTGGAATTGAATAAAACCTTTTCTGAATCTTATAATATGGTTATATTTTAAAATATATTTTATAATGATTTATAAATAAGAGATTTTTTTTTTTAAATTTATTTTTATAAATAATTATATCCGCTTCAAGAGAGCTCCCCCTCACAAACTGATAATGTGATCATTACATTTTCAACCAGAATAAAATATTTGCAGTAAACATATAACATGAATATTATATATATATTATATATATAATATATACTTTTATATATAACTATATTTATTTGTTTACTCGTTTCTCTTGTGGCTCTACATAATACATGATGATTAATATATATCTACTTTATATTTTATTTAAAAAAATGTTATTGTGCATGCAGAGAATAATTTTATAGTTTGTATTTTAGTCATAAAACGGTATCTTAAATTTATTTATCATGTTTTTTTTTATTTGCATTTTTATTTTCTAAATTTTTATATTTTAAAATAATCAAGGTTAATTTGAGTGTATAATAAATATTTTTATATTTGAATCGACTATGAATGTATCTATTATAAAGTGTATTTTTTAATGCAATAAAACCTTTTTAAACTAAAAAGTGGAAAAAAAATAAATAAATAAATAATAATAATATTTTACGGTGGATTTGGAAACGAATTCATATGTACTTAACTCCATATACTTTATGTATGATATAACATAATTTTTCTATTAAAAGACTCTTTTGAATTGGATAAGTTAGTAATTAGTATATATAATGTTGTAGATTAAAATATAGTATACTGTATACTATATATATTATATATATAATCAGAGAATATGTTTTGTATTCTCTGCTATACTATATAAAGAAAATTCTTATATATGAATAAATGTGGATTGAGTATTCATTCAAAACGATACTAGCTCTTAAGATTTGGTACATAATTATATAAAATAATTATATTATAAATTTTAATAATATCAGAATAAAAATATAAATAAAACAAAATAAAATAAAAATTTAAATACAATATTATTAATATTATTTTATTTATTATTTATTACAGTAAATCTAAAAGTCCGAAAGAATATGGTAAATTACTTAAACACATATTATAGACATTAATAAATCATTGCATTTAAAATTACTCTACGCTTACTACCTTAAATCGGGGGCACTATGAAGTCTATATATGACCTTCTATTTTCATCTATAAGGAATAACTTCTACTATTTTATCCCTTATCAGTTCAACTAAATAATATAGCTTTTAAAAAAAATGCATTATATTAAAGGCAAATCCACAAGGAGACAACGACATTGCGACGCGATTTTGACGCAAAAGCTGTGAATTCCAATACGGCGAGCGGCGAGCGAATTTGTCAGGTTAATTGCGGCAGCGAATATCGCGTTAAATTACGATGCTCTTTTTTTAATCACCAAATATAACCGCCAACGGATAATGCAAGTGCAAGTACAGTAACTACAGTAAGTGCGTAATATTATTCATGATTTCGCATCGCATGATAAAGATTGCCATGTGAATCCGCCTTTACATCGCTTGTTATTCAAACGCAGCAGGCTAGGAGATATTTACAGGCACATCTGCAAAAGTCATGCATGCACTAAAGTGGCTCATGCATTGCAGTTATCTCCCATCTGGATAAGCTGCTGCGAAGGGCGCGACTTGCATTTCTCCCGTCGTTATCTTGGGGTGATTGATCGTGCGGACCCAAACTTCAAAAGACGAGCGATAATGGCACTTTTTAAATTTAGCTACAACCTTCAAATGATAATGAGCCTTTGCAATACCTGCACATTTAAACATCTTATCATGCATTTTTTTTAAAGATAATAACACTCGCGAGGGAAAAACTAGCACAGTTTATTTATTGAATCATTTTTATTTAATTCAAATTGTTATCATTTTTATATATGGATCATGTTCTATCACTATACGGGTATTTTACCATAAGTCATAAAATAATATGACGTCACGTGAATGTAGGCAAAACATTACAGAGGTATAGCAGATAAGTATAATATAAAGTTTTGATCTCGAAATTAATTTAATTCCTCTTGGCTATTCACATGCATCATTTTGGTGACAAGAAGAATCAAATGCTATTGAAGAATTTTTTTTGTCAAACTATTATTTAAAAAAAAAGAGATGTTGTGAGCTACGTTAACCCGCACAGCAGAGGATTTTAGGATTTTCTGCCTATATCCCGAAGATTCTTCGATCGGCTTCGGGCATTTCCGTGCTATCCAAAACATAAATTAACATATATATATGATGCTCGGGATTCATTGTATTTTTTTAGAAGTTTTGTTTTAATATTAATTTTAATTTGATGTAGTGACTTGAATCATTCTGTAAAAAAAGCATCTACTATGATGATCTTTTTTAAATTTGAATCTGAATTACAATATTCATGATTTTTCTTTATTATAATAATTTATTTATGTTAAAACAAGTTGCCCTCAATTCTCAATGTTTAAACTTACGTTATATAATTCAAATTTTGTTTAAACAGTAAAATAATATTTTATGAGTCTCCTTACTTTGAAACAGTTGTTGAAAAATTGATCAATTGTAAAAATAAATTTCAAAGAATCAAATTTCCATTAATAATTCAAAACATTTTATATCAAATAAAAAAAAAGTAATTTAAAAGTATTTTGCAGTACGTGACATGACAAAAGTAGAAAATGATATTTGCTATAGACAGTAACAGTAATCATCATTATAATTTCATAGTATGTCCTTCGCGTATACATTTGGCTATGATTATTATTATACTGAAACGCATTGCGTGCTTTATTACTTTGCTTCGTCGTCGCGTTATTAAAAAATATTATATCTTGTTCGGTCAGACAGATATCGTTATGATATTACTGGCTTTTTGTGACATTTGCTGGACGTATGAATTATATAAAAAGTGTTTTGTCCGCTAAAACACGAACATTTTTATTTCGGTGTGGCTACGTAATCTGAGAATCTGGTTTGGTTGCCCAGGTGACGAGAAAACACGGCTAAAACAAATGACGATCACAAGTCGCGACTCAGCGTGCGCGGTTTGGACCTTCCAAGTTAGACATGCGAGCTAAGTGAACGCCTATAAATGATATTTTTTTTTTTCACGTTTCAAAACGTTATATAATGGAAATAAAAAAATAATAATCTTTAAAACTATATTTATGAAATCTTGACTTCATCAGAAATATATATGATGAATTGTTTCTTTAAATAAAAATAACTTAAAAAAATGAGAGAAAGGGATTTTTAATATTTACAGTTATTAAATATAATAATTAAAATCTCAGCAGATTATTAAATTAAATGCTAAATTATATTATAACAGAACTTGCCAAACATCTGTTGTTTCATTTACCGTTTCTGATTTTTTTTTTTATATCAAACAACCTTGTATATATATTTTTTTTTTCATCTAGTCATCTTAAAAATTGCATTCTAACTTGCCGTAAAAATTTCCCATTCTATTTTATCTCTATGTATTTTTTTTTTATAAGCGCATTAAATTTTAGACTGCAGGTATATTATCAACCCTTCCCTGCCACCTTTCGCAACCCTTCATCATCAAACCTGACCGTCAACCCCTTCGTTACCGTTAGCTAAATGTGAAAAATCTGGCGGTGGTGGTTGTTTTAGCTGCAGGCTAAGAAAGCGGAGCCGAGATTGTGAAAAGATTGCTCGCTTTCTCACCCTTATTCTTTTCTGACAACCCACCCCCTTATCGCAACTCTTTCTTTTTTATTGTTGCCGCGAGGCAGATCAAGCTCTCAAATTCATAGCTACCTGCAAGCCTTGCAGGCCTTAGTTCGCAACCCGCGAGCCTTTTGTTCGAATTATGTGCGAGAAAATTAATTGCAGGTAAAGTTAGTCAAACTAAAACAAATAGAAAGTAATTCAAGCTCATCTTTATATTATTATATTGTTCCTCGTTCGGATTAATGAGCATAATTTCTTTGTAATAATGAGCTATCTGCTAATTTCATATGAGCGCAATTATGAGCTGTAAATCGATCGTTATAAAATAAAGCTCATATTTGCGCTCTTTATATAGCTCATTATTACAACGAAATCACAGTAGGCAGATAGCTCGATATTCCAGACGAGGGACGATATATACTCGACGTGTATGTAGCAATGAATATTTTATTGCATTTTACATCTAGGGACCATGCATGTAGAGAGGATTGTGTTATTACTTTATGTTAATTCTTTATCGTCATTCATTCAAATTCGTATTCATAAATAAAAAAAAATAGGAAAACAGAAGGATGTGCCTTCGCAATCAATCAATAATAAGCCTTTTTGACATTAATATGTTTTTTGAAATATAAGTTAAATGTTCGTAATTAATTCATGGATAGAATCAGATGAACCAATGAGCCAGCAGAGAAAAAATTATAATTTAATTGTATATAATTATGAAAATATGAAAATATGAAAATATGATTGTGTCTTAAAAAAAAAAGAAACCCCTCGATCTTATTAAATAATATTCCAGACAGACAAGCTTTTGATGAATAAAACTGTTTGTAATTACTGAAGCATTACTAACATTGTGCAAGTACAGAGACCACGCAACGTTCCTCGAGTTGATGTCTGCAAAGTTGTACCCCCCGATCGCTTGCCCCTCCTCCCCGCCGCGCCGCCTAGCTCCGGTTTCTGTGACAACAATGTACCTCCCCAACATACACATTGTTGCACAACACTTTCTCTGCACCCTCGAACAACAATAAAATATACAACCCTTTTCAGTTTTGTTAAATACCTTTTTGCATCTTATTATATAACTCTTCCTTTTCAACTTTCAAATTTTAACATGTAAAAGGTATGACTTGGGAATGTTTCTCTATGTACGTGAATTATGGCAAATACTGCTGCGTGCAAACTTTTGAAAGCTTAACCAAACAATGTAAAAAATAAATAGTACGTTTACAGATATTCTTAAAAATGTCCAAAAGTGACATTTTCTAACCTGTCTCATTTACATTCTATTCATATGAATATTGATAGCTTGCAGTCCATGATTTAACCCCCGATGTGCTTTTTACCAAGTTATGCTCCTCAGTCCACGCAAAGCTGTACATTATGTTGAAATTTATAATCTTAGCGTACTAACATTAGTTGTAAATAAAAATTCACATGAAACGTGACTTAGCATGGATACAAAAGTTGAGGACATTAATTTTCTATCAGCAAAATCTGTCCAGCATAACCATGCAGTATATCTTATAGTAACCAGAAAAAAAGAAGATAAAATTGCATTTACTGGGGCAATGAACGTGTTTATAAAATGGACAATTATTTATTACAAATGAATGTATATGTATTTTTGTTGACGTTTATATTTTTTAAAAATACAAGGTCTACATGACAAAGGGGGTACCGTATATAAAAACAATATTTTGCAGGTAATGTAGTGATATACGAAATTATAATATTTAAAATGCGATGACTTTTATGATCCCATGCAGTGACCACCAGGGGACCTTGCGAACATCCCCACAATATCCCCTAACATCCCCGGACGTTTTTACATGATCGTTTTCACAATTAAGTGAATTAAACCTTTAATTTTAAATAATTGGATTTCAACTGAACTTTTATTTTACTTCGCTTTTTATTATTATTATTATTATTTAATTATGATTTACTATTATTATTTTTTAAGCATAATTATATTATATTGTTGGCTTTATTAAATTTGGTGTTCACTGGTTCTGTATAGCTGTTGCTAAGTAAATATATAATTTGAATTTGAAACACTTTGATGACTTGGACCATACGAACATGAACTGAAGGTCGATATTTTGCTCTGCTACCTGTGGACTTGCGACCTTATAAGATCCGACTTCATTAGCAATGGATGATATAATTAAGAGAGTGTGGTGGTCGAAGGAAGCTCCGCCCCCTCGGCGTGAAGAGTTCAGTGACCTCAGCACCTCAACTCATCGTCCCGTGAGGAACATCTGAACTTTTTGTAACCAATGTGTACGTCACTCTCAGAGTGAACTTCCGGTCTGGGAAACTTTATCTTTAGAAACTAAATTCACACCCTCGCTGTATACATTTTTTTTAACACTCCCCCTCCTTTGCTTACTGATTAATTATTTATATAATTGTACTAACGTTAAAAAAAATGTCATAGTATGACAAAATATAATAAACTAAAATAAATTTGATATGATGCAAGTTAATTTATTTTTTGTTATCTAGGCTAAAAGTATTTTTTTTTTTTTATATTATAATGTTTAAATGACGTAATTATATATATGCATAGTTACGCGATAACATTTTTTTATTTTTGTGTTGATCAAAATAATGCACAACGCTTTTAGAGAAAGAAAAAATTATATTATATTTAATTTTATGTCAGTGGAATATTTTTTATCTTGCGATCTATATGGACTTTCATCAGTTTTAATTTATTAAAATAATTACGTATACGTGAATTTATTTCGATAAATTAAAGTAGTACATTTTTGTGTTGACCAAAAATAATGCACAACGCTTTTAGAGAAAGAAATATTATATTTTTAATTTATTTGTATATAAAGGTAAATTTACTGGAATATTTTTACATGGATTTTCATCGGTTTTAGTATTAAAATAATGACGTAAACGTGAATTTATTTTGACAAATTAATTTGATATATTACATTGTCTATATAAAGGCGACGCTCGGTGACGCCGTGCTGTATCTCCCGCGATGGGCCGTGCTGATTGGTGCTCGTGTGTTAGCGTGCTCACGCTCCCTTACCTGCTCTTACCGAAGAGGGTGAACAACTTACTAATTTGGTACACAAAAAAAAAATCTACCCTCACGCTCGCAGATTTTAGCTAAAGCCTTGAAGCGATAAAGAAAAAAGGGTAAAAAAAAATATCTGATAATCAAAATATTTTTTGTAATCGTTGCAGTATTTTTATAACGCAACAACTATTAAGAAAAACGGCAGGGAAAAATACTATTGCACGATTGTGTCATTTTCGTGCTTGCATGCAACCTTATAACAAAAAAAAAGAAGGTTCCTTTACCTTTTTATACTTTGATAAGAGGTTTTAATGTGAAAATGGAATAAAAATATGTAAAAAAAAAATTGTTATTTTTCTCATGTTTTCTGTTGATTTGCGTCGTATTAAAAAACAAAAATTAATATTGCGCATGCAGGGTTTCGAACTAAGGTTATACATTCTTGGGCGTGGCATCTGGCTTTAGGATTTATAAATTCTCGTCGCGGGTCTGCTGCTGCTGCTGCTGTTTACCACGGTTCGCGCCTTCGTTTATTTGAGTTTGGGGCGGGGGAGAGGACTGCTGGAGCACACATACAGGGCGCGAACACTCTCCCCCTCCCCATCCTTCCTCCTTTGCGTCACCCCTTCTATACCAGCAGAGAATTTCTTCGCTAAGCTAACCCCCTTAGACATGCGAGCAAGCTCTAGTATAATTTATGATCATTTCTCATGATATGATATAATTAATAAAGGCGTGTTTTTCTTTGCAAAAATTTTCAGCAGATTGTAAAGATTAAGATTTTATAACGCTTTGTAATATTATTGTATTATTTTTTTCTTATATTTTTATTTTTTATTTCTAATTTTTTTTTTTTTTTGTTAACTGCATTATTGCGTCTGCTGCATTTTCGACTGCATCTACACACGAGTCAGTCGCGGGTCCGATGTAAACAGTGTGACCTTGGCGCGATAGAAGGTCGAGCGGAGGGGAGGGAGCTCTAGAGATTTGGGAGAGTCGCGGAGGGGGAGGGGGGGTCTGGTGCAGTCAGTCGCGGGAGGGGAGGGGGCGATGCAGCGAGCACCGGGCGTGATTACTGCTGCACCAATTTGAGTGCCGCCTACAGAGAGAGGGGCAACACATCGCGCCCTGACGCAATTCTAGGTCACCACGACCTCGAAGAACAAGTTCGATGTCCGTTATTGTTTGCATCGAGGACCTGATAATTATTACTAATTAGTATCACTTATCATATACATTACAAAAGACACCCCCCCCCCCAAATTTATAGTTTTAAGCAAGTATTGTTATGTACACTCTTTGTCGTTGGAAAAAAAAAATACTCGACAATTAACGGTATAAATCATTACAAAAAAAATGAAAGGTGAGAGGGGGGACCCATAATGTCATTGTTTGAAAAATTCGGGTAAGGATGAAAATCCTAAATATAGATTTTTGATGTTGGGAGGGGGTTGCGGCTTTCATCTGAAGACCCCCCCCCCCCCCCCCTGAATCCGCGCCCAGGCTTTGATGTATATTTTTTGTTCGAACCGAAAATCACATTGAATTTCCCGAAGAAAAATTTCCGGGTACACGAATAGTATATTTTAATTTTTATACTCGTATTTTAAAAATTAAATTCCCAGAATGGATATATATAGTTTAAATAAGGAGAGTGATTATAATTAATATATTATCAGTATATATAATATGAATATATGACAAAACGATAATTATAATTAATTAATGAAACCAATTATAAAGCCAATCTCAATTAAAGTTGTTATAGACTTTATCATCGCACGGTCGGTTTAGCCCAGTCGACCTCAGCTGATGAATTTGAGCTAATTGGAAACTACAGGGTACAAATCTTAGATTTACGTGCGTGGATTCAACTGCGCGCGGCGGACATCTTGAAAATAAATATTAAGGATCTTATGGATGCCGCCATTCAGTCTAGAGTGTCTGGAACTGGCGCCATAGTGTCTACAGGTATTCTAAGATCTGTTAGACTGTATGCAGAAAAATAATTCTTTAATTTTCTGTTGCAATTAAGCGCGCTATATATACGCATCAGGAAATCAGGACGAATCAGAGGATGATTTTCTTCAACATTAAATTTAAAATATACATATTATAATTTTATGAGATATATCGTGTTCAAGTGACTATGATATACAACTATGTATATTTATTATATTATATTATAATATAATAATGTAAAATAATAATATAATATATATAATAATGTCAACAGTATTATTTTATTTATTTATTTCTTCATATATGTGGCTGCAAATACACAATACAACATTCCATAGAGGTACAAAGGTTTTGATTATAATAAGTCTAATACTTATGCATATCATGTCTAGAAATTAAATTACCTTTAAGATTATATCATTATATGGAATTAACACCATGCATGATGATTATTACTTACTTATTAATAATTTATAAGAAAAACTATTAATAAAATTTAAAAAATAGCACGGAAAGTATATAATTATACTGTACATCATATTTTTCAACATTTGTAATTTTTTGCTGCATCACTTATTTTTATTAACAATAGAGATCATAATATACAATGAATATATTATAATAATAGATAATATTATATATATGGTACGTCTAAAATGTTGTATTTTTTTAAATTACGATCACACCAAACATTTAGTAATACTTATGAATTATTTTAATAATAAAATTATTTTTCTCTTCTTATAAAGTTTAAATTGTCTAAAACATTAATTGAAAGATTATATCCTCCTCCAACTTCACATGTCTTTTATTTTAAACAAATTGCAAGACATTTTTTTTTTGTCTAATATAACTGCTTAGCCAATACGAATGTCATTATTTAGAGTATATGTTATTTTTCCCCTCTTTTCTTTCAATTCTCCTATTCTCTGTTATAACAAGCAAAGCTCGCGTGATGACCATATTGCTATGCCACAGATTGAATTCAGCAGCAAGTCGATCGAATGACATATCGTTCGTGATGTAAAAAGTTCGATTTTTGTGTCGCCATCTCATTTTTTGACAATAAACGTTGGTGCATGCGTTGGCCAGCGATTCTGAGAAAACTCCTTGCGTGGCCCTTCAGAGGGTTGACACTCACGCAGACTCTCGTGCCATTTTTTTAACTTAGAACATTTTTTTTTGACCAATCAAATTGAAGTAATCAATAAAAGTGACGTGATAAAAAGCAATTTAGTATTTTTAATATTATTATAAATATATAAAGGGTGCATATTTGATGTGATGTTTATCTTTTTAAAAATTAGTGTTTTCATTTTTGCAATATTACTCTGCTAAAATAATAATATTATTCTTATACAGAAAAAGATTGAGTATGTAATATTAATTGTGAGTTTTAAATATGTAAAAAAAAAATTAGAAATAAGCAAATATATTCTTTTAACGTAATATTTATTTTTTTTTAAAATTATATAATATAGTTTTTTTAATGAATAATTTGTATTGATAAAATAAAGAAATGAAGTTTTTGTTTAACTAGGCAAAATTGACATATGGTGAACTTTTTTAGTTTCTACTTTTAAAAAAAATTCAGTAGATAAACTTTTTTGTAAGTTTAATATAAATATTTTATTATATTATATAATATATAATTATGTACTATACGTAAAATGTATCAATATCAATATAAAATTATAGTCCAATATATAATGGTATATTGTATTTCAAATAATCATATATTTTATAATTAATTGTTACTTCTGTTTGGCGAGTGTATGTTTACCTGAGAAAATTTTGTGTAAAAGTTTTGTAAGAATTTTGATAAGCACTATAACACACGTGGTGGGTGCATCAGTTGCAGCGCCGGCGAGATAATCAGCTCTCCTCTCTCTCAACTGCACTTTTACAGACAGAGAGAGAGAGAGAGAGAGAGAGAGAGAGAGAGAGGAGATGCAACGAGACAGAGAGCAGCAAACACCAGCTGCAGTTCAATGAATCCTCGCTTCTCAGAGGTCATTGAAGGACACTGCATAAAAAATAACAGTCAAGGATAAAAAAAAAGTTTTGGTGTTTTATTTTTTTTATATATATAATATCATGTATGGTATATTATTTTTTCCCCCTCTACTCTTCCAAATCTACACTACATATGAGAGAATAAGAGTCATAGTGACATAGTACAGAGGAAACCAGTTATCAAAGAAAGCTCTCTCTGGTTTTTGATCCCCGCCTACTCTTATATATATTATATGCTGAGGGGACAGTTTAGACCAGCTAGCACATCGTGTGGCTTCATATACTCCCCCGCGTAACCTCCCCTCCCTCCCTGCTGCATAATTATGCATCCCTCCTTATATATACTGCAGGCGGCTGCAGCAGCAGCATGCACGCATTGCACGCACCCTTCTTATATATAGAAGCTCTGCATGCATCCCGCGCTGCACGAAATCAAATATGCAGCAAACTCACGTCTTAATAACGTGATGAACATGCAAAGACGTAAGATAATAATAATTGAGGATGCAACTTTTTAAAATAAGAAATAAACATAAAAATGTTTATGTAATTTGTGTTTCTAGAATGCAAATCTTTAAATTATAAAAATGAGACCTTGTAATAAAAATATGTTAAAAAATTATATTTTAATTTTAAAACAAATTTAAGTGATCATTAATTGCGAATATGCGTTAATATTTTTAAGGTTTAATTTTTTTTTTAATTTTTAATAAAACCCTAATTACTTCTAAGTACTGGGTACTTCTATTATAATTACTAATTACATGCTACTTTGAAACCCCAAACCTTCCGAAACCCTAACTTGAGCGTTTCGTGGGCTCTTCCGGAACGGGGGCGGCCATGGCCTTGCAATTCATCCCGACATTTGCCTGCGACTGAGGGAAACGTGGAAACCTCAGCCAGGATGGACGCTACAGCTTTTTTCAATGAACCGGAAATATCACAATGGTCCAAAGCCAGGGGAACCACATAGTGGAAAAGCGTAACGATTTACCCCTGGGTGGGAAACTTGGTTTTTGTTGAAAATGGTCACCCATCCAACTACTGACCACGCTCGGCGTTGCTTGACTTCGGTGATCTGACGAGACCCGGTCAAGCGCACTGCGCCACACACCCACTATAATGTGTATATAATTTTAACATCATGTGCTCTGTATTAATTTTCTATTTCTTAATACTCTCTTAATAATGAAATATATATAGATATAGTAATTAAGTATATAAATTTATATATAATTTATTTAATTTAAATAGTTAATTATTATTATTATTATATGATTGTAGGAACATTAATAATTGAATTAATAAAGAATTTTGAATTTGAATTTTGAATCTTTGGATATGTAATAACTTTTCACTTTATTTTTTCTTTTCTCTCACTAATTTTTTATCGAGTTCTTCAATTAACAGCTTAATTCTTGAAGTGAAAATTAAATTGTTTATATTTGTAACAAGTTGTATATAACAGCAATATATATGAACTAATTAATTTGTGAATTGGAGAAAATTAATGTAAAAATTTTGACTTCGTAATAAATATTAATTTTATTTATGGAAATATATTATGCCATGGATTTATTTTCATTGCATAAATTGCATTGCGCGTAATTTATAAATTAAGATCGCGTCGTTGTGCATAAAAAAATAGACAGATGACAAAAAACGATTAAGTTAATTGATTTTATTAAATATTAATTATAATAATATAATATTATTATAATTAATATTTAATTATAATTATAATTAAGAAACATATTTTATAAAAATTAATGAATTCACAGGTAAAATCGCGTGAAACTTCGTACAGTTAAACAAGCCTTAGATTACGCCTGAGATCACAGACTAGACGTCGCCAAGGCGTAGTAATCTTAATTTTTTAAAAATGTCCCACAACAAGGTTATTTTAAACTATGGAATTTTTTAAAAATATTACATGCTTCTATAATATGTATAACTATTGGAAAAAAGTATAAAAAAGTAAGTTTAATTTGATTTCAAAATCGCGTCGCCACCACTTCGACCACTTTGCACCTCTTCCAGACGAAAGCCTGGGGCCAGTGGGGCCGCATGGAGCCGCTGTTGTGACAACACGTCGACACCAAAAATGCTAAAAACTTGAAAAAAAGTGGTGAAATTAAAAAAAATAGGCACCCTTACGCATTTAAAAGTAACATTCTGGATTTATTATAGCTTTCTGGAGGCGTATATAGACGTATATTCCGATCTGTCTTTTATTTTAAAACGAACGCCTTTTTTCAGCTCAGCTGATCGGTTAAGTTCGATTCGGTTTTTTTCGGTTCGATTTAATTAATCGATTTCGAGCTCCTGTGACGTTTCTGTGCCTTTTCTGTTCTGGTTTTAAAGTTCGCTAAATTAATGAACATTAAACCATGATGTCAGTACTAATAATAGGTTAAAAGTATATTAGATACTTGGGATGGCCGCTAGGCAAGCGGATTGCCGCGCCCACGGCCGTGGCGTTCTCATAAACCGGCAAACTAAACTAGGGATGTGATGTTTTTTTCTAATCGAGCGCCTATCGTTAAAAAATGAAGGTCGTAACGCAAAACGGTACTATTTTCTATTCAAAATGTCTTCCATACGTAAACTAAGGTTTGTGATACTGTATAATTATATAAATAAAATTCTCCAGGTTCTACCGCTTTATTTATTGCTAATTTTGTATACATTTTAAAAATAATCTGAATTATGTTTTATATAATCTATATTAAATAATATATGGTTAATATTTATATAATTTAATGATTATACAATTTAAGGTGAAAACAGCCGCTACGCTTAGCACCGCCGATTTGGTGCTAAGAAAGTCAGTTGAAACACTCGCTCAAATGTTTCCGATCGTGTTTTTTTTAAACAGCTGATTGCCTTAGCACACGAATTCAATGCAATTGTTGAAAATTTTTGAATTTCGCGGTTAAAATAATTGACGAGCGCAATTATTTGTGCGCTTAGCACCTTGGCACCGACCTTAGCACCGAGTTTGGTCTATCCAAACTTCCGACCAATCAGAACGCGTAGAGTGGGCGGCTGTTTTCACCTTTAGACTTTTCAGATGAATTTATATTAACTGATGTGATCGAGAGTGTTATCCACTTTTATTGC
Organism: Siphlonurus alternatus; assembly: GCA_949825025.1. Classification (NCBI taxonomy): domain Eukaryota; kingdom Metazoa; phylum Arthropoda; class Insecta; order Ephemeroptera; family Siphlonuridae; genus Siphlonurus; species Siphlonurus alternatus. The sequence goes on from OX463779.1 coordinate 46,956,426, forward strand.
ATCACGAAAACAACAACTTTCTCGGCGGCAGATTGAACTAGAATATTCCGTTAACTATTTTTTTTACGTTTTGTTGCTACGATATGGCTATATAGGAAAGCTAATATAATATATATAATGCTCGCACTTTTAGATCGAGAATATATATAATATACGCGAGTATAATATTTAAATTTCAATGGGATTGAATAATATATATGATATATTATTCGTCTTCTAGCAAGTTAATTAGATGAATTTTCACGTCTGGGTTCAAAAAAATTTTTTTTCACGAACAAAAGTGATTACTTGTAAAATTAAATTGCTTCGTTTGTCTCATCATCCCTAGACACCTTTTTGAATATCGACGGGGAAATTAATTTTTGTACAAAGTAGCCACCTATTGAGAGATTTTAAAACTACTACGACATAAAATTAACAGAAAATGTTATCGAGCGCCATCTATTGTAAAAATTTTCTACCTTCTTGACAACAAGTTTATGCGATCTTCACTTGTTTCATTCTTGCTGTAAAAAGCGTATACATTGATCAGTAAGTAGAAAATATAATTTATCTTTAATCATCCATTTATATTATTACAATATCTTATAATTAAAACCTAGAAATTTGTTCTGCTATTACTATAATTTCATTTTCATAAACAATATTGTCGATGGTCAGATACTTCTAACAAAAATAGCTAGTTTTTAAACGGCATGACCCACACGTCACAGTCTTAGCCTCGTTTGTAAAATTTTATATTTTAACTTTTTCTAATTACTTGTGATTGTAGCGGAGGATGGCCAAGCTTAAGGGAGAGAAGAAAGGCAAGAGCGCCATCAATGAAGTCGTCACCCGTGAATACACCATCAACCTCCACAAGCGGCTCCATGGAGTCGGCTTTAAGAGGAGGGCCCCTCGCGCCATCAAGGAGATCCGCAAGTTTGCAGAGAAACACATGGGTACCCCTGATGTGCGAGTAGACACCAGGCTCAACAAACAAGTGTGGTCCAAGGGCGTCAGGTGAGACTCAGTTCACAGTGTATTGTTGTTTTTATTGAAGAGCTACTGTACAGAGTATGCATACCAGTGGCATAACCTACGTATGCATATCGGCAGCATGAATAATCGGTACTGTATTATGAGATGAGGCTATGTTTATTTATAAGTACTAGATAAAACCCAAATTTAAAGATCATTATGCTCGGTGGAGCACAGAGTGCGTTCGAGGTGACTGTCCAACCCTGTCCGGACTGGTCTGTGAAAATGGCGGTATATCTTGGTCACGTGGTCTGAAACGACATATTTACGTCACTGTCTGGTTTTAAAGAAAAAATGCGCGGTCCGACAGATCAACTACTACCAGCTGTCGGGCGCGTGAAAGGCGGCGTACAGTACTTTTTGGTTCAGTAAAAATGGAGCCAGCTGCTGTAGGTCGCTGCAATTAATAGAGAAAAGGTGCATGTATACCGTCCCGCCCAAGGATTACGCCAAAATTACCAAAACATTGCACATTTCGAGTATTGCAACGCATTTCGATGCTCATTTAGTTCTACAGTCCGACTATAGGGGGACTCGTCCGACTTTTTAGCCGGACCGCTCCAGACCGGCCGGACTGCGGAAGTGACGTCATGAGAGGGGAGGTAAGGAGGGGAAATGGACGACAGTCTGACTAAAAAAACGATTTTAGACGGTCCGGACAGGGTTGGACAGTCACCTTGAACGCACTCGTAGACTCCAGTTAAATGTATGCAGACTGTATGAAAGTTTGAGGCCCCAGAGTCTCTACATACAGTCAATGTTCTCAAGAAGTCATAACAGAAGAATGTTTTGATGTTATTCTCAGGACCATCATGATATAACCACAAGTGAGTGGGCGTATGCATAAAACATGGAAAGCCAGTATCTTACTATCCATTTATGTATGATAAATGCTAACCTTGCTGCAGACAACTCATTTAGTTCTCTTTTTTTTTTTTTTTGGTAACAAATATTTATGCATACAGTCTAACATCTTAGATTACCTGTAGACTCTATGGCACCTTGCTTCGAGACTGTCTAGCCGTATGTCTAGATGGGATAAAGCAAAAGACGATATGTGCTGAGGCTAACAAGATAAATACTTGTAAACACTATGACTTGTGTCCATGATGGAACTACCGGCACCAAGATACTTCAGATATCTTTTAGGGGTTAGAACAAGAGGAAATAGATTTAATTAATGCTAGAAAATTTCAGATATCTATTGTAAACCTTTGTAACATGAAAAAGATGTGTGTTATTTAGTACTACATTAAATTGGCTAGATGTTTTTGTTTGTGTTCCTGGTTCAGTTTCTCCATAATTCGAAACTGTACTATAATAGAGGCTTCAAGTGGGTACGCTTCACGATGCTTATTTGTGTAACTATGGTCCATCTTGTACACCCAACGCCAAATCTAATGCGAAAATTTCAGGGAGTGTGCCTCGAACTTTAAAAGGCACAAAGAAGCAAGTGTCTCCCCAGATGGTCATAAAATAGTGACATTTCAAGAAAAACATTAAGTGACTTTATTGCCGCAGGGAAGGAGGTGGCGAAGCTAGACAATAGATAGAATATTGAGGGTATTTGCTTAATTAACCATCAAATCCGGCCTATTGTCATTTTTGCCGCCCCCTTCCCCGCGGCAATAAAACCACTTAGTGTTTTCCCTTGGAATGTTAGTATTTTATGGCGTTCTGGCGTGACACCTGCTTCTTTGTGCCCTTCTCAGTTCGACCACTTCCGGTACGCCGTACGCCCCAAGATTTTCGCATTAGAATTGACATGGGGTGTACTTGAAAATGAAGCAAGGTGTTTTTTTAACTTTTCTCAGTTATAAATGACGTATAAAATCTAAATCTTGCATTATCCGCTGTACTTTTTAGTTTGGACTCGGGGTCCGTAAAGAAATTTTCCCTAAAAAAATATATTTCCTACTAAAAAATTGAATACACTTTTTTTTTTTTTTTTTTACAATTTTTACATAGGTATTTTTATTTTTTTAAAGTAAGAACTGTGACTGTTGATTCTCTCTCAGAGCTTTGACACAATAGTGTTCCCTGACGGGAAAATTTTCTCCATGAGCCACCAGGTTAGAATATTTGAATTTTTTCTCAGTAACTACAAAGTTTTTAATTAAAAAACATCTCCCCCCCCCCCCTCCCCCCCCCCATTTAGAGGGCTTATGATAATGAATGAAGAGCTTATTTTCCTCTAAAAAAATTCTAACTTCCAAAAATGCAATGTTGTGTGTTTTTTTACATCGATAGGAGGGTGGGAACACCTCAAAATAAGCTGATTTGAAGCCTCTGTAGCTGAGAGAAAAATGCTTGGGTTTGTACTGACGGAGCTGTTTGTTGACAGGAATGTTCCATTCCGCGTGCGCGTGCGTCTGTCTCGGAGAAGGAACGACGACGAGGACTCCCCCCACAAACTGTACACCCTCGTGACCTACGTGCCCGTCGCCGCCTTCAAGGGACTCCAGACCGAAAACGTGGACGCCAGCGCCGACTAATGTATGCGAGAATAAACCCTTTTAATTGTACAAATTCACACACGTGAGTGTTTTCATTCATCTATCTCCTCTACCTTCTATATAGAGGCTTCAAGTGATGCGCTTTCGCTGCTAAGGTTCATCTTGCACTTGAAAATGAAGCAAAGTGTTTTTTTAACTTTTCTCCGTTATAAATCAAGTAAAAAATCTAAATCTTTAATTATCTACTGTATTTTTCAGTTTGGACCAAAGTTCCGTAAAGGAATTTTCCCTGAAAAATCTTTTTCTTAGTGAAAAAATGAATTCACGTTTTTTTTTACATGGGTTTGGTATAGCGGGTGGGATCACCGAAAAATCAGCTGACTTGAAGCCTCTATTGATAGTGATATATGTAATGTTTTCCATCTTTAATGCTTGGAATCAGTTTCAATTGTAATACAGTAAATGACACAATAAATTTAATACTGTAATTAAAATCTTTAGTCAAAGTAAGCTACGTATTATGTAAGTACCTTAAAGTTAAAAATTGGAAATCCTACGTTAGATTCTAACGCGTGTACTGTATTCCAATTTTTAACTTAAGGGTAAGGTAACGCCACCAATGTTAAATTTTCCACTCTCATTTGTTCCTCCGAAAATATTTCAAAATATTCTCCTCTATGTCGTTCATTAGCTCTTAAAATATCGTCAATACAAATACGATCTAGTTTCCGAGTTACGTGTATTGAAACTAAACCCATTTATTGAACAAGCATACGCTGCATTTCAGTGACATTAGAAAAATTCTATAATCCAATCGTCCGATTTTTAAAAAAAACTAGAAACAAACTTAATGCACTAGGACAAACCTTCACAGCAAAAAAAAAAAGACAATTATGAGAGTGGGAGCGACGTAAATTGATAATAACTGCACGATTTTTGACACTCGCACGTCTCACACACCCCTTTTTGGTCGGCCATTAAACAACTGCCGAATGAAACAGGCTGACTAATGAACCAAAACAACGCTTATAATCCACTCACATAAAGTAAAAACTTTCCAAAAATGTTTTATAGTAATGAAAAAAAAGTTTTATAAATAAAACAACCATAACACTATAACAGTTTTTATTTAACTCATTATTTATAAATAAATTGAATATAAAACTGCCGTGACTTGCGTGGTATCTTTAGAGTGGGACAATTTGAATATTGATATATAGGCGCTGCGATCGCGGCGCAACTCTGGCGTTCCCTTTCCCTTAAAGAACTGTACAGTGTGTATTCAACCTTTGTGGAAGTGTCAATTTTATATACTGTAATGATAATTGTTTCCATATTGCATAAAAGATTGACAAAAATTACTTTCTTAGGTGGAAAAAAATAATAAATAAGGATGTTATCTTACATTGTAAGTAAAGTCAACAAAGATATTACTGATATTGCAATTTACTCTTACTGAATTTTCTTTCTGCAGCTGTAGCCGAATTTTCTAATATAGAAGCACAAGTTGAATAGCAAGTTTTTATATATTTTTTTTATATATATTATGTTCTATTTGGCACAGAAATGCATGTTAAGGGCAAGATAACGCCACCAATGTTAAAAAAAAATCCCTCGCACAAAAATTCTGAAAAAAATTTAAAATGTTCTCCTCTACACCCCCAATCAGTAGCTAAAATATCAGGTATACAAATACGATCTAGTTTTTGAGTTATAAATTTTTAAAGTTCACTACTTTAGCATGGAGAAATGAAACTTCCATGTTAAATAAGTCAACTTTAAAAATTTATAACTCAAAAACTAGATCGTATTTGTACACCTGATATTTTAGCTACTGATTGGGGGTGTAGAGGAGAACATTTTAAATTTTTTTTCAGAATTTTTGTGTGAGGGATTTTTTTTTAACATTGGTGGCGTTATCTTACCCAGAAGGAAATTCACCACCAGTCTGTTTGATCTCTTTTGTAACAAGTCAAACAAAGTTTGAGTGAAATCTGACATGTTGTGAAAAAGACATTTCCTAGTCAAATCTTAATTTTTTATTTAATTTTGCATCTAGACGCAAATTATAAATTATACATGCTTGCGAACTTTTCGCAAATAAATAACCTGGGTGCAAAGTGTATATAGGCTTAAAGATGGTTTCAAATTCATAGCTTTAATAGTTACTGAAAAAATACAAAGTTTCTAACATGCCATAGTGGCTTATGGAGAAAATTTTCCCGTCGGGCGACACTTAAACCTTTATTTGAGATATGATTTAGGCAAGCAAGTTTCTAAAAGAATAAGTTCTTATATATATATATATATATATATTTTTTTTTTTTGCATCTTTAGTTTTAATTATTTCTCAATGTGGAGATTATTTCTTACTTGTGATTAAGGGTAAGGTAACACGCCCAATGTTAAAAAAAAAAAAAAAAAAATCACACATGAAAATTATGAAAAAAATTTAAAATGTTCTCCTCTACATCCCCTATCAGTGATTAAAATATCAGGTATACAAATTCCAGCTACCATACTTTTTGAATTACAAATTTTTAAAGTTGGATAATTTAACATGGAAGTTTGATTTTTCCATGTTAAATTAGTCAATTTTAAAAATTCATAATTCCAAAACTAGCTCGAATTTGTATACTTGATATTTCAGCTACTGATAGGGGATGTAGAGGAAAACATTTTAAATTTTTTTCATAATTTTCGTGTGTGAGATTATTTTTAAATTGGGTGCTCTACCTTCCCCTTAATAAAATGTAGTGAAATAATTCAATACAACTAAAAGACCAATGTAAGCTTTTTGTAGAATTCAGAATATATTCTGTTATATTCAGACTATTTTAAAATTAAAAAGGACTGCCAGTAATTAATAATATAAATCAATGAAGGACGAAGGAAATATACAGTTCAATTTTATTTCATAATTTCTTTATTCAACAACAAATAAACAACAATTGTAAATTATTGGAAGTATCCATCTTCCATTCATTAATAAATAATCACACAAAATAAGTAAATACAATTTGGTTCAGAAGCATGTTAGTTGAGGTTCCCTTTAAGCACCGCCTCTAGCACCCTCCCCTCGAACCCACCTGCCAGGGTGACGAAGTGTCTTGGACCAACGGAGAAGGCGTTGAGGGAGTTGGCGACGGCTACGGTGGAGGCGTGGCTCTTCTCCCTGAATCCCTCCTCCCCGCGGTACAGGAAGACTGAGAGGGGGCTTGCCTGGTTCTCGGTCAACACATACAGCACCAGCTCTCGTGATGGCAGCGTGGCAAAGTGGAGGGCGACTGGAGCAATCACGTCAAGCTCCAGCCAGGGTCGGAACAAACCACTGCTCTCCTCAAGTCTGTAAGTACGATAAGCCTCAATAAATTATGTTATATAGATGGAACTTTACTTGTTCAAATATTAAAACTCCCTTTAAAAATTTAAGTAAAACGTCTTATCATTAATTAATCAATTCAGTTTTACAATGGTACGATTTATGATTTTTTTTTTTTAAGTTGCATTTACTCAATTATTCAATGACATAACAGATTACCCCAAACTGTTCATTACTTTTTTTTTCTCTTACAGTATAATTTTACTATTTTATCAGTTATTTTTTATATTTTCTTTATAGATTATTAAATTATTTACATTTTAAATAGTAATTTATTTTTCTTTTTAACTTGTTCTGTATTTTTAAACTACATACGTGCTTTTTGATCACAGGGATGCTAATTTGCTAATATTTCACAGTACTGCAAGGGGTTGAACCTTTATTTTCATAGAACAATTCATACAATAATTGAGAGTTGTTTTTCACCTTTATTTATTTCACTTTTTATTTATTTTCACCTGAGAAGGTAGACCGTGCCCTGATGCGCTGCCTGCTGCACTAGACCGGACGCCACGGCCAGAAAGTGCTGCCCTCTGTGGCTAGTTGCTGTGACGGCTACAGCGTTGACCACGTCCAAGGTCTGCCGCGGAGCTAACTTCTCCCCCTTCAGATGCCAAACCTCCACGCTCGACTCCCTGCCAGGCTGCGCACCCTGGACCACCATCAGGTACGGGACACCCTCCACCTGCGTGGACGTTGCCTGAAGAAAAAGTTACAGGCAATGTAATAACATATCACTTCAAACGTCATGAAATATTTTTATTGCAGAAATGATTAGAGGGTTCCAAATTATGCTCCTCTGAATTTTTACAGTTTTGTTTGAGTCCCCCGGAATGATTTTTAAATAATTATTGAACGTTATTGAAAGTTCTGTAAGTTGGCACCCCTGAATCCTTTATAAAAAGGATGGAGACCAGATGCCTAGTGACGCCTTTAAAGGGCGTGGTAGCACTTTCAATAGTTATTTAAAAATAGTTCTGAGACTAAAAAAAAAACTGAAAAAATTCAGAGTAGCATAATTTGGTACCCTCTATTTATTTCTGCAATAAAATTTTTTCATGTAGGTTGTCCATTACTAGCTTAAATTTAAAATTAGTGACATTATATGTGGATGTACCTGAATCGGGTTTGATGCATAGAGATCTTGGTATAATGCCATCGACTTCTGTCCTTTATTTTGTTCACAATATACCTTGACACTTGCATTAACATACGGACTAAAGGACAAAATACAATGCTGCTCACGTAGATTGATTGATAAAACTTTCTGGTTAGCTTTCAAATCACTCTGTCCTAGAACTAAAAATGGAGGTTAAAATATATCTTGATTTTTCAAATGCTATTCATATTTTACCATCATTATCTTGTCTCGGGTAATACTCTGGTAGTAAGTTGTTCAGAGTTTCGTAATTGCATGTCATGACGTAGTTATTATCTTTTTCCTCATAAATATAGTGTGGTCTCGTAATAACTCTTGATTTATAAGCTAGAAAAAACGGCATATTTCAGTACTTTTATTTTAATCAATATATCGTTCCTCATCTGGAATAATGAGCAATCTGTTTACCATGATCTTTTTGCAATAATAAGCCGTCTGTTTTTTCAGGTGAGTGCAACAATAAACTTTATGTTAAACCTATTTACATCTCATGATTGCACTCAACTGAAATAGCAGGTAGCTCATTATTCCGGACAAGGGATGATATTCCGCGTTCTTACCATCTGACGGCAGGAATTTCTTAGACTTGTCACTCCATTGTAACATATCAACGACTACGTCAGTCTCAGACGCTGGTTTCACCACAGCAAGAAGAACTTGAGAGTCGCTGACGTAAACGGGGAACATTGCCTCCACGGGTGACTTGATGGTTTGGACAGCTCGGTAGTGACTCAAGTAGACAGCTTGGGCTGGAACAAATCAGGTTCCATTACCTCCATTGTCAACTGAATGGAGGATCGACCTCAAAATTTTTTTATTGCAGAAATGGATAGAGGGTGAAAAGTTATTTTTTTCAAATTTTTTATTAGAGTCTGGAAACTATTTTTAAAAAATTATTTAAAGTACAGAGAGAATGACGCCTCTTCACCCCTTTCTTAATAAAAGGATATGACCTAAAAGGAGCTTGAGTTCAAACCCGACCTCAGCTAAACTTTTTAGCAATACTTCTCGGGCTCTAAAAAATGTGAAAAAAATCAGTGGCTTAAATTCTCTATTCATTTTTGCAATAAAAATTTTGAGATCAATACTCTGTTCCTCCGTACCTGCAAGGCTGTGTTCTGCCACTCGTGCCGCCTCCATCAGGTGGTAAAATGTTCCCTCCAAGCCCTTCAAGTACTCAGGAGCCATTAGTTGAGGGTGCAGACTCGAAATGTTCACTCCTTGGTACAATCCTTCAACATAGCCGTAGTCCATCGAGATTGGAGCAGTCAAATTTTTGTATGCATTGAATATGATAATATCACTGTCTTTATATGCCTGTAACATTCTCAGTGTAAGATTTTCGCTGTCACATTTTATCTTGTACTTACAATTTTTGAACAGATTTCACTAAAATCTAAGTCGTTGATTAGGCCATCAATGTTGAGGTATGTTATTGTCAATGCTGCTGCGTCTCTGTCTCCAGTTACAAAAATCTTTTGACCAGTTACAACTTGCTCACGTCCTTGGACCATAATATTTTCTGTAGAGAATGGTCTTTTGTCCACCAAGTTATCAACTCTGAAATATGGAAGCAGTTTAATTTAAGTACTGTTTTAGCAGCTTCAGTATTATATTGTGGCACTTCTTCATGCTTTTAATTAGTCCTATTACATAATCACTAGAAGAAGCGATGTCAAAAAAAATTGCTTTAAATAAATCAAGTGCCTATTTAATCTAATTAAGGGTAAAGTAATGCGCCTAATGTTAAAAAAAAAAATCTCACACATGAAAATTATGAAACAATCTTAAAATGTTCTCCTCTACATCCCCTATCAGTAGCTAAAATATCAGGTGTACATATTTAATCTAGTTTTTGAGTTATGAATTTTTAAAGTTGACTAATTTAACATGGAAGTTCCATTCTTCCATGTAAAGAAGTACATTTTAAGATATGTTTCATAATTTTTATGTGTAGATTTTTTTTTAACATTGGGCATGTTACTTTCCCCTTAAGTAAAAAGAAAAAAAATATTGTTAGATATTTTGGCACATGAAATATTATATTAAATGTGTGGCAACTCACTCAATTGTATTGAAGTGAGATCCAACGAAACTCTTGACTCCTTTGATACCGAAGTTGCCTGATGTTCTCACGGCCTGCTTGACCCACCGCTGAACGTCCACCCCCTGTACGGTAGCGCCATCTGCAAGTCGCACGTCCCTCGCGTTGAGACCCTGCACGACCTTCTTGGCGGTCACTTTGTTGTGTTCACGGCTGAGCAGCATCACGTCGCGAGCAAGGTCCAGCTTGTTGAGGGGGCCTCGCAGCGGAATGTCACCTGCACACCACACCTTGTATGTAACCCCACAATTTACCAGTCTATCAAGCTAAAGTTCATTAAAATTTCTAACACTGAAATCTCAAGCAAAAGTCTTAGTTAAAATTTATGCTAAAGCCGTTGTAGTTATTTTATCCAATTCTGCATATGATTTTATTCCAAATTGACTACAACTTGAAAGATTCTCAATTTTTTATCAAAGAAATATTCTTGTTTTTCTAATAAAAGCAAAATCACATTATGTATTGCAAGTTTTGCTGAAGAAACAATTAGAACTTTTTCAATTTTTGAATGAAAAAACTGTGATTTCATTTACATCTACTTATCATAAATAATTAATTAGGAAAAAAAATGAATATATATATATGTTAGCACCCAAAGCCGAATTCGGGCAAAAGCCGAAAAAAATGCCCACATCTAGTTTTGCGCATCACGAAATGAGCCAAAGCCGAAGTAAGGTTTTTTTTCGGCTTTGGCGCATTTCATTTTGAACAAAACTAGATCTGCTCAAATCGAAATGCGCCAAAGCCGATATGAGATTTTACTTCGGCTTTGGCGCATTTCATTTTGAGCAAAACTAGTTCTGCGCATCGCGGTTTGAGCAAAAGTCGAAATGATGTTTTATTTCGGGTTTGGAGCAAAATTTTGAGCACATCTAGTTTTGCGCAAAATAAAGATGATTTTAATTACGAGATGATGATTTTAATTTTAATGATATTAATTTTAAATTTTTAAAAAGAAAAATAAAAAACTAAGACTAAACTTATAATAAATATTAGTATTGTGACCTAATATCTTTCAAGCGCTGTTTAAAAATAAATTAATTAGGGAAAAAATAATAACTTTAAAATGTAATCATAACAGTATACGTACGTACATACCTTATAAAAAATATTGTAAAATCTGTTGATTTTATAAAACACTCCACCATTTCTGTCACTTAATTACTATTTGATGATGTTTTTGTTAAATTAATAAATTTTTTGTTTTAAGAACTGCAGCTCAAATAAAATAGACATATATTATACGCCACACGTTTTAAAGTATTCTTTAGATTCACTCGCTCTCACCATAGAAATATTGTCATGCACGCACTCGTAAATTTCATAGTTCTATTTCTAGGAACATTGTATAGAAGCACAAGCTTATACAACCCTGGTAGCAGCAACAATACATCATACATCAACATATATGCATACGGCAATCAAATGGGGTTAAACTTCATTGTAGAGGTAAAGGCTACTTTCTTATCTCGTTGTACCGATAACAACCTGTATTGCATGATAGCCTAATTCTAAGACATAGAACTATGAAATTTACAAGTGCGTGCATGACAAAATATTTCTAATGGTGAGAGCGAGTGAATCTATAAATGAATACTTTAAAACGTGTGGCGTATAATATATGTCTATTTTATTTGAGCTGCAGTTCTTAAAACAAAAAAATTATTAATTTAACAAAAACATCATCAAATAGTAATTATGTGACAGAAATGGTGGAGTGTTTTATAAAATCAACAGATTCTACAATATTTTTTATAAGGTATGTACGTACGTATATACTGTATGATTACATTTGATTATGATTAGTTTTTTTTGTTTTCTTTTTAAAAAATTAAAATAAATATCATTAAAATTAAAATCATCATCTCGTCATTATAATAATAATAATAATAAAATTAACGCGGCAAATGTGGCTTGGCTATTAAAATCATCTTTATTTTGCGCAAAACTAGATGTGCTCAAAATTTTGCTCCAAACCCGAAATAAAATATCATTTCGACTTTTGCTCAAACCGCGATGCGCAGAACTAGTTTTGCTCAAAATGAAATGCGCCAAAGCCGAAGTAAAATATCATATCGGCTTTGGTGCATTTCGATTTGAGCAGATCTAGTTTTGTTCAAAATGAAATGCGCCAAAGCCGAAAAAAAAACTCACTTCGGCTTTGGCTCATTTCGTGATGCGCAAAACTAGATGTGGGCATTTTTTTCGGCTTTTGCCCGAATTCGGCTTTGGGTGCTAACATATATATATATATATATATATATTATTTATTTATTTTATTTATTTATTTATTTATTTATTTATTTATTTATTTATTTATTTATTTATTTATTTATTTATTTATTTATTTATTTATTTATTTATTCATTCATTCATTCATTTTTTTTCCTAATTAATTATTTATGATAAGTAGGTGTAAATGAAATCACAGTTTTTTATATAGACTAGCTTCAATAATAAAATTTGTTACCTTTGGTGTGGATTTTGTTGAAGATCAAATACTCGACAATATCTTGATCTGGTCCATCTTTCAACACTTGTTGATCAAAATATTGCAAGTTCAAATTCCCCACTAGCCCTCCAACATAGGCTCTAAGAGAATATACATCGTTCTTAAACCCAACAGAATCTTTGAACGTCATTGCTGCTTTCACGTGTTGGTCCTTAGACTTGCTGAAGTAATGACTCTCTAACTTTTCCAAGTTAACCCCGTCCACCAGGCCCTATGGAGAACATGGGCGTTTTGGTCACTAATTTACAACATTGAAATTATTAATTACCTGCACTTTAACCTCATCTTCAAGAGTTATTTCTTTGATAGTCACAAATCTTGTTAAAACAGAGTCTTTGTCTGTGTACCATAAATTTTCTTGCATTCCTTGGACTTCATAGTTATTTATTAACTCTGTCACATGTGGTTCATGTGTTACGTTAACCGACCCTACAATCAAACATCATGTAATTATGTTCTACAATTTTTAAAATGAGAATAGAATCTTCAAGTGAGTGTGATACTCATTTGTGTCGCTATGGTCCATCTTGTACTTGAATAAGAAGCAAAGTGTTTTTTTTTTTAACTTTTCTTGATAATAAATTATCCACTGTATTTTTTGGTTTGGAGCGGCGTCTGGTAAAGGATATTTCGCTAAATATCTTTTTCATAGTGAGAAAAACGAATTTTATTTTTTATTTATTATTTTTTTTAGATAGGTTTGAATAGAAAGGTGGAAACACCGAAAAATCAGCTGACTTGAAGCCTCTATTGAGAATGTTATCTAATTTTAAAATGAGAATAAAAAAGTTCTGCAATTTTCAAAAAGAGAATTGGTAATTTACCTTTCACCACGAGTGAACCAGGATTTTCTGCAAATGCCAAGTCACACAAGTGATCTAAATCGAGTCCCGCTAGTTTCTGCTTGGTGGTCAGGTTCGACATCACAACGAGTCCGGTGAAAATCTTGGTGCCCAGCAAGACGGCTTCCTCACCGCGGAGAACGAGCTCCTTGGTGATGTCCACGTCTTGTAGTTTACCGTCAAGCTTCAGTGGACTTTGAACAAACACTCCGCGCTCTGTCAAAACATTTAATGTGAGGATCAATTGTAGAAATTTAATTTTCCAGTACATTACCAAAGTTAGCAGATTCCAAATTTGCATTTTTATCTATGTAAATAGCATCTCTTGCAAGTGTTGTAAAGCTTATGTCGTTCACAAGTCCACTTGTGGTGTAAGTTCCACCATATGCTTCAATCTCCGAGATTATTTGATTGCCTTTCAAGCTTTGTGCGGCGTCGGAAAGAAGCCATGCCTCTCCAAAAACGTTGTCACTCACAGAATCAAGCAATCCTGAGAAAATACATAATTATTGTGTGCACTAAATTTAATAGAATATTAATTAACCTCAAAATTTTTTATTGCAGAAATGGATAGAGGGTATGCTATTCTGTTTTTTTCCAGTTTTTTTTTAGAGTCCGGGAACTATTTTTAAAAAACTATTGAAACTACAGAGAAAGTGACACCTCTGGACGCCTCTCTTAATAAAAGGATAGGACTTAAAAGGGGTGTGGGTTCAAACCCGACCTTGTCAAAACTTTTAGCAATACTTCCCAGCCTCTAAAAAATCTGGGAAAAATCAGAGTGGCATAACTTTGCACCCTCTATCCATTTTTGCAATAAAAAATGCTGAGGTCGATACTCCATTGCTACTGATAATCACCTTGATAGGTTAGTTTCTCAATTTTTGCAGGATTTTTGAACGTAATATCTCCCACATAGAAAATATTTGTCTTGTGATCCAAGGCTTCCTTCACATCTGTGTCATGCAAGACCGTCACATCCTCCGCCTCAAGCGCTTGCACAAACTGCTTCGTTCCCCTTATGACTGGAGAAGACTTTGAAGAGGTTTCTTCTGTAAAATATCACAATTATTGTTACCCTGTCAGAAAATATAATCTCATTTTATTTTCCATACCAATAAATAATGAGTCGCTCATAAGATCTTCCAAATTAATGCTGCAAAGAGTTCCATGGACTTCTAATTCCACTACGTCAAAAGTTTCAGAGATCAAAACAGATTCCGAGATTGTTTTTAGCCCAGTTATATTTTGATCTCCATCAGAGAGTAATATGTTTTCCCAGTCAATGTGTCCTATCCATGCTTTCTCAGCCATTGCACTGAAATAATAACATTTAATATATTTTTTTTAAAATGTAGTAAAAAGAAAATAAAATAATTAAGTTTCCCACCTTTCTGCAGACACCATGCTAAAAGTTTTGTGTCCGTTGATTATTTGATCTCCACTTGTCCTCAAAACGTCAACATCTAAATCTCTGACGTCAACCTCGTTAATCAAGCCATCCACAATAAACGGTTGATGGAAGTGTAGGTTTCCAGTAAATGATTTTTCTCCATAAATTTGAAGACTCTCGTCTGTGGAAGATTGATGTAACCAGTCTTCTGGATGTAAACCATTGATCGTTTTGGCAGTCAACGAAGTCATCTATCAAACAAAATTGTTGACGGTTAATGGGAATTAAACTATAATAAAATAAAAATGGAATTTACCTTCACCGAAGTTGTAATCCGTCTCTTGAAATGTAAGTAATTAATGTCACTTAATAGTCACTAACACTTCACCACATCGCAATATTTCGCAAGCTCAGTACTGCTTGCTTCATCAGGCGTTTGTCTGACATTATTAAGTCACATTAATTACTTACACATCAAGAGACGGATTACAACTACGGTGAAGGTAAAAGTCCATTTTTATTTTATTATAGTTTAATCATGAATAACCTTCACTCGTCAAATTATCTTAATAGTTAATGGGAAGTTCAATGTCAACTTCACACAATCTTCCTTACTTGGACAGGAGAGTATTTAAATGTAAGAGGGCTGTAAATGTTCGTCTCGTCAAGTCTCAAGCCGTAGGAGAGCAAACGGTTCATGGAAAAATGATCTCCAAGAAGATCTTCTGCGTAGAATTTTCCATCCACGACGATGTGTCCTCGTAAATTTAAGTCACCTAAAAGCACGGTACAAAAAGTGTGATTGTTAATATTTTTTTTAGCAACTTGCTACAAGAGAAGTACATACCATCAACAAAGACATCATCTTTTACTATCACTTCCTTGTTGCTAGTCTCGTGATGTGCTCCGTTCACAGACCCCTCGAGGCTCCAGTGTCCGGTCACAACGAGGTCCTCCACTGTCTTGTGGCCTTGCACGTGTTGAGGGTACCGAGAGTCTTGCAGCAGCAGTCGCAGGTGCCCCTCCTCGTCAACAGGGATTTCATTGAGCTGCCGTCGCACCGTCATGTTGGCGGCAGACAGCGGAGACTTGAACCTCAGCTCCGTCACCGGCATTGTTCCCTCATGGATGAGTACCAGACCATCCGGAATCTGCAGTCCAGACATGAGGCCTTCGACCTTGCAGTCCTCCTCTACCACGAGGCTTTCAAATGAATATGAGCCTGAAATTTTGAATTCATCATTACAATAATTCATGTTTATAATCAAATGCTCTTTATTTACCTGAGAGTGTTTGATTGCCTGATGTTTTCAATGAATTTTCTGCAAGTTTTAAAAAATCAATTCCAGAAATTAACCCAGTAACAATCAAGTTGTTGACGTTTGCTTTTTTAAATTGACCGTAGTCTTCAGCTTGTCTAGCCCGAGAGCGTCTAAGTGGTATTGAATTTAAAGCATCAGCGTCAATATTTTTTATCTTTAAACTTGGAACACTTAGAGTACCTTAAAAATAAAGAATAATTAATGCACGAGACCTAGATTAATTTAATGATATAAAAGTACATACCATTCTCTAGCGTTGCAATGTTTCCTAGTCCTTCAATGTCCCCATATACTGTTGCTCCTTGATCAAGATGCAACTCTCCGTAAATCGTGAGTGGGTGCTTGAGGGAAATGTCTGAAGATTTGTCCACCAAGTTTTCAATTTTCACTTCGTCAATTGCCTTAACTCCAGTTATGTCATCTTTGATGGAGATGTGCTCAAATTCAAGAGCTCCACCGTAAGAAAGGTCGTTCCGCAGATCCACAGTGTGATCTAAAAACTTGTCAAAACTTTCCCCGTTCAGAGTTTTTATGTGTACATTTTCAAAACTACAGTTTTCAAGGCAGGCAAGTGTTACAGATTCAAACTCGAGGTTCCCTGGAAAACAACAACAAATTTTTGAAGTAATGTTGCTAAATTTTAGTCATTATTTTACTTACCATCTACTACTATATCTTCATTTATTTTTACGGAACTTTGTGTAATATTGATAATTCTTTCCATTTTTGAGGTCAAATCAATGATATCAGTATGTAATTTATTCAGAGTGTCGATAGTATTTTTATTTAGAGTCCCGTTTGTTGTGTTCAGCTGTTATAGAATTGAAAGAGGAAAAATTTTAATTAAATTAATTATATATCGTTATGGCAGTGCACATTAAAATTTGTCCAATCTACATTTGTAATAGATTGAGATTTTTATTTTTTTAACACAAAAGAGGGTTAAAAATGTTATTTTCTCAAAATCTGTTACGAGAGATTAGACAAACGTCCACTGCCACAGCGATATATTGTTGCCCATTGGTAGCTAATAAATATCCCACATACATTTGAGGTGACTAGTTCTCCGACTGTTAGTGACGTGAAGGTGATGTTTCCTGTTATTTCCACCAGAGGGCTATCCAGCTTGGGAGCTTGCTCGAGATCCGACACAACGGTAGCTACTTCCGACTGCTCTAAAAGCTCCAAGCTGTTGTTGCACCAACGCTCCAGGCTCTTGTGAAACTTGTCCAGGACATTGTTGTGCTCAAACTTCAGCTCAAGTATGTCTGCCTTGCTTCCGTCATTTTTCTTGCTAGCAATAACTAAGATAGGAACAAATATCAAATATTGATAAAATGTAAAAATAAAAATCAAAATGGAAAGTGAAATCGTCGCCTCAGAATGCAAATCACAGCGTAACTTCAAAAAAATTTGATGGAACTTTGACTCTTATTTTCTAGTGAAATAAGGTTTAGAGTTGCATCAAACTTTTTTGAAGTTACGTGATTTGCATTCTGAGGTGACGAAATGGAAATATATGAACTTACCAACAACTCTTTTGTCAATAAAATTGAGAGCTCTAATTTTTGACAGTTCCATCTCCAGCTCTTCATCTATAAGCTTTGTGTTGGATTCAATAAATCTCCAGCCATCATACTGGACAGCTTGCAAGCCATGTAATTTACTGGCTCCTAGCAACACAAACTCTCCATTGTTCCCCTGCATCAAAACAAATATCATTAACATAAAGTTAATAGAGAGGAAGAGAATCAAATTACCACCACAGGTTCCCATTGACTGACTCCTGGCACGGTAATACTTTGGAACGGAGTAAAATATCCCTCGACAAATTTGTAAATCACAGATTCTGTTTGGTAGTCCAGGTTGCCATCGTCGTCTGAAAATATAAAGTCCTCTCATAATGTCAACTCTCAACTCTCAATCTTGGCTATATCTTACCCTTGATATACATATTAGCAATAATCATGAAGCGTTCAACCTTTCTTTTATTTTGAAAACAAAATACTTTAATATCCATAGCACCTCGAGTCTTAATCTTCTGATATGATATAAATTTATTTTCATTTAAATTATATTTAAATATTTCAGAATACACTTGAGAATCTTCTGTAACAAAAAATGAAATTATCATTAATAAAATAAAAAATTCTAAAAATTAGAAATAAAATCTTACTGTAAATATTTTGATGATTAGCAATTGCCAGAAACATTGAACTTCCAACTTTGAAGTAATGAACTTTTCGAGCGTCGTAGGTTTGAAGGTTGCATATTAGATCAAAGTGTTGACCCAGCCATCGGTACACCAAGGTATCACCAGAGGACTCTGTGTTATTAACATCGGAGCTCTGAGCAACGGCCAGGAAAACTTGGTTCATATTTGTCCTAAAATTAAGAACAATGTTATAAATAACAGGAAGCAGAGCAGTAGGTATAAAACATCTTACCACACTGTGATGTCTCTTGGGTATTTTGTATTCAAAGTCTGGACGGACTCGAGCTTTAACTTGCCATTGTTGTCCAGAAGAATATTGTATATTGTTGATCCCTCCAGTGGGTTACCTCCCGCTGTGTGTTCCGCTACCACCAAGTACAGACTTGCACCGATCTCAAACGTCTCCACGTCAACTGCTCCGAGGACTGGCATTGATACTTCGGAGACAAACTTAGAGTCGGGAATCTGCAATTATTTATCAGTCTCATGAAACTTTATCAATAGGATTGGTACAATTGAAGTATTATATGTATTATATATATATATATAATGAATGGTGAACTTACTAAAAGTAGCTAATTAAAAAAAATAATAATAATAAAAAAAAATATGTCATCAATAAAATTAAAAATACTAGTCTCTCTATTTTGATAAATTAATAATAATTAATATCTTAATTATTATTATTATTTTTTTTTCACATATTTGGATAGAGGACCTTGAGTTATGTACTGACAATTTTTTTTTCCAGGGTTTTTGAACCTTCTAACACTCTAAAAATTGAGGAGAAAGGCACCATGACGTCATATATAGTCATGCAACGTCTTTCCCTATACATGCTTGTGTGCTAAATATTTACATGACTATATATGACGTCTCGGCATTTTGCAGCACTAGCTATCAAAGCTATTTTAAAGGTGTTAGAGGATTTAAAAAATCTGAAAATAATATTGACAATACATATAACTTGAAGTCCTCTATTCAAATATGCAATAAAAAATCCTGAATAAAAATTTATAATCAAAATCAATTATTGGAGAAAATTTAAATTTATTGGTTTGTATTTTGGAGTAATTAATTGACACAATTTGGTAATGTTATGTATGCCTCCATTTATATGCAAGTAAAACACGAAACATCTTGTTAGGATTCTTTTTATTTATGACTCACGCTGTACTTGTAGATCACCATGGTATCAGCAAGATCACTTGGACTTTTGGGAGCTTGCAAAGTCACCGCATACCACTCAGTTTGGCCGTCATTATTTTTCATAGAAAAAATGTTTATATCTGTAGGATATCTGGCATTACTTGAATACTTGTGTTCTATGCCTTGAAGTATAAATACACCTAAAACATAAAGGTATTTCATTATTGCAAGGTTAAATTATTAAAGATTTATATTATTATTAATTAATAAATTGCTGAATGGACAATGGTTACATGATTTTAAATATATTTGGCGCTAAAAAAACAATACCCAGCATGCATTGCACAGATTAACTTGACATGATGGCGGCGACTGTCAACAAATCCACGTGGTAACAAGCCACCCTCAGGAAAAGGAGTGGCCTTGCGCAGGAAAATGTCGTTCGAGGGCGAGGAAGAGCTTGATCTCAAAGAGTTGGAGGCACAGATACTTCAGTTTGTTGATAAAAGTGACGTTGAAGAAATGCTGAGACTTCAAATTTCTGAGTTGGAAATGCTTCAGTCAATGTTTTCCAACCCTGGCGAGTTTTGCATGGATGATTACGGCGCTGTAGCAGACGTTCACGAATACATAGACGGTAGATGTGCAATCTTACCACCCCAACTGGACTATACTATCATCCTCGTCCTCGAAGCAGTATGTATAATCTTCAACTTTTGTTTATACGCAAAGATTTTGTAAAATACACAGCTTTTGGCATGTGCATAATATAATATATATATATACCAATGCAATAATCACACTCCTAATTAAGCTGCTGCATGTGCATGGGGGGGGGGGTGCATGTGTGCATGTACATAATATATACCAGTATGCATACCTGTATACGTATTATAAAAAGGGGGGGGGGAAAGGTGCACCCTATCCCGCAATGTTAAAAAATTTTGAGTGGGAGGGGGGGGGTTGACGGGTGGGGGGTGGTAACACCTTCAATGTATTTTGGAATCTTTTGGGGGCAGTCACCCTCATTGCCCCCCTCCCCCTTCCCCTTGGATCCGCACCTGCATACAGTGTACATAATTAATACATAATTATGTATGCATATTTATATTAAGGACCCGGCCACCACAGCAGGCTCGATTAATATAACCATGATATATATGCATATATATACTTAATTAAATTAATTAGCTTATAAGTCTATAGGTATAAGCAACAATAAAAATACTGTATGCATATTGCATACAGTTCTACTAAAACTACTACTGTAGTACTATAACACATATCATATAAGCATATAGCATATATATATATTATGGTGCAACTATTTTCATTTCAATATCATATGATACAAAATGCATACATACTGTAGTTTGATCACTTAAGACCCAGCAATCTCTTTGCGTAATACTACCTTTTATATGACAATGTACTAGTTTTGATACCAACTTAATTCCAATATTTTCCTAATTTCAGGTTAAACTGCAGGTGTGTGTCAACTTGCCCCACGATTACCCGGCTACTGAGCCTGACATTTTCGTACGCAGCGACAAAATTGGGCGAGACCAGCAACACAGCCTCAACAAAGACTTGGCGAGTTTCATTGCAAGCCTTGACCGTGGTGAGATCTGCATCTGCTCTGCGGTCTCGTGGCTGCAAGAGAACGCCCTCCAGTACGCAAAGATCGAGGTAGAACCAGAGCTGCTGATCAAACAAGACAGCACGGACGACGAGAGCCAATCACTGCTCTTCGTGCGCTACTGGATTTATTCCCACCACATCTACAGCAAGACCAAGAGACGTGAAATCCTAGACTTAGCACACGAGTTTGATATCTCGGGATTCTGTTTGCCGGGACGTCCGGGAATTATATGTGCCGAGGGACTAGCTCGTAATTGTAGCGAATGGTGGCATCGGGTGAGTCTAAAGAACTTTCGTTTGGATGGATTAAATTTGTACTGTGTTCTTTTTAGGGGAATATTTTTACATACAGTTCTTAATTTTTTACTTACTTAGTTTTGAAAGTTGTCAACTCTGTTTTCATAATGCTAAACTGTATTGAAAATCAATATATATTATATCTCAGTATTTATATCAAGGCTCCCACGTTAAAATACTCACTTTGCATTTTAAGAAAGTTGTAAAATATATACCTCGAACAGTACCAGGTAATAATAAACCTTCTTGATTTGCAAAGTGAGCATTTTGCTGTGGAAGCCTCAATATTCTGTATATCAATATATTATTATGTATCAATTTCTCTGTGTTCAATAAATAATGAATATATTAAAAAAAAATCATTATAGAGTTATTATATTGTAGCGACTCTGCTTTCTATAATAAACCTTTGTTTCTTTGATAATAATTTTACATCAAAGATCCTTAATATCAAAAATAATTATAAAATTAATAAGTGTCAGTTATGTAACTTATTTATTTGGAATTATAAATTTTGTTACAGAAAATTAATTTGAGACTAAAAAGACAAATACCCATAACAGAGAATGACATTGGCATTACAGTTTAAAAATTTTAATGAGTCCAAACTGTAGAAAAGTGTTCTTAAAGTTTTATTTTTTGAATTCTATATTTTGTTGCAGGTTAAATGTATGAATTGGAAGCGAATCATGTGCAAGAAGAAAGAATCTGTGCCGATCTCATCTGCGAGCGATGTCGCCCCCCTGTGCAAGTTTGGTCCGTTTGAGGAGATCTCGTTTGACACGGGCAAGGCTAAGTCTCGGGACTTCCACATGGACATGGGTGAGCTGTACCGTTATCTGCAGGAGCACCAGTGTGCTGCCGTCTTCAAGGAGTACTTCGGGGTGGATGGCCGGAGCAGTGCCCCCACTGCCGCACCAACTCCACCACACTAGTCAATAACCACAAGCTAGCACACTTTCACTTGCCAAGAAGACATATTTCACTATGAAGGGACGTTGACAATTAAAGATAACACATGTAAAATTAACACTGATGCAAAAACATTTTCAGTAAAAACTTGTTATTAAGTAATGTCAAGGGACCCAGGAAATTAGGTGTACCTTATTTCCTTATCCTATACCAGCAATGCCAATTATTTTTTACGGGTCTGCGATCTCCTTTACTCAAAATTGAGTTTTACCTAACAACAAGTTGTATAATAACGAGTTTTTACTGTATATGATCCAAGAAATAATTAATACTGTAAAGTAATTATTTAAATTGTTTTATAAAACCATCAGTTTTTATATGTTGGCTTCAGTATAGTAAACAATAATAGCTTGATCTTTGTCTTTTTGTCCTTTTATTTATTTTTCAACGATCTCTTGTAAAGATTGTGTGCTAAAACCGACTTAAATATTTTTGAAAGTCTGCTAATTATTTTTATCATGCTTTATTTTGGATTAATTAATTTATCATTTGACTGAAGTAAATACATAATTCAAGTTAACATTCCTGCAAGTTTTAACTTGTAGCAGTTCGTCATTAGCTCACAGCTTACGGCTGGGTCCAAATAGCTGTAGGAAATTTTTTATTTATACAAATATGACATTGTACAATTTTTTTAGTTCTTTAATTTTCTAACAAATTTTTATCTGATAGATTTTTAGTTGCATGAAATACAATTTAACATTGAATTGTATTTAAGTGATAGTTAATTATAGATTCACAAAGTTACACTTACATTAGAATATTTTCATTGCTTTTTCTTTTTAATATATAATCTTTCATACAAAAATAAGTATGTTGAGCCTTTATTTACGATATATCACAAATGCATGAATAGTAGCAATGAATTTTATGGTACCATTTTTTTTACATTTTATGAAACAAATACAACAATAATAATAGAATTGGAATAATTTCTCTTGTGTTGATATTTTTCTCAGTAGAAAGAAAGGTAGTTTTATATTTAATGTAAAACATTAATTTCGTCATTAATTGAGAGCAACAATGGAGTATTGATCTCAAAATTTTTATTGCGAAAATGGACAGAGGGTGTAAAGTTACGCCACTCTGATTTTTAACAAATATTTTTTAAGACGGGAAGTATTGTTAAAAAGTTTTGCCGAGGTCGGGTTTCAACCCACGCCCCTTTTATTAATTTAAAAGAGGCGTCATTCTCTCTGTACTTTCAATAGTTTTTTAAAAATAGTTTCCGGACTCTAAAAAATTTGAAAAAAAAAATCAGAGTAGCATAACTTTGCACCCTCTATCCATTTATGCAATAAAATTTTTGAGGTCAACATTCAATTCTCTCACCTGCATGATCTCTGGTGAGGCCCAGCTCCTCCTCTTGCCGAACTTGCCTGCGAGGGCGTTGCGAGTCTGCCAACCCAAACTCTTGCCTCAGCTTCCAAATTAGCGTCTCCACGTTGCGTGACATCTCCTCCTGCCATCCTGGACATGAATTTTGAGATGAGAACAAAATTGTGAAATTTCATTGAACTCTAGTCAATTTTCGAAACCTTTCTTAAATTTGGCTGCTTTTATCTAAATTCTAGAATACAAAATGCATCACAATTTTTTGGGAGGAGAGGAATGAGAGTTGACAGTTGATCTCAAAAGAACCAATCCGTGTGTATTTATTATCTATGAAAAATATTATGTTCTTTTGTACACGATGTACATTACATTTTTTTTCGCAGATGTATCAAAATTTTGCAGTCAATATTTGAGTTCAAAGTTGATGATAGATCAGTTTGCATAGCTTCAACTTTTAACACTGTTGATATTTCGCTATAATTCAAGATTTAATCACAATTTACTGTGATCTTGTATTTTCCATAATCAAGATTCATTATTCTTTAGCGAGCAATTTTTGTGTGAATTAATATTTAAAATAGAGAGTTCTTTTACGGCATTTATATAAAAAAAATATTAACTTCAGTGCTTTTCATTTTTCAAACACCATAATTTTCAGTTTGAATTTGAGTTTGCTGCAATGTGTGTGTATCATTTTTCGCAACAATAGAATGGCATAATTATTACTACGCTCATAATTAAACGTGATAATTGAGCATTATTTTTAAAATAAAGCTTTGCATGTTCTACAAACGGTTCTATTTCTATAGACATTTAAAATGATAGAGAGAAGTTATATCTGGTGGTGGGTTAATTTTGAAACTCCTCTATCTCTCACGCCCCCCCCCCCCCCCCACCCCTTCCTTATCCATGTATAGTCCATGATTATAATAAGTTATTATAACAGCGACTGGACTTACTTAGTTATTACAGTAAAAACTTGTTATTACGTAAGGTCAAGGGACCCAGGATATTAGGTTTACCTTATATCAAGTTTTTACTATACCACACAATGCTAATTATTTTTGACAGAACCGTGATCTCCTTTACTCAAAATCGAGTTTTACCTAACAACAAGTTGTGTAATAACAAGTTTTTACTATATTTTGTAGCTTAAAAATTTATATGTATTTTCTTTTAATTAGTTATCTAGAAAATACAAAACCAATTCAATAAATTACTGTGACATAAGGCACACAAGTTAGAAAAAATCTAGCATTTTATCCGGAAACAAATGTCCTGCTTTAAAAAAAAAACACTTTTCTATACGACTAAAAATATATTGTGATGTTGTATGTTTCTAACAGCAAGTGATAAATTTTTATACAGTATCAATATGGTGTTATCATCAATATACATGAATACAATATACTAAACACATTGATAAAAATATATATTAAAAAAAAGGTGGCTCAATATTTATTGATATATAAATGTGAAATAAGCTTTTTTACCTTTTTGTAATACATTTTGTAGGGACCAGAAAAAATGGCTCATTTTAATTGTAGGCGCTGCTGTGCTTTATACATGTCTCAAAATACTAAGAGTGCTTTGTGTTAAAAGTTTTCTGTGCCTTTATTTGGTTTGCATTAATAACAGTTTGCTTGTAATATGTTGCTTTTTTTTCTCTGATGTTGCTTTTAGATGAAAATAGCAATAACTTTCTGTGTGTCTAGCTTAAAATTTTTTAATGATCAGTGATCCTCCAAGATAGATTTGTTTACTATAGAATTTTGTGAATGACTTATATGACAATTATTTCACACAGGTTATATCACTTCTTACATGGATTTTTCCACTCCCATGGAAACTATGAACTTTTCGGAGAACTTAAAGTTGTTTGAAACTTTGTCTATTTAGTTTGCTATAGTAATTGAATTTTGAATTTAACAATATAATATTGCCTGGTGTTTGAACCAATTTAAAAATTGAAACCCTGGGAGCACCTTATTCAGGTATAAGGTTGATTTTCAATGAAACAACATAAGGAATTAAACGTAAGTGGATCAAGGCTATTTGATCCCTTGGTTTTCAATGCTCTATAGTAATCAATTAACCTGCATGCCCATATTGATGGTGGATACATCCATGTTTAGGCAATGCAATCATTTCAATAGAGGCTTCAAGTCAGCTGATTTTGTGGTGTTCTCACCATCCTATCTAAACCTAGATGTAAAAAATAAATAATCAAAATTGATTTATTTTTTTGTGTAACAAAAAAGAAAATGGGGGGCATTCACAAAGCACTTTAAACCCCACTTTAGCCTCAATTTTTATCCCTTGTGCGAAACATGGTGCTAAAC
Organism: Siphlonurus alternatus; assembly: GCA_949825025.1. Lineage (NCBI taxonomy): Eukaryota > Metazoa > Arthropoda > Insecta > Ephemeroptera > Siphlonuridae > Siphlonurus > Siphlonurus alternatus. The sequence goes on from OX463779.1 coordinate 46,982,567, forward strand.
TATGAGTTTACCATTGTTAGCCCCTGGTTTAGCATCATGTTTAGCACCAGGGATAAAAATTGAGGTTAAAGTGGGATTTAAAGTGCTTTGTGAATGCCCCCCAATAACTTCTTGATTCAACATCAGAATATCAGAAAACCCCTAAATGGCCTAAATTGGGGGGGGGGGTAGGAGATGTTTTCAAATTGATTGCTTTAATGGTTACTGAGATTTTTTTTTAAATTTTCAAGCATGGTGGCTGATAGAGGAAATTTTTCCACCGGGGGAACACTTGAAGCCTCCATTGTTGTTTGATTTGCTGTGTAGTTCCTTTGTAGTGTTGATGACGCTCAGTGTTCCGGTGATATCTCTGCACGAGAATAAAATGCAACTTTCAATTCAATGCTCAGAGAGGGCTCAAAAATGTATTTTATAATATTATTTTTAAATAGTGAATACTTTCATTACTGTTTGTCAACTCTTTGTATCAATATGTACGTACTGCAAGTTTTGATGAACCCGCGGTGCACTATTTTATATAAAATATATATTAATTTTTTATTGATGCACTAGTTGCACAATAAAATGCAGTAAAATAAAGGAGGGCATTGGTTGTATGTCAATTAGATAATTTATTGATAGCAGCAAATAGTGGCTTTTTTTTTCCTTTTGTTGTTGCTAAATTCAACTTGTGCCCTTTTCGTTAGCTAAGACACCATATGGAAATGGCTATCTTATGAAATATTAAATGTACTATAATAGCTGTGTAAGCTAAAAGGCCTAAAACCTCCATGTGTTCTGAAAAGTATGTAGGATGGAAATTTTGGCTGTGGATTTTAAATCTTCATGACAAGTTGCTGCTTTTGAGCAAACATGGGCTAAGGTAATTAAGGTTTAGTGTGGCGCTTCACTAATTGGTAGCAAATTAATATTATCTAGCGTTAAATTCCAGTAACCTTCGGTGAAGTAGGCCGCCCTCAATGATTGACGTTATATACCGAGACAGTAAAGGTTGCCTAATTTACCTAACGCTATTGGAAACAAAGTGAACAAAAACAAATTAGCATGTACCCCGGAAAATTTCTTTTGACAAAAGTTGTCAATATATTTGACATATTGTTCAAGCAAAATATCAACATTATTGCCATAGTGAGGAAAATATACTTTTCATGCTTTTAGGATAATTATGCTATATTTCTTCATTTTTTTCTTATTATAAATCCGAAATCGTCTCTGAATGCAAGTTGTGTAAATACAGAAAGTCTCAATATAACTCAAAGGTCAAAATTGTATTAAAAAAAAGGTACTTGCGCAACTTGCATTCTGAGTTGCATTAAATTACTAAAATTAATGTCTACTTTCTGCTAATTAATTCTTGTAAGATGATTAAAATTACTTGGGCCATTTTTAAGAATGATAAATTTCACATTGCTGCCAATTAAAATACTCGCCACAGTAACCAAAAGTTCTAAAAGCTGCCTTCCAGAATTCCTGTCAATATTTATCTTAATGGATGTAAAACATTTGTGATTGGTTGGCAGTTTCACTAACTTGAGCCTGGTGTTTGCTCACCCAATTCCTTCCATCATCTCTTTGATACTAGAGCAATGTTTTTTTAATGCAACTTTTTTATAACCAATATATCGCCCATTTAGAGCAAGTATTCAATTTTAGAAATGTTTTTAATAATGCTTGAACGAGGCAATGGAAAAAAAAAAGTAAAAGAAAAATTATAAAATGCAATATAAAAAGAAATAAAAGGAGTAAAATAACAATTCAAAAAAAAAAAATGTAATGTAATGAAAAAAGACATGCCATTTTTGTACTTTTAAATGTTTTTAAAACAAAGTTAGCTTGTGTGTTAATGTTGCGTGAAAAAGAATGCAAGAGCACTGGTAAAATGTTTTATAACTCTTACAGCTATTTGATTAAAAATGCACTTTCTTTTTAAGCTTGCATAAAGAGCTGCATGCAGAGTCAATACAAAACTCACATATGTTCATAATTCAATTAAGGGTAAGGTAACACGGATCAGTGTAGTCCCATTTGATTAACATGTAAACCTTGGCAGACATAAAAATTCTGAGATTTTTTCTAGATACAGATTTAAAAGACACAGAAAAAATTTCAAAACAATTATTCAAGCCATTTTTCTTTTCTTTTTTTTTCAATTTTTTTTTTTTTTTTTTTTTTTTTTTTTAATTTTCAGCATAGGGCTTTCTCATGGAGAGCCAAACTAAAAAAATAATTAAAGAAATTGTCGCGAATAATTGTTTTTAAGTTTTTTTCTGTGGCTTTTAGGTACTAAAATTTGTTGTTTTTTTTTTCTTCTTTTTTAAATTGTTGCGTGTCTGCTACGGTTTAAAAGTTAATCAAATGGAACTACATTGTTCAGCTGATCCGTGTTACCTTCCCCGTTAATAAATAGTAATTATGGTTTTAAAATAAAAGATTTAGTTGTTGCAGCTATATATCTCACGGCAAGTAAATTTTGAATATTTGCCTCACAAATAAAAAAAAAAAAAATTCGTGCTCTTGTTTGTTTGCTTACAATATTGTATATTGCAAGTTAATAATCGTATTCTAATAAATGTTCATGTTAGTAAAATGTGATATAGATACATGTTTTATAATAGCAATATTTTTAATCGAATTCATGTTTTTAAGAGCTGAATTTTTACCTAATATTTATAACTTTGTGCTTTGGTAAATATTGTAGTTTATTTATTATTTAAATTGATGCAATGTAATTTAAATTATTTGAAAATGTACAAGTAAATTTAAGATAGTGAGTAATAATAGTAATTTATATTAAAATATTAGTTAAGTTTATCACTATGCATTATAGTATGTCAAGGTTATTGTGACCAATTAAAGTGTTTTTAATTAAGGCTAAAATATTATTAACTTAGATTAAACTTATAGAAAATGAGAGCATACAAATGCATGATTAGTTATAATTTAGTAACTAATTACTTTATAATGATGTGCTTAAAATAATTTTTAAACTACAAACTATATAATATAATATACTTAATTGTAAAATGAATGTTTTTAATCGTTATAAAATATTGAAATATCTTACTTTAATTTTAAACAAAAATATTTAAAATTGTTGTAAAAAATAGAAACAGTAAACATAATTTTTCTTAAAAATGAAGTAAAATTTAGTCCAATTTTTTCTTCTAAACACTTTGCTTCAAATTTTTTTTTTGTCATGCATGAAATTGAATAAGGAAACAAATTAATTACTGCAAATAATATCGCAGTTAATTGGTGCAGAAATAACTTGCTAAGAAAATATTTCTTTGCAATATATCATGGACAACTATTATGGCTTTATTATAAACAAAAGAGATGTATAATTAATTGTTAATGTTGTACCCTACCAACCTTATGTTAGAAAATGCAGCATTTAAAAAAGGAAGTGTTTTTTCGACACAAAATCTTAATTATTTCTTTGTTTATGTTTTTGGGAATTTTATTTTGTTCATTTTATTTCATCTAATCAGAAGTAAAAATAAATTGTGTCGGGACAAATTCAAATGATAAATCATTAATTACGATATGTCGTAAATACTTTGTATTATCAAAGAAGAAAAGGAGGATAATTCATCCCTCGTCTGGAATAATAATCTATTTACCACGATTTCGTTACAATAATGAGCTATTTGCTATTTTAGGTGCGCAATTATTATGAGATATGTAAATCAGTATATAAAATAAAGCTAATTTTTGCGCTCACATGAAATAGCAGACAGCTCATTATTGCAACAACATCGTGGTAGGCAAATAGCTCATTATTTCGGACGAGAAACGACATTAATGCTGAAGTTTTTTTAAATTAAAAAGGGATCTAATAAAATTAATGCTGCATAATTTGCTAATTTAATTTTTAATTTTTTCTTTGTTCACATGAAGTTGGTAGTTAATTATTTTGTTTTCTAATATAACATTTAAAATTAAAATGTATTATTATATTGTTTCACAAATACATACTCTGTAATTAAGCAATATTTTGCCTCATTGAAACAAAATGGCACTTACTGTTGTAAATGTTTTTTTATTATTATTAATTATATTATTTTTACTATTATTATTAAGTGTTTATATATGATATGCTCTTTTAGTACAACTTACATTTAAACATTAGAGGTTAATTATAATATTATTATAGTTTTCGTACTTGTGTAGAAAATGAAAACATATCTCACAGCGATTAAAATAAAAAAAAAGTTCTTAAACCTTATTAAACATTTTTTATTATTATTTAAAACTTCCCAAAAAATTCTAAAATATTCTGTATATATATTATATTTTATAATAATATGTAAAATATAGAGTACATGGATTGCATGATTAATTATCGGAGAGGAAAAAATATGATTATATACAAAATATAATATAATTATAATAACATAATTATATTAGCGCCTTAAGACCTCGTAGTTTATATAAATTTGGTAGTGAAGTATATAGTCATGGATTTTTTTTTTTCCATGGTATAGTCGTGTTAAGGGCAAGGTAACATGCCCCAATGTTTAAAAAATTCCCACACATAAAAATTATAAAACATATCTTTAAATGTTTTTCGGCCTCGCTACATCCCTTTTATCAGTAGTTAAAATATCAGGTTCAGGTATACAAATTAATCATAACTCGAAAACTAGATCGAATTTGTATATTTTAATATTTTTAGCATTGGGAGTGTTTTACCTTAAAAATATATATAGAATAAATTAAACTTAATATTATATATTTATATTTAAATAAAAGGGTTAACAACAAAAACTGAAACGAGTTTAATCACGTATTGGAGAATTTATAAATCCTTGATTATAAAAAATAATGGTGCGCGCAGTAGTATACTCAATATACTCAATGCTATTAAATATATATAAAAAAATCATTATATATTTCCGACTAAAAAAAAATCGATCGAGGCCGAGGAAAATATTCTACAACGAATAATGTAAAGTTGCAGCGTATGGTATATTGCAGCAGGTATTCAGGTGTTGGTTTTGGCTCACCCGGATTCTTGCCACTGGGCACCAGCTCGTGCACGGACTGAGTAGCTCGCTGCAGCAAACGATGTAACAGAGGCTGACGAGTCTCGGACGTGCGCGAGACCAGAAGCACCACGAGCACCAAGGTCGCTGACGAGGCGAGCCGCATCTCTCAACCTGTAGGGGCCAAACATAACTTAAAGACAGCCTGGCATTTCGTCAATTCTATATTTTATATCAAAATATACCACAGAAATTATACTGTGAGCTATCTGCTTACCAAGATATCTTTGCAATAATGGACTCTTGTCTGCTGTTTCAGGTGAGCGCAATTATGAGTTTTTTTTTTTTTAATTCATAACGATTAATTGCGCTCACCTGAAATAGCAGACAGCTCATAATTGCAACGAAATCTTGGTAAGCAGATAGCTCATTATTCCGGACGAGGGACGAAATAATATATATATCATTAATAAATATGCGAAGCATATTTTTCTTTCTATATTTTTATAATATTAATTTCTAATATGCTGGGTAATCGCATAAATATAATATCAAATTTATTTGTTTTATTTAATGTATATTGTTTTACATTATAAACCTCATCGTCCGTTTTATCTCTGTATATAGTTAAAGTATCCTCAGAGACGAGTGCAATTTTAATTGATGTCACCGTTTTTATATTAATTATAATATTTATGAATGGTTCTAATCATGATAGTAGAGTTGTTAATTACACCTTTTAATGACAATATGTTAATACTATGAAAGTACACAGACTATAAAAAAAAATATTAAATTTCGCTTATTAATATAAAAAATTAATTAATGCGTAGGAGTGGCTGCCTTGGGTCCAGCGGTTCGGAATATTTTGAAATTAAAAAAAAAAAAAAAAAAATGAAAAATAAAATATTCATTGCAGGTATAAATTACCACCTCCCCTTCCATTAAATAAGTAAGACATTAAATAGTAAGTTAATTATGTACGTATATTAACCTCAATTATACTGTATAATTAATATTCATATAAAAATATTATTTTAAATATATCGTAAGCATATTTTCAGTGCTTTTATACAAATAGAAAAAAATTTATTGTTTAATAAAAAGATTTTGATATGCAGCATTTTTAAAAATTATAGCTGGACCTGTTTAATTTTATGTAAAAACGATTAATGCATTTTAAGAAAAAAACAGAAACAACATATTATACCAAAACGTACAAATTATAGTAATTACAACATCAGGTTTTAAATCATCAATAAACTTTAACTAGATCAGCTCAGACATTTCAACACTAGGTCGTGACTTACCTGGCTGAACGCGATGGACGAGGTGACTGCAGGAGCGGTTGCAGACGACTGGCAGATCGAGCAGCACGCCGAGATCAAGTCTGTGGTGGACTCTGACCACAGTCTGTGCTCTGACCTCCGAGAGTTCCTGCAGCACGAGATTGCTCGCAGACAAGTCCACTACCTGATTCACCTGAAAATTTGGCTCTAACTGTTGAAATATAATATTAGGTATATTTTCGTATAAATATATAATCGATTCATGATTATGATGAACCATCTGTACAAGTAACGAAAGGTAAATCTTAAAATTTATTAACATTCTGATTATAATGTATTTATGAAGATCGAGATACCAAATTTTATGAATGGACAAGTAGCATCAATTTTTTTTAGTAGCTCAATCGAAAGAGGGGGTCGAAAAATACACCTGTGAATTTTTTTAGATTTTTATCTGTACTTCATCATGCCTAAAATAGAGGTCACGTGACCTGGAGGCGGCGCCCGTGACGCCTGTGACGTCATTGAACTGTTTGGTCAAACAAACAATCGACTTTATAACGCTTCTAAACAACCACGTTGCTATCATGGAAACAAGCAACAATTAATTTATTGTTTACAAGTGTTATATAGACGATCGTTTGTTTGACCGGACAGTTCAGTGACGTCACGGGCGTCACGGGCGACGCCTCTCGGTCAAGTGGCCTCTTTACATCTCTATTTTAGCCATGATGTAGTACAAATAAAAATCTCATAAAATTCACAGGTGTATTTTTCGACTCCCTCTTTCGATTGAGCTAATAAAAAAAAATTGATGCTACTTGTCCATTAATTCCTCGAATATCAATTAAATGGTGACAGGACAATTCGCTACTAGACAATGGACAATTTGCATCAACTTTTTTTAGTAGCTCAATCGAAAGAGGAGGTCGAAAAATACACCTGTGAATTTTATGCGATTTTTATTCGTACTGCATCATGGCTAAAAGAGAGGTCACGTGACCTGGAGCCGGCGCCCGTGTCGCCCGTGACGTCATTGAACTGTCTGGTCAAGCAAACGATTGTCTATATAACGCTTGTAAACAATAAATTAATTGTTGCTTGTTTCCATAGCAACGTGGTTGTTTACAAGCGTTATAAAATCGATCGTTTGTTTGACCGAACAGTTCAATGACGTCATAGGCGACGCGGGCGACGCCTTTAGGTCACGTGACCTCTCTTTTAGCCATGACGCAGTACGAATAAAAATCGCATAAAATTCACAGGTGTATTTTTCGACCTCCTCTTTCGATTGAGCTATTAAAAAAAGTTGATGCAAATTGTCCATTTGTCCCCGGAAAATTCGTCCCCGCGGAAAATTAAATAAGTTCAATCATGCAAGTATACTATTTTTGGTCATAAAATATTGCAAAAACTGCTACAACAAAACACAGTTAAATTAATGCTGCATGCTTTGATTTTTTCCCGAATAATAAAATGTTATCTCATCCTAGCTATCACTCGATAAGGATTTGTATTTAGCTAAATCTGCTAACAATTTTCAAGTAAGTTTGCCCATTGGACAATTAACTTGCACATGAAATTTTTTTATTGCAGAAATTGATAAATTCGGTCCATGTTACTCTGATTCAGAAAAAAATATTAAAAAAATAGCGTAATTTTTCACCTTATATACATTTCTTCAGTAAAAAAAATATGCAAATTGATTTATTATATCGTATATATATGATATATTAATAATTATATATATTATAAGAGCACATTATATTTACAGTTTGTTGCTTGAAACTCTATATAGTATGACAATAGTTTGCATGGTTTTGCTGCTCATTTCGGTCTTACATAGATCATCAGTAAAAAATCACTTTAACTATTAAATAAATAAAAAGTATTTTATACAATACAATTTATATTAATTTCACATTTTTTTATTTATTTTTTTTTCTGAAAAATAATTAAAAAGTTTAGAATGCAAATTAAAAGCCTCTATTTATATTTTTAAGTGCGCTATGATGTTTAAAAAGTCAAACACTGATCAACGACTGTATTATATACTGGGTAAAAAGTTCTTGGATCTATATATGGAAAATAAAGTTTAGCATTCATATATTCATATTGTGAAACTTTAGAAATTATAGAGAATAGATATATTAGTAATCGCGAATTATAAACAATCCCCCCTCCCTCTTAGAAAAATCCGCTAAAATTTATAATTTTTTACCAATATGTATTAAAAATATAGACAATTTTGAAAATATTTAAATGAAGAATTAAGTGAAACACGATTCAGTAAAATATTTTTACAGTATAATAAAATATCTGAAAATATTTTTGTGCATATTTATGTTGTTAAAATTTTGTTTTCAGTGATATAGATATTACGTAGAAATTGAGTCTGAAGCCCCCATGCAATTATAATATTACAAAATATCATTCAAGGATTAAAGAATATAATCTCAGTAATCCGATTTTCCTGTATTCAAATATTGTCTAACACGAACAATTTTTTTTATTTTTTAAAAGAAACTGTGATTAATCCGACGCGATTATCATTGCAATATCATGCAGTCTCATATAGGTGCTATAAATTGTTATAAACTTAATAATTATTAAAGGGACTGAAAATAACGTACTACAGGTAGTAACAGGAGCGAGGCTGGTTGTGCAAGAACAGCGGGGAGCAAGCACGCGCGACTAAAACACGCGGTCTTATCAAGTAGTGGAATAGCCAACATGGCACTTAACTCTGCGGGTACTACAGAGTGCCGTTGTCTGGATCTGAAAATTGCAGTGGCACAAGAGAGATTGTATGACGATTTGTATTGAAGTAGCAATTATAATTAACTGTCTCCGTGCAGAATTTAAAGAACTCCTGCAGAAAATATAAAATTGATATTTAAATTAATTTAAAGCTTTTCTTATTTCTATTTCACAATACTTTTTTTCCAAGCGTTCAGCATAGAAATATAATATAGTTGAAAAAATTATAATTATATATACAACTACTGAATAATTATTATCCAAGATAATTAGAATTTTAACTAAATTGCATTCTTGTTCACTCTAAATATAAAAATTAATTAATAATTAAAATTAAGTAAGTTCTCATTTTCAATTTTGTTTTTTTATAAAAGCGTCATTATATAATAATATTTCAGCTTAGAATTTTCAGCTTACTAAACTTTCTTTCAATTTTTATTATATATTTTTATTATATATAAATGATGTGATATAAATTACCTATTGTAAAAATATTAGGAAAAAATTATATTTGACAGCTCTTTTCTGATTTTTGATACTTCATTTATTAAAATATATTATACAATTAAAATAAAAATTTACACACAAAAACATCAAAGGGTGTATATATATTTGACGGCTGCAGTAGTTAGTGACGCGCGGTGTCCCGGAGTTACGCTAATCGCCTCTCGATGTAAAGTTACGTTGAGAACTCGCGGGGGGCTGGGCGCGAGTGCGGGTTACTGCCGACACTCGCTCAGTCTTCTACCGACTCTCTGTACCGGCTCACATCAAACATGCCCGAGAAATTAGCGGACGGACTCGGCGGTAACAACTTCTTTGAGAAACCGCCGGAGCAGACTCTGTGTCAAGTCCTCAGCAAATTCATCTATGACTCGAAGACAGGCCAAGTATTTACCAGGACTCCGTTAAGTTGGTGTAAGTTTTGAATCAGGGATTCATTCAATCTAAAAATTTATTTATCTGACTTTCTGTTACAGCCAAGATCATTTTATTCTACTGCATTTTCTACTCTTTGCTCGCCTGCATGTTTTCGGGATGTGTATACATGTTATTGCGATCACTAGACCCCACCATGCCGCGATGGCAGCTCAGTGAATCTAGGATCAGTAACAATCCAGGTTAGTAACTCGTCGAGACCAATAATAAATGTTATCAGAGTATATTAAAATTATATATTAATAAAATTTCTATGGGTGATAGGTGTTTCAAATTGTAAATTTGCTCTCTCGATCTACTCTGTAAAATATTGCAACTGCATTTCTGAATAAAATTAGAGTAAGTTTTTGTTTATTGAATTTTAATATGTATCGATTTGTAATATCTCTAATTGGGATGGGGGGGTTAATTAGTTCACATGCAGAACCAGATAAATGAAATAATAAGACACACCATGCAGCATTTCATAACGCTGAAAAAGTTGCATACCTACAGGCGCATAAGCAAAAACTCTCAAAGGGTTTGAGAGGGAGCTACTTATTATATGTCTCTCTCTGAACAATGGTCGGTCTCAGGTCTTGTCAGTTGCAAAAAACACTTTTAATTATTTCAAGAAGGTTGTTTGTTCACTTGATTATCAGTAAAATATGAACTTTATCATTTATCAGAAATGAAGAAAGGGGTTTTTGCAACTAAATGCAGACTCCAAATATATCAATATACACTCGATCGTCGCCTTAGAAAATTTCCCACTTTTGCGGCCTTGTTAATCACTATGTCTTGTGTCATTCTTACGGGGCATTGTGATTAACAAGATAGTAAAAGTGGGAAATTTTCCAAGGCGACGAGTGTACAGTCATCGTCTTGGAAAAATTCCTTTTGCAGCCTTGTTGTTAATCACCATGTCCTATAAGAATAACACGGGGTATGGTGATAAAAAAAGGCTGCAAGTGTGAAATTTTCTAAGGCAACTAAATTCTGTTAACAACCTTTTTCCAGGTCTTGGTTTCCGGCCCCTCAGCCCCAAGAAGGAGTACGGTTTCACCCTGCTGACCGTGAGCACCAAGTTTAACACGCAGCAAACGTTCGTGGAGCAGCTCGACGAGTTCCTACAACGTGAGTGCAGAATTGTTTTGTAATGGGGAATTCTCCTACATTTATTTTATATTTTTTTCGGATGCTCTATGCCTTAAAACTAAATGTCCTAAAACAAAAAAGTTTCAATTTTCAAAATTGGAGGCATGAGAATTTTTTAAAAATCTTCCTCCTTTTGAATTTAGCGCCAAAACGTGACGTAGAAACTGCCTAGCAGGTGAAATTTTCCGGCAATAAATTTATATTTTCGATTATCACTCTTCAAGTAAACTGAATATTGGAGAAAAAACTATTGATACTAGAGTAGAAAAACCCGCTGATTTCGATCGTGTTACTAAAATTTATAGCCAATGACTCCTTGACGCTCAAACTATGATATCAGGCAGTTGTTGTGTGTTAACTAGGGAGTTTCTACGTCACAATTTTCAGGTTTGCGCGCGGGTTGCATACTTTGCCCCTATTCTAATAATCCCTTCAGAGTCCCCAAATTTGAGTTAAAAAAGTTGAAACTTAAGTCAAACTTATTGTTAATATGTACCCTATCATAATATAGTAGTTAAATTAAAATTTGAGTTGTAAGAGAATTCCCCATTATAATCAAGCTTTTATAGTCACTGTCCCATGAACTTTATATTAATCTAGCTATTGAGACCCCCTTCCCCAATTTGGCAAATTTTCACAACGACCTGACTTTAAGTGTCGTCTTGCAGCGTACCAGGCGCCGCTGGGCCCACAATACGAGGTGTGCGACTACGCCCGCTCGCCCAGCAACCGCTCCGAGTTCTCGTGCTCTCTGGACGTGACAGAGTGGGAGCCGTGCACCGCAAAGTCGGCCTACGGTTATAACGCCGCCGCACCCTGCGTCTTCCTCAAGCTCAACAAGGTACACTCGTCGCCTCGGAAAATTTCCCTTTGCGGCCTTGTTAATCACCATGCCCCGTAAAAATAAAACAGTGCATGGTGATTATATAACAAGGCTGCAAGTTGGTAACTTTTCGAGTCGACGACTGTACATATCCGAGATCTGCAGTCAAACAAATCCTTCATATTTAAATCTTTAAGACTTTTTTTTTTTTTTTTTTTTTTTTTTGAAAATTAATCTTTAATTTATAATACGTTCAGTTACGAGAATCAATAGTGAGAATATATATATAAATTATAATTTAGATTAAAGATATTATTATGTGGTACACCAAATATTACACCAAATTATAAAAGTTATTGTGCTTACATTTAGAGATGAATGGTTTGAGAATGCTCGCTCTGATACCAGCATCATCGGGGGGAAGGAGCTAGGAGACAATCGCTGCGTTCATATACAGCAAGATTGTTAAACTATGGCGTCATAAAGTTAGTGCGAATCTAGTGGTAACTGCTGGAACTACGTGCGTCTGGCGAGGAATGCTGTTCATAATAAACATTGTAATATCATCATATAAATGCTCTGTCAGCAGCCACAGCATAATTTTACAGAAATGACAACACCATAATTAGTTGTCAAATACTTTCGGACAAATATAAAAAAATATTTCAACTTCGTGAGTGATTTCTTTCCTAAAAATTTGATAATTTTTGTGATTCTCCCCATGCTATAGGTATTGCCGTATCCTCGATGCAAAGAGCAAAATTTTCAGACGTCAGCGCCATCTCTTGGTTCTTTATGTCTTCTATACCCTTGAAATACTCTGGGTAGTTTAAAAATCTTGGTATGCACTATGCAGTAAATGCGCTGGAAAAAAAATGAAAAGGGAAAAATGCATTTATAATATTGCCTTATTGCTATGTTAATCTATATTTGGGGGGGGGGATGCCTCCCTCCCTTATTCCTGATGCACTCTGAGACAGTAATATCATATTCTCGTAATTAAGGAAATGCCGTCTTAACATAATAAAGAATTTAATTTACCCCTGCTATCTATGCAACCCGCTCCGTGTTTATGTACAACAAGTTGCCTAAACTCAAGGCGAGATTTATTTTGTATTGACGTTGAAAATAATAGTTAATACTCTTATCAGTAAATTCATAAGATAAGTCATAAGAGAGGGGGCATTCACAAAGCCTTAAGGCCACATTTAGGGCTCGATAATTTAAAGCCCAATTTTAGGCATGATTTTTAGACCCAAAATTTCTGGCTTTAAATTATCGAGCCCTAAATGTGGTCTTAAAAGGCATTGTGAATGCCCCTTAAGGTATCCTCTATACATATCGTACTTATAGCCTTCTGGGAATCTATCGTACAATAACAGATGTTACAAATTTCTTGAATTTTTGTTGCCAGATTTTCGGTTGGACGCCGGAGTACTACAATGTGAGTGAACTACCAGAGGAGATGCCGGAGCACCTGAAGCAACACATCCACACCGTCAGTGAGAACGAGACCGAGAAGGTGAGCGCCATCACAATGCCTGAAATCAATTACAACTCAGGAGGAACGGATAGGAAGCATTCTTAAGGGTAAGATAACACCAAACATCGATTGTTGTAGTCCCATTTGATTAACATATAAATCTTAGCAACCTCATAATAATTCTGATTTTTTTTAAAGACAGTCCTTGGCACCAAAAAAACGTGGAAAAAATTTCAAAACAATCGGATAATCCAATTTTTTTAAATTAATTTCTTAGTTTAGGTCTCCATGGGAAAGCCCTATACTGAAAATTTTAAAAATTAATTTAAAAAAATCGGATCGTTCGATTGTTTTGAAATTTTTTCAACATTTTTTTGGTGCTAAGGAATGTCTCTAAAAAAAATTCAGAATTATTATGAGGTTGCTAAGGTTTACATGTTAATCAAATGGGACTACTACAATCGATGTTTCGTGTTATCTTACCCTTAAATGGGAAAAAAACACTCCCCGAACATAGATCGATTCTGAACAATCTGAACCAATAGAGTATCGATATCAATTTTTTTTTATTGCAGAAGGTTGCAAAGTTATGCTACTTTGACTTTTTTCAGATTTTTTTATGAGTCCGAAAACTATTTTAAAAAAATTATTGAAAGTGCGGAGAGAGCGACGCCTCTCTTTAATAAAAGGATAGGACCTAAAAGGGGAGTGGGTTCAAACCCGACCTCGACAAAACTTTTTTTTAGCAAAACTTCCTAGGCTCTAAAAAATTTGAGAAGAATCAGAGTGTCATAACTTTGCACCCTCTATCCATTTTTTTTCAGTAAAAATTTTTGAGGTCGACACTCTGTTGTTGATATCGGGACACTACGAACTTATTTACTCTGCCTTACTTGCTGGTACTGCAGCTTCAAGAAACAACAAGTTGTAGATTTACAATTTTGGGCGATGAAAGACGAGCATTCACAGTCTAAACTCTATTAAAAGAGTTTTGGGTTTTGGTCCTGGATCCCGTGTGGTAAAAACTTCAAACAAATCAGTATAGTGAAGTAGTTCATGCTGTCAAGATGAGGTGTATGTGCATGGGGAAATAAAATATATATATTATATATTTTTTTTTACTTAAAAAGTGTAATATGATAATTAATAAAAAAATATTATTATAGGTTCATTTCGCAATAATTGTTATAGTATTATCATTTTATTTCACAGATTAAAGTTATCATTGTTGTTGTTATATTGTTGGTGGTATGTCGTGATCTATTTCAAGTATTTCAATACTTCAATATTTCAATATATACCACTACACAACCTGCAGCTGAGGATATAGTAAAAATGTAAGGAGCAAATTAATATGTATTGCTTGTTAAATTTAGTGCTTTACTTTATAAATGATTTGTTTCTCATTGATATTGTGTGTCAGTGTTTGTTTTGTCTGTATTTTTTTTTCAGAATTCATTTATGATGTGAACCTATATGTTTGTCTTGTACAACGGTACCTGAAAGTTCAAATGGAAAAAAATAAATTAATAGTAATTTAATACATGTTATTACTTGACGTTCACCAGCTGGGCACCGTGTGGGTTTCGTGTGAGGGAGAAAACGTGATTGACCGTCAGCACCTGGGACCTGTGAGGTACATTCCCGAGCGAGGTTTCCCGGGATACTTCTACCCCTTCGTCAACACCAGGGGCTACCTGAGCCCTCTCGTGGCCCTCCACTTCGAACGACCAACAGGTATAACTTCCCAGTAAACAAAACTTTGTGAGACTATTGGGCCAGTACAGGCGTGGATCCAGAGGGGGATGCAGCCCCCCCCCCCTGAAATTTTGGATTTAACATGGGCATCAATATAGGCACTTCCACCACTCCAATTTTTTTTTAACATTGGCCTTATGGAGGCAGTCCCCCCCCCCCTTACTTTCTGGATCCGCGCCTGGGCCAGTATTGTGCTAACACTCGAATCTATACAGAACCGGTCCAAATAAAATACATTACCTTCGTCAAGAATAATGAGCTATCTGATATGTGTTATTTCAGATGAGAGCGCAATTATGAGCTTTAAATCGATATAAAATAAAGCTCATAATTGCATGCGTTCATCTGAAATAGTAGATAGCTCATTATTGCAATGAAATCGTGTTTAGCAGATAGCTCGTCATTATTCCGGAAACGAGGGACGATTTTCGACACACAAGATTTGTTTAATGGGTTGTTTTTATGCCATTTTACTTGCGCATAATTAAAAAAAAAAATTGAAGAAATTTTTTCCGTAAAAATGTACGTTATATACTAATAAGTTACCAGAGCAGGATATATATATAAGGTGGTGTCCCGAAACTATTTCTCGTCCCTAAATGAGCTTTTCCCTCCCCTCCAAGATGGCCGCTATATAAGAAGGGCGCATATGATGCGCCCTAAATTTGCCGCCATTGTAGGGAAGGGTAGTAGACGTAGTAGACGAGAATAGGACTATTGGGACGCCACCTAATAGTTTCTAATATTAATTTTCTATTTAATTAACCTAGATACACATATAATATATTTTTATTGTATTTTAATTATTGTAGGTGTGTTGTTGTTTGCATGTGCACGTTTCAGCTCTTATAAGGGTGCATCCTTGTAAAAAAAAAAAAAAGTTCTTAATATTATTATGTAAAATGGTTTGATCACTTAATGGAATGGAGTATCGACCTAAAAAAAATTATTATAGAAATGGATATAGAGGATGCAAAGTCGTTAATATGCTACTCTGATTTTTTTAAGATTTTTTTTTAAAATTAAGAGTCCGGGAACTATTTTTAAAAAATTATTGAAAGTGCAGAGAGAGAGGGATCGAGAGAGAGTGACGAACATGACGCCTCTCTTAATAAAAAGATAGGACCTAAAAGGATCGAGCGTGGGTTGAAACCCGACCTCGGCAAAACTTTTCAGCAATACTTTCCGGGCTCTAAAATATAAAATATTTGAAAAAAATCAGAGTGGCATAACTCTATCTACCTACTCTATCTAATCTAATAACTCTATCCATTTTTTTCAATAAAAAATTTTGATGTCTATATTGTATTGTGCAATTAGTGTGGTTAAATGAATTGATTGAATTTGCAGTGGGAGTGATCGTGACTGTCGAGTGCCGCGCGTGGGCCCGCAACATCGTGTACGACAAGCGGGAACTCAAAGGATTAATCACCTTCCAGATATTCGTCGAGTAAAAACAACGTCAAGCAGACTCGTTAGAAAACCATTTTCAAACATGTAAAAATGCAGAAAAATATCATTGTAAATAATACAGAACACGTAACTATTATTTATCGATTATTGATATATTTAAAAAATCGATCATAATAATAAAATTAACACAATAAATAGTTTACTTTAATTTTATATTATTTTTTTATATTAATTCCTAATAGCTTTCTCCACTTCAATTCTTTTATAACAACAGAAGGAAACTGCTGAGCGGCATCACATTTTTTTTATATTACAGGGCGGCAATTAACTTAATTAATTATTCCACTCGATCAGGCACAGGAAACCTTTTTTTTATAAAACTTTAAACGAGCCTGCAGTGGTTGGAATAATAAGGATAATTAATTATTCTTGCCCTTTCTAATTGAACGCTCATTTTTAACATTATCAGTATTTTATATATATTATATATATATATATATATATATATATATATATATATATATATATATATATATATATATATATATATATATATATATATATATATATATATATATATATATATATATATATATATATATATATATATATATGACCCTAATTTATTATACTATTGAAAACTAGGAGATCAATCAATTAATTCTCTCAACTTGTTGCCTTTTATATATATATAGGAACAATATATTACTTGTTGAACGTTCTCGAGGAACAGCTAGCTATATAGAGACTTACGATTATTATCATGATAAATGAACTTATAAAAGCCTGGCTTTTTCAAAAGCTTCAAAATATAAACGTGTTTTACATGATATATTTAATAATATTATAATTAAGTACAGCTATTATTTCTGTGTTCAAGTTTCGATCGCGGAAGTTATAAAATATATATATAATAATGTAATAAAGTAAAATAATTAAATAAATATTATATTATATTTTAATATTATATTAAAGTACACTAAAGTAATTAAAGGTATAACTTTACTATAATAATTGTAATACACGCATATGTATTATATAATAATATAATATATATGTATATATTTTTTTATTTGAGCAATTTTTGTCTAAAATAAATTTTCTCATCGGTTCGGGTTCATCGATCCCTCTATAGCTTCTATACTACGAAGAGCCGGGAGGTTAAATTCAGTCACTTAATTGTGGCCAGTACCCTAAAATAGGGTTCAGTTAAGAAGTTAAAAAAAAAAATATATCATCATGCATCGGGTTTTTTTACTTTTCCCAATTTCAATGATTTTGTTGTGAAGTATATATGATATAAATATATAATATATCTCAGTTATTAAAGTAATAAATAAATATAATTATTTTAAAGTATATTATACGTACTGCATGTACTGTAAGTGTTATATATATATATATTAAAATTAAATTAAATTATATATTGGCCAATTATATTTCTTTTTGTATTTTTCGCTGTTGTTCATCTACTGCGCGTTTCCGGGCGTTTCCGATGTTTCGACCAATCAGAAGCAAGTCAAGCAAGTGAAGTCATAAAACAGCTGGTAAAAGAGGGTTTGGCTTTAGGAATAAACTGCAGTGTTTTCCTTGTGCAAAAATATCTAATTATATTATTCCTAGATTTAAAAAAAAAACTTTCTCCGCAGCAATAGTAGTTTATTTATAATATTCTTGCATTTTAAAGATGCAGAGTGTAATTAACACAGTGAAAGGTACAGCGTTAGGTGTCGCGGAATATCTGACGCCAGTTTTAAAGGTAAGTAATTTTCATAATTAAATTGACATGAACTCACGCAATGACAGTTGATTATTAACTGTGAAATTACGATTTTTTTGTTATCCAGGAGTCAAAGTTTCGTGAGACAGGTGTGCTTACTCCCGAGGAGTTTGTTGCTGCTGGTGATCATTTGGTGCACCATTGTCCAACCTGGCAGTGGGCGGCAGGAGACGAGAGCCGGGCTAAGAGTTACCTTCCCAAAGACAAACAGTTTCTCGTCACACGCAATGTACCATGTTCTCGAAGATGTAAACAGGTATCGAACTGCCCTGACTCAAAGGCACAGTTGGGTATACATATAGCTTCCCAGTTCATTATTCCATGTCTATTTCCAATGTTATTTGAACTTGACAGCCTAGTTCGTAATTTCCTTGTGGTTGGTCTCAAATGGGACGGTACAGTTTTATCAACTTCAATAAATTTATGAATTTAGAGAGTGAACTGTAACTAAAATCGAGTCCCATTGCTGGGTAACTGTGCTCAGCTGTGCCCTACGCACACTTTTGCCTTCTGTAATGTACATATTTTAATCTTAATAATTTTTATGCTACTGTATTTTTTTATCTAAAACAGATGGAGTGTTCTGAGCAGCTTGAAAAGGTGCTGGAAGACGATGACGAAGATGGAGGATGGGTTGACACTCACCACTACGATGCAGGAAGCTCAGGTCTCGAGGACAAAGTATCTGAGATGACGTTAGACTCAAGTAGTAGTAAGGTTAGACTCTTTGTGATTATTGATTGTTGAACTTGAGCCTTACTTGACTTTAAATTACAGCAAGATGCAAAAGCAACTGTGACGGGTGATGACGATGATGAAGATGATGATGAGGAGGCTGCAGACATGGAAGAGTTCGAGGAGAGTGGATTGTTGGACGAGCAAGATCAGGCAAGCAGCTAGCTGGACAATATTGTTGTTGTATATCTGTCATTGTTGAACGAAAGGTGTATGTAGAATTCAATAGTTCAAGGTTGTAAATATTACAAGCGTAGTGTTTGAAGTCTTCTTGCCTTGACGAAAGTAACTGTGCCTTTTGAATGACAGCGATTGATACCTAGAGGAGGGGAGGGGGGGAAAGGTCTGTTGTTCATAATCTGACAGACTAGTAGCTGATCAATATAGACAGCAGGTGCAATGTGGATCCAGGCCGGGGAAGGGGGGGGGGGAAGCTTGATTTTAGATTTAACATGGGCAGTATAGACATTTTTCTCAATTCAATTTTTTTTTTAACATTGGCCTTATGGAGAGCCCCTCCCCTTGAAATTCAGTTCTGGATCCGCGCTTGGTAGAATATCATAATATTCGTAATCTATAGGGTTTTGAGTAGTGAGAAACGTTACTCTGAAAGTCACTTTACAACCTAAATCAATAAAAGATCTCAGCACACAATCAATTCCATTAAAGTTAATAAATTTAATTAAAAAAAAGTGAAATTATTGCTGTAAATTAGTTATTGGCATCTTTGTTCGTAGGCAGCAGCACCTGCAGCACAAGCGGAGTCTAGCGGAGAAGCTGGATGTGGGGAGATCGTTCA
Source organism: Siphlonurus alternatus (assembly GCA_949825025.1). NCBI lineage: Eukaryota > Metazoa > Arthropoda > Insecta > Ephemeroptera > Siphlonuridae > Siphlonurus > Siphlonurus alternatus. Next base: position 47,002,471 of record OX463779.1, read on the forward strand.
CACCCGAACCTACGACCTCTACATAACCTATGACAAATACTACCAGACCCCTCGTCTCTGGCTCTGCGGCTTTGATGAGGTACATTAAATTACCTTGCTCAGAAAAAAGATTATGCTAGTACTTAGAAGGCTCAGGCCCGTGTTAAACTTTGGTCTCTCCCCACCTTCAATAACAAAGTGTTTGAAGACGCAACAACTGGATGTCGCTGAAGTCACTTATGCCTGTGTCAGAGTCATAAGAGGCAAGGCAGTGGAGGGGGGCTTAGGAGGAGGAGCAATGTCTACAATGCACCTGCAAAGGCTGCAAAAAACACAGCAAAGAAAACAATGAAACAAAATATGAATGCTTGAGTTTATGAACCAGCCCTCCTCCCATCCCTTTCTCTCTGCTATATTAGACTGATAAACAGTACCTTGACATGCAAGATCCCTCTCCTCTATAAGTCGTGTCTTAAATTAAAATGACATGACGAAAGAGTCCCATAAGCCTTACCCTTCTACCAGCATAATCTTTTCTCTGCCTTACTCATGCAACAAAGCTCTTCTGTAATCACATTGTCTCGTTGCTCAGGCTCGTCACGCCCTCAACGTTGACGAGGTGTACGAGGACGTAAGCCAGGACCACGCCAAGAAGACCGTCACCATGGAGGCCCACCCGCACCTCCCTGGACCTCCCATGGCCTCCGTGCACCCCTGCAGGTACCTCTTTTTGGAAGTTCACCGGTGGTTTTGTCAAGGGGATTGTTCATGAGGAATTTGCAAATTATCAAAGGAAGGGTTCCTCTCCTAAGGATTAATGAAACCACCGTTCCCATCTTTTCAGTACACATTCATAAAAAAAATAAAATAATTTTTGAGAAAATGAAAAAAAAAAAAAATAAAATAAAAATTGGGAACAAGTTTCTGAAATACGTATGATTATACATATATAGGATATAAATTGGAAGAATATCGTAACTACAGTGATTTTAGTCAAAATGTAGTGAAATCAGCATCTAAAAGAAACTAAATTTAAGGGCAGAATTTAGGCCCACTCTTCCATCCAACTCAATAACTTGATCCTATTATTTTTTTTATTCAATCACAGTTTAATAATCAATTTGTCCTGCATTATCTTTAGGTATAAAAATATCTGGGAAATAATAAACAATAGCCGCCAATGGTGTCACTAATTTCTTAGAGTACTTCCCCACTACCCAACAAGGTTTGAATCATGTGACAAGTTACCAAATTAATGGTGCTGTTGCAGACATGCTGAAGTGATGGTGAAGATCATCCAGACAGTCACTGAGGGTGGAGGAGAGCTGGGGGTACACATGTACCTCATCATCTTCCTCAAGTTTGTGCAGGCCGTCATTCCCACCATCGAGTACGACTACACTCAGAACTTCAGCATGTGAGTCCTCGGCAGCTCCCAGGGTGCCGAGGATAGAGGATTGTGACTTGGGCTCACCACATTCCTTTCCGACAGTCTGCGGACTGCTCAACGTAATTTTGCCTTGCTTTACACTTGTGAGGGCCTACGATCTACAACCCAATCCCTTTGCTACATGTGCATGTGAATGATATTAATTATATTCTACCTACCTGCTTGCTTACAGGTGGTAAAGATCACGTGTAAAAGACCAAGGGTTGGTAAGGTCAACCAAATTTTCTGATTTTCACATATGTTATAGTCCTTACCCAAGTAATGAAAGTTTAAATTTCAGCCTGAATATTCAAACTTTCATTACTTGGGTAAGGACTATAACATATGTGAAAATCAGGAAATTTGGTTGACCTTGCCAACCCTTGATCTTTTACACGTGATCTTTACCAGGTGCTAAAAATTGCTTACTAGCAATAATTATCATGAATTAGAAAAAACTGTTGTTTTATTTTAATTGTTTAATTGTCAGATTCAATTATATTCTTTTTTTTACTAAAATGCTATCAATTCTTTACATATTTACCCTGTATGATGTCAAGATACCAGGGGGGAATAAATGACATTGAAATTCAAGACGGGATTTTAAATATTTTAATTGGCAACCTATAATTATTATATTTATCAGAAAAAGTTTGAATGAAATTATGTACTGTTTAAAAAGAAAGTACCTTGTGTTCACTGTTGCACAAACTCAATTGATTGAGAAATATGGTAGCAAGAGTCATGAGGCTTTAATTTGTTTACACTGCCAATATTTTGTCTGCTTTTTAGTATGTCTATTTATACAGTACATATGCTTTAGTTTGTAACTGCATGCAGTTGGCAAACTCCTACTATTGCTAATACTGAAATTAAAATTATACAGGCGTGCTCGATTAACTTGATTACCGTATATAATTAATATTTTAAATATTCGTAGAGCAACAGCAAGTGTTACCAAAACTGACTTAACATTGTTCGTGAAGGCTACAAAGAGAAAAAGTAAGCCGGCACTGCAGCTCACTGGTAAGGACACGATTTAGCATGTCAGGCAATACTTTCACCTCTATATATAGATTCGGCCAGGGCTAATCCTCTATTGAATAGGGTATATAATCCATCGTGTCTGTTACAAAAAAATTAATTGATTATTGAAATTTGTAAAGAAGCAAAAAACACCTTTTTAACCAATAATAATAATAGACCATTTCAACAAAATGTCCCCCCCCCCCCAAGCCAATCAGAATTCAGCCTCCATAAGCTAGGAGGGGTTGACTATATGTATAATACTCCTAAGCTAGAATAGCGGTTTTTAGCCATGGATGTGGCTATAAAAAGCAATATATACTGTAAATGAAAAGTATAACATTTCTTTTCTGTACTTTTATTTACTATAGTTATAAAAAAAGAAATATATATATACATAATTATATGCCTATAAAGCTACTTTTGCATACATCAATATAACACACACTTAAATTGCTACATGTTATTATTATTTTTGAAGCCACCACTGTCAAGTATAAAATTGAAATTAAAATCACTGTTTTGAAAATTATTTTTTAAGTTTGAAAATATTGATAACTATAAAATAACATAATATAATGACAGATGATGTATTGTAATTTTCACTCTCATTAATAAGGTGATGCTATCTCACTATGCCTTTTTTTTTACCTTCTAGTTAATTACAAGGTTGTTGATGTTAATTAATCATACTATACTTGTGTACTTGTGTCCGAGACTTTGTTAGCATAAATTTGATAAGGTTGGTGTTTCTATATCATGGAAAGTTCATGAAAATCTAACGGTACCCCTCCTCCTTTTTTTTTTTTTTACTGTGACACTAGTTTGCTTCAGAGGAAGGTAATAGGGTACCGACCTCAAAATTTTTTTTATTGAAAACATAGAAACTTGGTGCAACTTGGATTTTTTTTTTTTTTTTCAAATTTTTTGGAGCCCGGGAAGTATTTCTAAAAAGTTTTGCCGAGGTTGGGTTTAAAACCACGCCCCTTTTAGGTCCTATCCTTTAATTAAGAGAGGTATCAAAAGGTGTTACTCTCTCTGTACTAGCTTTCAATAATTGTTTAAAAATAGTTCTCGGACTCTAAAAAATCAGGGTAGGATAACTTTGCACCCTGTATCAATTTCTGCAATAAAATTTTTTGAAGGTCGATACTCCATTGTATACTTGCTGTAGGGATTGTGACCAATGAACCAATGAAACCTTGCTGAGACTAACCAGAACTATAGACACAAGTGGTATATTGCGTAATAATAATGCAGTCATTGTGTTAAGAAACTATCGGTGAAAAACAGGCATTTTAAAAGCAGCATACTTTACTTGGTAAATACAGTATTAAGATTTCAGCAATTATATGTGGGACAAATGCATATTTTAATGTCAACATCAAACTGCATAAGAAACTTGCATCTGAGAGCAAATACTATAATGTACACACATGTACATATTCCTAGCAAAATTATTAGAAGAATGAGAGGAAAAAAAAAAAAACTGTTCACAAGGAACGTGATTTAATCCTTGGCTTCAAATAAATGATCACTTTTTAGAAACTGCGTAAAACCAAAAAGCTTATTTATTTATTTTAAATTGTCTCTTTATAAGTGTGGTAAAGTGAATCTCTTTTTGACGCTAGTGAAAAGGATAATTCTTGATTATGGAGGAAAAAAGTACAGAAAATTACTAAATTACGCTTATATGCAAGTTTTAAACAAATTAATCGAATCAGTACTTTAAAAGTTAAAAAAAAAAAGATATTTTTAAAAATATCATCTACCGAAATATATATATAAAAAAAATCAAACATATTTTACGTGAAAATAAATAATACATTGACGAAATACCGATAAATAAATTCAGAATTGGAAATTTTGCCTGCTTTAAAATTTGAACTTATAATGATGGTTTAGAAAGGAACACATTTAAGTTATTATATTACCCTACAGGTTGTTAAGTGACATCCTTTAATTGACTTAATTAAAAATAACCTCCATTTCTTTTCAATTCCAGAGAACTTGGAAGCAAATTAGAATTTACATAGAAAGTTTTATTTAAAGAAAATTTGATGAGTTTCTTTGGAAAGCACAAAACCACCTCATAAGCAGTTAAGAAATATGCTTAGCAAATATTCTTTATAATTTACTTTTAAGGTAGAGATAACGCCAAACAGCTGATCGACGTAATGCCCTTTGATTAACATGTAAACCTTAGCAAATTGACAAAAATTCTGAAATTTTTTTGAGAGGCAGATATTAGTGCCTAAAAGCCATAGAAAAAATTTCAAAACAATTTAACGAGCCGATTTTTTTTAATTAATTTTTTTAATTTTCAGCATAGGGCTTTCCCATGGAGAGCCAAACTAAAAAATTAATTTAAAAAAATCGGCTCGTTAAATGTTTTTGAAACTTTTTCTATGGCTTTGAGGCACTAATATCTGCCTCTCAAAAAAATTTCAGAATTTTTGTCAATTTGCTAAGGTTTACATGTTAATCAAAGGGCATTACGTCGATCAGCTGTTCGACGTTATCTCTACCTTAATATAAAACACCCTTACACATTAATACAGGATATGTACACAGCCAGGGTTTTTGGCAAGGCTTTACAAACTGAGGTCCAACAATTGGTAGAAGTACAAATTACATTGAAGCAAATGTAAAACAATAAAATACAAGTTTTGAATATCATCAAGAAGCACTCCTAATAGCAAATTTAACTAGTTTTTTAAATTAAACTGCAGATGTAAACAAAAAATTTCAAATGCTTTTCAAGCAATGCGAGACCATCTAAAAAAATATAAACAATGCATGGTCTCACATAAATAGTTTTCTTCAAATAAAAATATCTATGACATATTAATATTTCACTATATCTGGACAATGAAGAATTAAACAAAAATAAGATAAATTACATAAGTATTTGAGGTTGCTTTTATAATATGTTAAGAGGTTTAGAAAAATAAATATGAATCACTTGCACAGGAAAAGCTCTTGAGGCATGACATGTAGAATACTGAGTGCAGTGGACCTCGATTCAGTTCTTGCCGTAGTTCGCCTACTTTCTGGCCATTGCCATGCCGATGAGGCCAATGATGCCTCCTACAGCCAGCACTGCACCACCGGCCACAGCTATGCCAGCCAAGCCCTCTGCAGACAGATCAGTTAGAGATTACAAGCTGCTCATTTCATCCATAAGACTATACACACAGTACAATCTTTGAGACGTCAATAAATACCCCCTAATGATTTTTTTTTTTTTTCTACGAGCTTGGAGCTCAAGGCGGGATAATGGATAGAGATAAAGAAGGGAAAGAATAGCGAGATTGAGCCCTCACTCACCGAGGGAACTGTGGAAAACCTTTTTCACAATGCAGACATTTCTACTTTCAAAAAATTAAAATGTAAAATTAAATTAAAAATTAATTGTAAAATTATGCCATTTAATTGATATATTTACACATTAATTTTTGCAACAAGAATCATGTAAAATAAAAGGAAAGAAATGGTGTAAAGCATCTACAGTATTATTCGTACATTATTGTTAAATAAATAAGAAATTTGAAACCATAAGAAATGACAGTGAATAGTTCCCCCTCTGCTTCAATCTTAGGATTGATAACAAATGACAGTTGTGCTTACCCTTAGTCATTCTTCCTTTAACAAGTCTCTCCAATTCCAGGACTTGCATATTTCCAGGCTCAATTTGCAGGAACGCCTTTACAAACTGCAATGATTTGCTGTATTCCTGAAAAAATAAGTCATGATGCAGGCTTAAAAATGTATTTGGAACCGATAATGTATTGTATTAGTATAATTTTTTTTTTATGAAGTTAATAGTATGATACTCGATAATATGTTGCTGTGATTGTTGATGTGCAAGTAGGTTTTTTTTTTTTTTAGAAAAATGTACCTTAATACGGGCGTAACCGATGGCCAAGTAGTACAGGTAATCTCTTTTGTCCTGAGCTGCTTCGTTCTTGAAGAGGTCCTCCAGTAGCATGATACCTTTGCGGATGTCACCATAGTAGCTGCTTCGCACCAGGCACCATGCATACTCAAACTGGGTTTGCAGTGACACTTTTGACTGAGCCAGCTGTTTGTGGTACTCTTCTTCGAACTTCTGCAACAGTTAAAAATTCATGCCTGTTTTTATGTACCAATATATTATTATGCGTACTGTACAGTATATATGCATAATACAGCAAAACTATAAATATCATACAGTATAATGAGTAGGCATACTGTACAGTTTAAAGGCTAGCAAATTATTGACTAAAACTTTAAAATGTATATTAAAAAGCAAAAGCTGATGTCATAAAACCAACATTATATCTGACACAATATGAGGCAACCAAAACTGCAAGGTCAAACTTGACATTTTGTTGCTTCCTTTTATATTCGTAGCACACTTCATAAACGTGTTTATTAATTAACAAATCCAGGGCTTTTACCTTTAAATCTGCTGAAGAAACAACGTCATCTAATATTTCTGCACTGATTTCCGACATGATTCTCAACACATCAACCGAAAAGTCGAAAAATCCAACCGAGATCTAACTTCAACCCGCTCGGACAAGGAGACGTTAACTCGCTCAGCTGTCAGCATAGAGTTAATATTATATAGAGAGGCTAACCAGTAGGTGGCGCCGGGTGGCGCTCGTGTCCTCGGCCGAGCGCGAAATGCTACTGATGTTTGAAACGGGGGTTGATGACGTCACTATAGGAACTAACAATGTTAAATTTAATCGGTCAATATTGCTCCACATACAATGAATATTACAAAATAAGCATAACAACAGGTTAATAATCATATTATTTTTATTAAATATTTTTTTAGTAGGCGATATGAGAGAAATAAACGTAAATGGAAGAGTTAAAGAAATAATTATTTTAAGTTGGTACTCGTACAGCAACGAAGTAAAAAAAACGAACAATAACAATACAGCATGGAGGTAGTGGAAATTCAGTCGGAGTTGCCCTGAATATAATTAAAATACAATTTACATTTGTGATATAAGTGTAATTACACGTTTTCTATACAGTTTAATATGAATTTTAGATATTATGTGAATGAAATGAAGCTAGTGAAGCATGTGAAATGCCCAATAAATGCGCTGCCTGTGGCGCTGCCGATGAAGGATGCAGAAACCGCACAAAGAAAATGGCATAATATCCTTTCATAAGTATAAGTAAGTAATATGCAAACACAAACCTTTACGTACGTAAGCTAATAAGTAAGTATGCATACTATATGCATACTATCCAATCCCCTTGTTTATAATGTTAATGCTGTCAGATAGGTTTTTTGCAGATTAAGTTTCATTTTAGGTGCAACTAATTTTTATTATTTGAATATATAATTATTAAAATACTTTGCATGCCACATAAATTCTAATATATATTTTATAACTTATAAAACTTATAAGTTATGAAGTTAGAAACCAAAATTTATGATCAAACATGCAGTGTTGTAAAACACATTTTCTAATTTTCAGGGGCGATCACCCCTACCTGACTGCCCTCACCCTGGCTGTGGTGATCCTTTGCTAGTAGGTGAAGGAGGCAATCATCAGTCCCCTGCTGCTGTGCTGCCTCTTTGTAGCCGTCAACATGTATCGAGCTTCCTGATGAGGGAGAGCCCTGGCGAGGAGAAGGAAAGAGTGCAGGTCATCACCCTGCGGCACCCACACAGGTAGGAACAGACAACAATAATTGGTGTGTTCCCCGGGGAAAAGAAGAGGAGGTTTGGCTCATGAGGGGGGGGGAGGAAGATATATAACTGCATGCAAAAAAATGAAGATAGTTTATATCTTCTATTAATTTAGCGACAATATCATACACATAGTTATTTACTAATATTTGTCTAGTACTGTACATTATTTATGTAAATACTTAATTGATGTATGAAATGTTTTTTAGTTTTCTTTTTTTTCTTTAATGCATGTGTACCTTGCTTCCATAAAGACCTTTCATATTTCATTTATCCTGTCATTGATATATGAAATGTTTTTTAGTTTTCTTTTTTTTCTTTAATGCATGTACACCTTGCTTCCACAAAGACCTTTCATATTTCATTTATCCTGTCATTTTTATGTATTATTATGTATTTGCCTTATTTATTGTTCATAACCTTGATGTGTTGTGAATTTCTAGTATGGTTATAATTGTAAATTATATAATTTTTTTTTATGGGGGGGGGGGGGGGGGGCATATAAATTTTATTCTTTATACATTATACGCCAAATTAAAACTTAAATTTGTGCATGTTTGAGAAATAGAATTGAAACTGGCTGCCAATTAATATTTCTGTGAGACAAAAGACATCCAAAAAATAAACCTGGTCAGGAAGAAAAGAAAAAAAAAACTTTCACAATGCAGCCAGCTGAAAGATTCCGTTTTTGTTTAATTCTTTTTTCATTTCAATATTTTCTTCTCAGTTAAACTTACGGATTCTCCACATGAGCAATATCAGTAGCTCGGCACAGGTTGAGATTCACTTCCAGCTCACCTCACATGTTCTGCAGCATCGTGGTCCTCAAGCAGTGCATTGGAGAAACCATCGACTTTGCAACACCGTGGATGCATGGAACGTGTAGTGTGAGCTGGAGGGGAATCTCGACCTGATGTGCCGAGCTACATGGTGCATGGTGCATATGGAGAACCTGTAAGGTAAACTGTGTAGAAAAACTTGAAATGATTCAAGGATGCAACAAAAAAAAATCAGCTGACTGTATTGTGGACAGGTACATTTTTTCTTTTGACCAGGCTCATTTTTTTTATTTTTTTTTTATTAACAACCCTTTTTTATTGATTGATTGGTTGAATGATATTTTGGGACAATTGACACATTTTGGTCATATATGCCCCCAGCTTTTTTTTATGCCCCCGCACTTTTTTTGTTTCATTCATTATTATGGGGGTTGAAAATTAAAAAGTAGGCACACTCTTTAAAAATTAGCCAAACATTTTTTATTTTCATATTGGTTTTATAGAATTTATGTTTAATTTTTGAAAAATGGTTAGCAAAACTTGCCAATAATGTTGTCCTTGTTTGTTAATTATTTATTTATTTTTTTTTTTTTTTCAGAAGAAGAACCTCAGCCCCGAATAATGTTCATGGTCATGAAGCAACTGTCATCTGCGACACCAGTGTGGAAGGCAACAAACTGCAAGATGAAGATTCATTCAGCTTGTTAGCCTCTTGGCTCTCTCTTCCCCCTCTCTCCCCCTTCTCAGCATGGCGTCCATGGCTATAGAGATATGTATGTATGTATATAGACACATATATATCACAAATTCCTGTTGTATATATGTTTTTGTTCCTTGCAATATGTATATTCCTATATAATTACATTAATCTTATATTTTTATTTTTTATACATTAATTTACGGAAGAAAAAATAAAATAAAATTATTTCCAAACCTTTTCTACGCAATTTCATTATACATATAGAATACATCTATATAGTATATAGATAGTTTGTATATATATACACCTGTGTTAGGTTATAATGTCCTATATAAACAGAATTAATGCAGTAAATGTCATTTATCAAAAATTTAATTGCATGGAACCTGCAGCTATATACATGATATAGAATAAAGTCATTTCAGTGCATTATTTTTATTATTACGTATATACATAGCTAGGTAATTTCATGGAAATATTGCATAATTAAATTAATGTATTAATTATATATAGGCTGTATCTGCCTATTCTATAATATAAAAATATAATAAAATTTATTTTGCAAAAATTTAATTTCGTATACGTTTAAATATCATTCTATATATTATTATTATGTATGTCATTAAGGGTATAATAAAAGGTAACTTGCCAAATGTTAAAAATAGCTAAATGTACAGTACCTATATTTATCAGGCCGGTATCGACTATATCGAGCTAGTTTTTAAGTTAAGATTTTGTATATCTGATAATTTAGCTACTGATGGGGAATGTAGAGAAGAATATATATATATATATATATTTTATAAAATTGTCATGTCAGGGATTTTTTTTGCAATTTTTTTTTTTACAAGGATATACACCCCTCTAAGAGCTTAAACAGCTCGCGGCGGGGGTACAGGGTAGGGATAAGGTAGGGAACGGATAGTGCGGCCATGCACGGCCTGCATGCTTACGCGTCCCAGCATTCGCTGAGGTGAGACTGAGGGAACCTCTACTTTTTCTCAATGGACCATGCAAAGCGATGTCCTGCAATTATGGGAACCACACACAATTAAGTGTATCACTGCACTGCATGGGTGCCATGGAAAGCGAGACGAATTTACCCCAGGGAGGGAGCAGCGTATTTTTTACTTGAAACGGTCACCCATCCAAGTACTATAACCACGCTCGACGTAGCCTGACTTCCGTGATCTAACGAGAACCGGTCAATATGCATGATAGCTGCGCCACGCTCGACCTATATATATTACAGCTAATATATATAGTGTAGTATATTCACAAATAACGTACTAACATATATAGACTTAATTACACTACTGGTACACTACACATGCAATACGTATGGTACATAAAATTATATATGTGTGTGCATGGCATAATATATATATATATATATATATATATATATATATTACATTAAATATCATTGTATTATATATTATAATTTTACAAGAGATTTTTCCGTCTACGCATCAATGGACCAATAAAGCTGAAACATTGGAAAAATCACTAATTAAAAAAATAAATAAATAATGCTAATTCGAATCCTTCGATCGTTCTACCATTCACTTATTATTTCTTATCTAAACGTTGTATTTATATACGGGTCAGGGTTCCTATAGCTGAAGCTGTATCAAAAATCAATTTGAAGCTTCGGCGCTCAAAAAAATTTAGCCAATGAGAGCGATGAGAGCATGGGGGTGATGACGTCACACAACGCATGCAACCTATGAAATTGAGCCATGCGCTCTCCATAAGGAAGAAAGCGTGTCGCCCCCCCCTGGCTGTCAGCCAGAGCGTACTTGAGTAGGAGGCCAAAACCCAGCCGGCGCGATCGTCATCTGTCGAGACATTAGCCGTCCGGAATTTAAAAAATAACATGCAATGTAATCGGGAGGAAATATTTTTTTTTAAATATTTACTTGATATTAATGAAGGTGTCTTGTAGTGCAATAATACTTCAATGTAGTCTCCCGTTTGCTAATTATTTTATTTAGTTCATAAATATCATACTTCTTGAGATATAAGACGGTAAAGTTAGGGCGGGAACTTGGTTCTATCTTCCAAGCTTTAGTAATGTATCATGACGTCACGAAATATTGAAAATATAAAAGTACTTGAATCAACTTTCATACATTATTTTCGATGTAGTAAATAACTTTACTTGATACATACAAAGTATAGAAAATGCAATTAAGTAAAGTGAAAGTCACTCGCTATGAAGAAAGGCTTTCAATGTTCATATGACGTCATCGCCAGTAAACTGACTTTTATTACTTCGCGCATGCCGGCGCATGCGCAGATGTAACAGAAGTAGCAGAAGTCGGGTTCATAAAAGTTTAATTTAAGTGTATTAATATTGTTTTTGCGTGAAAAAAAAGGTTGTCCAGTAAGATTAAACTATATTAGAGTTAAACTTGTTTCATTTTGAAAACTCTAGCATACAGCGTAATTGTCGTAAACCGCGACCAAAGTCAAGCCCTCTCCCATTTGATTACACGCAAACCTGCTGCTCAGTAGGACGGCTATTGAAAAGTGGGCGCGGTCGTGTTGTGGCCTTCTACTCAAGTTTGCTCTGTGTCAGCTCTCAGCTCACAGCTGCTCGAAAACATTCTAGAAAAGAAATTTGGCAACCATGTATTTCATGCTCTTTTGTTTTTTTCTCTGGCAAGTGCGCCTAATTTTTAAAATTTAGATTAGGACACGTTTGCTATCATGCAGGACCAGGGGACCAGAGACCCCTTTTTTTTTTTTTTTTTTTTTTTTTTTTTTTCAAGGATAAACCCCTAAGAGCTTAATTACAGCTCGCGGCGGGGTAATGGGTAAGGATAAGGTAGGGAACGGATGTCTCTGTATCTAATCATGAGATTGATGTTGGAGATGTCTTCTTATTTATTGCAATGTCCTCTTTGCTTGCATGTTATTATACTTTATAATATGTATATAATATTTATTAAGCATCACTGTTGCATATCCATCAATCACATGGTGCAGAGCATAACTATACTACATATATATATATATATATATATATATATATATATATATATATATGCAGCTATTATATTGGCATTTAACAACAGAAAATATTGTATATTATTTATAATATATATATATATTTATATATTATTATATATATTATTTATTGTTACAGAAATTTGGTGTAAGTATATAAGTACATAGTATAATATGTAAGAGTTATTTAGCTATATATATATATATATATATATATATATAATTATGCACCACACCATGTTAATGTGTGCCATATGATCCATGATGTGTGTGGGACGGTACCTTACTGTACGTGTGTGCTGCTATATATATTACCCAGAAAACTGCAATCATGAAAACTTTTGATCAACTTTCTGGACATGGACGTCTCTTTAATATATTTTTCCTTTCCGTATATGTCTATAGCTTGAGAATTAAGTAGAATCTGTAGACAGACGAAAGGTACTGTCCATGCAGGAAAAGACAGAGACCATATACCCTCGGGTGCCCGATAATTAACGTACATGTACTCTTAATTAGAATGACAGGTGTAATTAATTGGATATATATGACGAGATTAGGATATATAGGAATAAAGGATTGAGGCATATCTATTATAGAATTGTGTTAAAAAAGCACATACAACCCCCACCCACAACCCCCACCCAATATTCACCTAGCTGGTATTAATTGATGATGAGAATAAATCACTTAATTATGTACATAAAACCATTCATCTCAAGGCAGCCAGCACCAAAGTGAACTTTGGCACCTCCCAAATATGTTAATTAATATTTTGCATTAATATTGGTATTTAGCATTAAATAATAACATAATGTAGCTAGAGTACTGAACTTTTTTCAAATTTTAATTTCCAAGCAAAAAATATACATTGATCACATATCATATACTGCATGAGTTTACATGATTTAAACAACTTGACAAATTGAAAGTTTGTGATCATAGAAAGAACATGTAGCAAAGAGATTTTTACATGACCAGTCTGCACCATATGCTAAACATTCCTCTTGGTCCTTATATGTTTGAATGAGAGAGAACTCCGAGGAGTCCCAATGTAGCAATTTAAAGCCAGCGAACATGCAAGCAGCAATCACGGCAAGAGGGCTCTTTTCATCAGCTTTCAATCTCCACACGCCTCCTCCCAAAGTTGTCTCACTAAGCGGATTATCAGTCTTCAACTTGCGACAGTCCCACAAAAGAAGACGCTCATCATAGCTGCCGGATGCAAACTGACCAGGCCTCGTCAACGAAGTCATGAAACTCGTGACTCCCGCAGAGTGAGTTGTGTCTTTCCAAACTTGAGTAGCAGGGTTTGCACGATAGTCATAACATTTCATTATGCTATCATCTCCCCCACTATAGATAATGTTTGGGATGTTTAAATCAAATGATGCAACCCATGCTTCAAATTTATGAGCTTCCCATTGTTGAAGACACTTCAATGCTCCATTATCAAGAGATAACAATGCTATAAGTCCATTAGAACTTGTGGTGAGTAACAAATTTTCACTATGAGGCGACCAATCAACGTAAAGTGCCAAAAAAGAAGGGAAAACTTGTAATGTTGCAACTTGTTTAAGCTCAATGACATCATTTTTAAGAATGTAAACAATTACATTTCCTTTTGAATCTGCAGTAGCTAAACAAATTTGATCACCTGACGTACGTTTTGGCTTCCACTTCAAATCTAGAATGCCAGGAAGGTCTACAACAGCTTGGTGCAATACTAACGACTCACAAGTTGCAGTAAAAAGAAGAATAGAACCAGCTTTAGTACCTTGAGGCGTAAGTTGGTATGTCGTACACACTAATATGTCTTCCTTGCCCTCCACAGGGCACCAAGACACGCAGTCTGCACATAGCTTTGTGTCATACTCATGGAATGTTTTGATGACGCTCATTTTAAAACTAAATATTAATAAACAAATAAAATGAAAAACAGTGAAGATTATAAAAATAAAATCAAAATGCTATTTGAAATATACCAAAAAGCTTTAAATTATTTAAATCAAATTAATAGTACGCATGATCTGTAAACATCTGTCACTATGAAGCCCACAGCAGAAATGACAATTTTGTGATACGGAATGCTGTCTCCCACTTTAATCTCACAACACTTAGTTTCTCAGCGGCGTGCCAGGGCTAGAAGAACAGTACCGACACGTGCCAGTGAAAAGGCACCAGCTGCAGAGGTGCTCAGTATCGCAGCTACTCCTCCCAGCGCAAGGGCTGCACCCCCAACAACCAGCACTCCTGATGCACGTTCTGCAACATAAACAGGCCGTCAACTCCAATTTTTTAACAAACAAGAAAAAAAAAAGAAGTTCCTCAAAAATGTTTACAAACAAATAAAAATAAGAGAGTATTCAGAAACAACTTAGCCAACGTATCAAAGATTTTAGTCTAGAAATTTTAAGTACAGTACTAAAAATTTCTAGCTCAACCAAGTTCCTTGTGAAATATTTTAGAATGAAAAGGAAGCAATTTATTTATATATATTCATCACAAAATGAATGAATAGAGGGGGTTGCGCTGACGTCATGCGAGGAGGGCCAGAATGCACGGACTAGCATACAAACAAAGTGTACAATAATTTTTTAATTAACTTAATAAAATAAATCAAGTTTAAATACTCCAATAATACTTTAACAGTACACGATAGAACTCATAAAAAAAATCTCACCGCCAAAAAACTGTTAAAAGTGTTTTTTATGATTTTTTTTTGTCATTTTGCCCATGCTCACTGTATAATCAGGCCTGCCAATACTTTCTCTTTTCCCTCCGTCCTGCGCCCCCTTCGCAATGTTCAGATATAGGGAAACTTCTCTCCCGCCTCACATAAACATAAAAAGAAATCATCTCTATAAGTGAATGAAGATGAATAAATAAATAAATAAATAAATAAATAAATAAATAAATACGGTAAATAAATAACATGTAAGATAAGATGACAAGATAAATATAGCTTTACTTACAGATGAAGTGTTCTCTTTTTATAATCTTGACGAAGAGATAAAAAACTTGCAATCCAAGCTAACAGAAAATTTATGTACAGTACCACGCTTCTTTTAACAGGGCAGTGTACAAAGACATCACAAGTGAGCCAAGTGAGCATAATTATATCTGCTAGACATGTAATTCCTGTGCTTGCTATTTCAGATGATTTATTTACCTTTCCTTCGCCTGCTGGCAACAATTTGCTCGAACTGCAAGGCCTGCTGATTGTCAGGCTCAAGGGAACGTAGTTTTCGGATGTATTTCAATGCAGGGCTGTGCTCCTGTAAATACACAAAACACTGTGATATTCTGATCAAAATAAAACTTGATACAAATTCATTCATCATCACCCCAGAATATTATGGCTTATTTTAATATATTTGAGTGTCTGACTCTCTAAATATAGAGTACTTATGTTTTATCTGATATCTGTCCCTAGCTTCCTTTAAATTTTTGTACTTTTATTCCCAAATTTGAGACAAAATATTGCACTAGTATATGATGATTTTTTTTTCCTACAAGTTCATAACTTAATTACTTAATTAACTCTAGCATTACCAAGGGGAAGGAAGGGGGGGGGGGGAAGGGGGTCATTTTTGACTCGTAATCTGAAAAAAAATTGTAATCCTTAGTTAGCCTCCCAGCAATGTGTTTCAAAAAAAAGAGAGAGAGAGAGAGAGAGAGAGAGAGAGAGAGAGAGAGAGAGAGAGAGAGAGAGAGAGAGAGAGAGAGAGAACTTTCTTTTTCTTTAACATGTGATTTAAATAGAGGGTCACTTTGACCCAGGCGCGGATCCAGGGGGGGGGTGCAGCCCCCCCCCCCCCCCCCCCCCCCCCGAAATTTTGGATTTAACATGGGCAATATAGGCTTTTCCCCCACTCCAATTTTTTTTAACATTGGCCTAATGGAGGCAGCCCCTCCCGAATTTTTTTTCTGGATCCGCGCCTGCTTTGACCCCCCCCCCCCCCTTGGTACAGCTGGTGACAAAAAATTGTTTGTTAATGCTAGTGATAATCTACCTTAATCTAATCATAAGTGATAAAATTTAAACCTTAAGGCGTGTGTAGCCAAAAGCCAAGTAGAAGTAGTAGTCCCGTCTGCAGCTTTGAGCTGGCTGTGAGCTTGCCACAAGTTGTTCCAAGAGCAGGACACCTTTGCGCACGTCTCCCTGGTAGCAGCTCTGTACGAGGCACCAGGCGTACTCAAACTGAAGTTGTGGCGACACTTCTTGTGACTCTGACAGCTGGCAGTGGTACTCCTCCTCAAACCTCTGGAGACAAACATTTTTATTGTTCTTTATTTTCATTGATACATTCTGTCATGTGATATCTTAAAAATAATCCCCTGTAATTTAATAAAACTTGCAATGATACCTTGAACTTAACATTAATATTAATACATAGCATTTAAAATTTGCAGTCATCATAGTGAAAATTGGGGTAGAAATTTAAATGTCTTTTGGATAGAAACCAGAACTGTTAGTAATAGTAGTAATACTATAACAAACTTTTTTCCAACTCCATTTTCTTTTAACATTGGCTTCATGGAGACTCCCCTCCCCCCCCTTCTCCCTTTGAAATTTTGTTCTGGCCTGACAGTATGCATTACCATACGTAAAAAAAAAAAAAAAAAAAAAAAAAAAAAAAGTAAATGTCAACATTCCATACATGCCGTGCATGCTAGGATGTAGGTGTGCAAATTAAAGTAAGCAGTACATTTAGCTTGCTGCTTAAAAGCCTTATGAACCTTTCACAGTTTTAAGTACACGGTTAGCTTTGCTTCAGTGTGATTCGGCTGCATATATTAATTATATTTTTTTTTTTTGTTTCAGTAGCACAAATATCAGAGATAATAGCCGATGAAGAAGCACCTGTGACGTCACTCACGCTCATTCAGACGCTCATTCAGCGGCGACAATATAGGGAAATCCCTGCAAAAGATAGGTTCACTCCCGCTGCAACCACGACCACAATTTTACTTCTGAAATTTTGAAACTTTACCAGGGCAGTCTTGATAGTATTTGTCAAATAGACTGAAAGATTTTTTTTGATGACATTCATACAAACCGAGTTATTGCGGTAGAAAGAGGAGCAAAAATGTTGTATAGGAAACCAATGTTAAATTTTTTGCTTATGTTGCTACCGCAATAACTCAGTCTGTACACACTTCACCAAAAAAATTCTTTCAGTCTATTTGAAAAATACTATCAAGACTGCCCTGGTAAAGTTTCAAAATTACAGAAGTAAAATTGTGGCCGTGGTTGCAGCGGGAGTGAATCTATCTTTTGCAGGGATTTCCCTATATTGTCACCGCTGAATGAGCGTGAGTGACGTCACAGGTTCCTATTCATCGGCTATTTTCTCTGATATTTGTGCTGCTGAAACAAAATTTTATGCAGCCGAATCACACTGAAGCAGAAATTACCGTGTACTTAATATTGTGCAAAGGTTCATAAGGCCTTTAAGTACTATAACTATACACACTATATTACACAGTACATGAATAATAATATACAGTATGAATTAATACCCAGTAAACACAGGGTGTCAAAAATGTGTTGGACCGACACTTAAGAGTGTTGGCAGAGTACTGGCCCAATATTGTCAGCACTGCATTGTTACTGGGTATGCAAATATAATTCAGTGTAAGATACAGGCAATATCATGTGCCTACTACAGTGCACAGCCCAGTTTTGTATTTTAGCCCTGTTTTGGTTCCGACCTGCTTTTAGGCTCCATATAGGCAAAAAAAAGTAAAAAAAGAAAATTGTAACTGATTAACCAAACCCTCCCTTCCATGAAAATACCAACTGCAATACCTTGATAATTTTTTTACTGGTTCAAAAAACATAAAAAACGAATAAAAACATGGTTTTTAACAAATGATTCATTTTTATTTTTTCTTAACTAGAAAAAAAAATATATCACGGTATTGCAGTTGTTATTTTTATGAAAAGGCTGATTTGGTTAATGGGTTTCAATTTTATTTTTTTACTTTTTTTTGGCTATAAGGAGTCCAAAAGCAGGCCTGGACCAAAACCGGAACATTTTTTTATGTTCCTCCACACTTTTTTTTTTTTTTACTCAAAGAGATGCTCTGATATGGAACTGATATTATGATAAACTCAATTGCTATATTCCATTAAACATGTTAATAATTTTTAATAACCCTAAATATGACAGATAAAAATTGTTAAAAGTGAAAAATGTCTTAAGGGGGTCCGTTACCGGGCTGCGTGGTGTATATGCTACAGTCCAGCTACAAAGGATTAATTGCTACAGTATGCATACTAGAGATCTGTACAGGACTGTGCCCGTTTGCTGGGTGGCTGTTCAGCCCGACCCATGCCCGTGAAACCTGCTTCACAGCGAGGCCCGGCCAATCTGTTTTTCAACCTCGGCTCGCTTAAAGCTTTACAACCCATCATAAAACTGACAACAAAGTCGTTTTATTAGCTTTTTTTGCTTACTTCCTCTTTCCTTAGCAAAAATAACTAACAAAAAACATCACATTTGAAAATTCAAGAAATAGTTTGGCCCGGAGCGAGCCCGGCCCGTTGCCAAGACTGACGATACCCAGCCCGAGCCCGGCCCACGGGCCAAGCTTGGGCCCGTGCAGACTTCTAATGCATACTGTACAGATTATTCTTTTTAGCATTCTTGCCTTTAAATCAGCAGTTGCTATGTTGTGTTCTAGAATTTTTTCCATCATACAGTATATTGTATGTACACAGTATGCATACGTACGTACATGCAGTACAGTACTGACACACTGTATTTAACTGCACTATTATTATTAATAAGCAAGGGGATCACAAAACACGTTGACGACGACGTTGTATGCATACAGTGTGCATTCCGTATGCATATGTGTATATACACATGTTACAGTAAATTTTCTTGTTTCTCGATTCTTGAAAGCAGTTTTAATACTTGCTGGTCTTGTCTTTTCACCTTCTCCCAAAGAAAAATTAAAACTTAGCTCTTCTTAGAAGTTGTTATTGCTGTGTTGTTCACTTTTGTTGCTTACCAAAAGATCTTTGCTAGTTTTGGGCGTTTTGGGGTTGTTTTTAGGTTGTTTACATACGTGATCAACAGCTGTGAACTTCGCGCTCGAAGAGAAGGAATCCGGAACCGGAAATGTATACAATCGATTATAAATTTTAAAGGGGGAATTTTGAATTTTGATCTTGAAAAGAGACCAAAAGTACGAATTCAGGTCAAATTGTAGACATAAATCAAGTCAGTTTAAAAATTTTTATATGAAAATATAACCAAGGATATTGTGGTGGTCTATTGATGAGCGAGATAATCATGAAAAAAACTTCAGCGTCTCGTTCCAATAATAAACATACCCCCTTTCCAGGTTCTATTTAAAACTACCAAAGGCTCTTTCTATTTTTAAACAATCCATTCGCATTTAACTAAAAAAATTGTGGTAAATGGTTTATGCTAGATCTTATTCAGCAACTAAATGGGTCAGTAACCTTTAACAGAGCAAAATATTTGTACTTTATGACCTCGTCGCAAAGACCTTTAATTTTGCTTTGTTGCGCTCATTCCACTCAATCGTAACAAATTTTTTGCTGCGTTGCAGCTCGATCAGCTGTTTGTTGCAAAGTTTGTGCTGCGAGGAGCATGGAGGATTCTCTCGAGGACGAAGTTTTGTATCAAACTTACCTTTCACACATGAAGCTGATTTCAAAATTTGCAGTGGCACTTCCATTAAATATTGCGCCATTAAATTATGCTTGGCGCTTGCTGCGAGTGTACATGCTCAAGCCTGAAGTGCTTGTCTTCAGTGCTGTGTTATTCCTGCTCTTCATTTATCTGCAGGCCGTCGATGTCTGGAGTAGGAGTCTTCTTACCCGTCTTCAATGCAGTATCGGACTTTCATCTTCAAAGGTGTCTCGATTGCAATTTTTGGCCAATTCGAGCGGTGGCCATGAGCTAAGCTGGGACGAAAAAGGTCAAAATGCAGCCGTATATGCCATCCAGGGTCGTCGACCTCACATGGAAGACAGATTTGTCATCTCTGAAGACATAGAAGGAACTGGCGTTTCATTGTTTGCTGTATTTGATGGCCATGGTGGAGAGGTAGGCAAATTTCACTTGACTACATTCAATGTAATTTTGAGGTTCATCCATCGAAACGCACTTGGCACAAAATCACAATATCCGTTTGGCAAGAAAGATTTTGATATATATATATATTTTATAGCTGTCATTGTGCCTGTAATTCTGTATTCATACATAATGCGATGTTGTTGTTGTATGTAGGATATAGGGTTAAAGGGGGCCGGAAGAAACCACAACAGTACCCACAGTAAACACGTACAACTCTGTCGGTCCAGGCGTGTTGGTCCCGAGCTGACAAGACTGTTGGGCCAGTACTGTGCCAACAGTCTAAAGTGTCGGTCCAACACATTTTTGACACCCTGTGTTTACTGGGTACTATATTCATAATTGGTGGGAAATTTGGGATTCGAGCAAAAAAATTATAACGTCACGGTCTCGCAGAGGGAATTTTCCTGTCTTGGAATATTTTCTGTTGTGCTTCTTCTTTTTCCTTTTTTTCTATTAGAGTTTCTTTAAATGTATTTTTTTTAAAGGGTATGAATAAATGCATCTATGTGCCACAAGAAATTAACTACATACAGTATGTGGTTCAAAGTCTTAGTTATTTAAGAGGCTTAATTATTAAACCAAATGGTTTTTAACTCATTCAATAAAATATAAAATATGTAAATACTGTATATGCAATCAGATAATAAACACGTTTTGAAATGTCTGTTTACAGTTTGCTGCCGACTATGCTAAAGATAAGCTTGCAGAGAACCTTCGATCAAAAATATTGGAAGTTAAACGTCTCAAAACAGCAACTGATACCCCGGTAGATGCGGAAAAAGATGGTGAAAAAACAACGAAAACTTCATCACTTGAACGCCAACCAAGTGAGAGGATCAAACCATTAGACCAAGACAAGGAACAAGCTGGTAAAATTTTATTTTTTTATTTATTTTTTTATTCAATTGAAAGGTTGTACATCCTGAAACAAATAAAAAATAGATGGCCAGAGAACAAACATTAACATGACACACAATATCAATACAGTATTAATCACAAAATAGCACTGATTTTAACATCCAATTCATACAAATTAAGACACCTCCTTATTGTCC
Source organism: Siphlonurus alternatus (assembly GCA_949825025.1). Taxonomy (NCBI): domain Eukaryota; kingdom Metazoa; phylum Arthropoda; class Insecta; order Ephemeroptera; family Siphlonuridae; genus Siphlonurus; species Siphlonurus alternatus. The sequence continues at coordinate 47,024,278 of OX463779.1, forward strand.
CCTTACATAGAGTATCGACTTCAATTTTTTTATTATTATTATTGCAGAAATGGATAGAGCGTGCAAAGTTATGCTATCCTGATTTTTTTCAGATTTTTTAGAGCCCGGGATCTATTTTTAAAAAAATTATTGAAATTTCTTTTTGTGAAGTCACGCTGGAAAAAATCAGGATAGCATAACTTTGCACCCTCTATCCATTTCTGCAATAAAAAAAATTGAGGTCGATACTCCATTGTTACTGCATCCTCAGGAAGTTTATTACCTAGAAATAATTTCAACGAATAAAACTATTGATTGATTAAGATTTTCTTTAATTTAGTGTGGAATAATTTTTTTTAACGTTTTTATTATACTGTAATAAAATATATAATAATAAATGAAGTTCTTTTAGTGTTTATATGATTTTTCTTGCAGCTCGCAAACCAGCTGAGCGTAGGGACAGCACCAAGGGGCGAACTGGCACAACTGACGACGTAGCACCTGGTGGCAAGTTCAAGGTCACTGACCCCTTGCTGCTGAGTCAGCTGAGAGCACGCCAGGGTGTGACGCGTGACGTCCAGCCCGGTGCCTCGGGTCCTGCCAAACCTCGCGCCCCGGTGCATGCCTCCGAGTATGTGTCTGCAGGCAAGGTCGACTACGGCAGACTGATCACGGACGAGGTGCTGGCGGCTGATCATCTGCTTGTAGAGCAGGCAAAGAAATCCTTCGATGTTGCAGGTACGCTAATTTTATGAAATCTCAGGGTCTTATGACCCTGAGATTCAAATCAAATTAAAGTAAAGATGAATGTAACTTTCACTTTTTTATTTATTTATTTATTTTTTTTTTATTTTTATTACAATGTTAGCTTACTACAGCATATTCTGCTATTGATGTAAGCATTCAAACTTAACAACAGTATTAACAACAGTTGGAAGGATTGATAGGAAAGGAGGCGGCTGTGGCCTTGTGTTAGGAACTGCCCCGGCATTTGCCTGGGAGTGACGATGGGAAACCACAGAAAACCATCATTGAGGCAGACGATACCAAATCAAGATCAATATCAAGATCAATTGCAAGATCAATATAATTATTCTCTTTCGCCTGATACTATCAATTTTCACCTCTGTCAATTACTTACCCCAGTTTTCATTGAGAAAGATATTGGTACGTAATTAACTCTGTTACGTCACAATGAAGTCATCAAACAAATAAACAAAGATTGACTCGTGACGTCACAGAGTCAATTTCCAATATCTATTTCGATAAAAACTGGGGTAAATAATTAGCACACGTTAAAATAGATGGTATCACATGAAAAAGAAGAATTTTATCTTCCATTTTTGTTGAAAATTTCATGGTTCTTTAAAGGAAATTGTTAGTAAAACAAAAAGCTAAAATCAGACAATATTTACAAATAAGTCATAATTGTTACTTATAATAATGTTAATATTTTGATGCAGGTACACTTAAGGGTAAGATAACGCCACCAATGTTAAATTTTCCACTCTCATTTGTTCCTCCGAAAATATTTTAAAATGTTCTCCTCTATGTCGTTTATTAGCTCTTAAAATATCATCAATACAAATACGATCCAGTTTCCGAGTTACGTGTATTGAAACTGAACCCATTTATTGAACAAGCATACGCTGCATTTCAGTGACATTGGAAAAATTCTATAATCCAACCGTCCGATTTTTAAAAAAAAATAGAAACAAACTTAATGCACTAGGACAAACCTTCACATAAAAAAAAGACAATTATGAGAGTAGGAGCGACGTAAATTAATAATAACTGCACGATTTTTGACACTCGCACGTCTCACACACCCCTTTTTTGTCGGCCATTTAACAACTGGCGAATGAAACAGGCTGCCTAATGAACCAAAACAACACTTATAATCCACTCACCTAAACTAAAAACTTTCCGAAAATGTTTTATAGTAATGAAAAAAAAGTTTTATAAATAAAACAACCATATAATTACAATTTAACTCATTATTTACAAATAAATTGAATATAAAAACTTGTGTGACTGGTGTGACTTGCGTGTTATCTTTAGAGTGGGACAATTTGAATATTGATATAGAAGCGCTGCGATCGCTGCGCAACTCTGGCGTTACCTTACCCTTAAAATAATAATATCGCTGAAAAATTTAAAAGGTTTATTTGTTATAAATACTGTATTTATTTTTTTTTAATAATTTTTTATTGAAAATCTAGCAGTCACAAGTTCACTGGAAAATTAGTGTAACATTTTTTAAAGAACATTTGACCGCGAGATTTTCTCTTTTTGTGACTTCTCGATCGGTATGTCTTTGCTGGCTATTCCTATCCTTTGCTTTTAAATATATACATCACAACCAAAATGGTTTATTTTTCTTTAATTTAATAAATTTAATATTGATAAAAAAATATGTGATTATTACATTTATTGTTTGTGTCTTTGCAGAAATATTTGAAGAACTAAAAGATTTTCTACTTCTTTTTGTAATTGTAGTCCATAATATCAAGAAAGTGTCAGCACATAATAAATTATTAGATACATAGTTTTGAAAAATAATTAAACAACTTTTTGCTGGTTATATATTGATAAATATAGTTCTCTTTATCAACTATGTAGGACTAAATAATGTAGTTAATATTAACACCCCTATTAAAATTTAATTGGCTCATACATTCTGAAAATTAAAATGGCAAACAGTGTGGCACTTGCTCTTTACTTCCTTATTCTTTCATCATCATCATAATCTATTTTAACACTGGGAAAACCTCAGGCCATGTGATCAGTGCACAAGCCAACTAGAGATGCATACTGTCTGGCGTCATATTACTGCAAGGAAATTCAGTTGAAATGAGCTAGAAGCAGAAAATAATTTACCAGGGAAATTTAAAAAAAAAAACAAATCTTACTTGTTATGAATAAAATTATAAAAATGCCAAGATATTTTAAGTATCAAGTACATTTTACTATGTCAGAAGTACAAGACTAATAAAAAGTTATAAAGGATTATTAGGTTCTTGCATGTGACATCAGATTGGGAGTTTCAACGGTCGTCAGCATTCTTATTGATGGAGCTACGCTATATATAAGCATAGGACGAAACATTAAAATAATTATTTAAAAATATGTAAAAAAATAAAATAAAAATTCTGAGTTCATGAGCAAAAGTTTGTAAATTTAATTTTAAATTTTTTGTTCAGCTCGTATTTTTTATTTTCATTTTAAATAATTTATAATAATTTCTTTTAATGTTTTGCATGCATGCAGAATTCTCTACCACTTCACCGGCATGACGGCCTGCGTGCGCATGTTTTCTCTTATCTCCTGTAAAGTAGATTGATTGCATTGCTCATACAACCACATTATAATGTAATGTAAATTTATTATAAATTGCCTTGGACATTGACGACCGAAGTAATAATCCTGCTGGCTTACCCCGCAAGGGATATGGTGTCATGTTATGTATGAAAGAAAAAAAAAACTGTATTACCCACGAGTGTTTCAAAAAATCTGTTTGCAGGTTCTACAGCTCTGATGGCAGTTCTCGAGGGATCTCGTCTGGTGGTGGCTAACGTTGGGGACTCCAGGGGTGTAATGTGCGACTCTAAGGGCAATGCAATACCTTTGTCCTTTGATCACAAGCCCCAGCAGGTACAAAATTTATAATAAACTCTATAATGACTTCCACTTACCTTTTTAATCTTCTTACAGCGTAAAGAAAGACAACGAATCACTCAAGCTGGTGGCTTTGTCACATTCAATGGAGTGTGGCGAGTTGCTGGAATTCTCGCAACGTCACGAGCGCTAGGAGACTACCCTCTCAAGGATAAGAAGCTTGTGATTGCGGAACCTGACATTCTGACCTTCGACCTATCCGATCACCGACCTCAGTTCATCGTCCTTGCATCTGACGGCCTCTGGGACGCTTTCTCCAACGAGGAGGCAGTGGCCTACATCAAGGAAAGGCTATCCGAGCCTTTCTTCGGAGCCAAGAGTATCACCCTCCAGGCCTTCCATAAGGGTTCCCTGGATAATATTTCCGTCCTGATTGTCAGCTTCCAGAATCACCAATGGTCAAAGAAGTAAAGAATATAAGATATAGTTTGCTAAATTTTAAAAATAATTATGCTCTTTTTTGATGAAATATAATATTGTAGACAACATAATAATTTATTTTATATGATTAATTAATTTTTTTTTTATAATCATATAAGATCTAAAACTTATTAAAAAAGTTCCTGAAAATATTTTTCTCTTATTGAAATTAAATGTTAACCAAATTGTACATGATAAAATATACTTTGTTGATGGTTGTTATTACTGTAGTTCAAGTGCAGAGATTTGCTTACTGGGAACACTAAACGTCGAGTTCGTCTTCGTCTTATACTCCCAGGTGTCATGTCATACCAAAATACTAGAGGATTTTTGTAGTTAACTATGCATTATGGTTTGAAGTAAAGCTAGTTTAGTAAACTGTAAAGCTAGTATTACACAATGCCACTACATTGCTTGCATTATATATTATATTCTGCAAGAAATACCTGTAATAAAAATTGAACATAATTTATATCCTGAAACAGTTTGAATTTTCATTAAAAAAAAAAAAAAAATTGTTAGCAAAATTCACATCTTGTAATACTAATTTTAGATGTTTGTTAATAACTGCAAAGTTAATTATAAAAATTAATCTATATCTTTTAAAAAGCGCCATCTTAACTAACAGTGCAAAATTGAAAGAAAAAAGACTTGCAAAATATTTAATTTTGGAAAATTGCTTGTGTACAATGCATATTAAATTTCTAATATTAGCAAACATTTTCTACTTATGCATGAAAAGGCATGCAATATGTACCTAAATATGTTTAAAATCCCAATTAAATTTAACTTGGCAACCATTCAAATACAGCACTGTTTAAAATTACTGTATTTGTGCAGCCAAATTAAAATGCTCATTTTAATGCTAGTCAAATTATTTTTCTTGTACATTTTTGGTTTGTAAAATATTTCTCGACAGGCTCCATAGATTGTAGAACTTGTGGGACCTTTTGCTGATTGCTATAATACAGAAAGTTTGCCCACTGGCAATGTTCTTGTGTGATTTTGTTGCTACTGAAATAAAAAAATATATATATCACTAAATATCACTTTTAATTACAACAAAAATGTGTCCTTTCCCCCCAGCCCTCGTATTTCGCTGATGTATGTCTGACTTTTATATATATATACATTAAAGATTGAATTAATCCTTTTATAATTACAAATATCATTAATATTCATTGTCTAGTAATATATCCGGGTAATTTAATATTTTAGAAAATCCATAAACTGAACAACCTACCACAATAGACAATAATGGTTGCATTTTTTTATTTCATAATTAGAAAATTTACATAAAGTTATGCTTTTCTGAATTTTTCAGATTTTTTGGAGTGCGGGAACTAATTTTAAAAAATATTTAAAATATCTGAATGAGGGTGGTACAAGGGTACAACCTGATGGGGCAACCGTGACGTCATCAATAGCCAATCACAGCAACCGTGACGTCATCAATAGCCAATCATAGCACGGTAAAATGATGTCACGGTTGTCCAATCAGGTGTACCACCCTAATTCAGATATTTTAATTATTTTTTTAAAATTAGTTCCCGCACTCCAAAAAACCTGAAAAAAAAAATCAGAAAAGCATAATTTTATGTATATTTTCTAATTATGAAATAAAAAAATGCAACCATTATTGCTTATTCTGGGATGAAAAGCCCCACTTTGTAACTTTTTTTTAATTGCATATTTGGGTAAAAGACTTAAATATGTTATACATGTATTTGGTATTTACTTTTATTTATTTTTTTTACCCTCTCCTCGTGTTATAGGATTCAAAATTATCTGAAAAAAAATTGACTACGTAACTCAATCAAGGTCTCCATTTTGTGTCTGCTAAGGTTTACATGTCAATCAAATAGAACTAAATCGATCAGCTGATCCGTGTTACCTTCCTTTTAAGTTGTTCATGATTATAACAAAAGGTGAAGTTGGTAACTTGCAATCTTCACTTCTATCGGACTAGGTAAATAAAAGGAACTCTGAAAAAGTGCTGGCAATATAAATACATGAAAATGTTTATTAAAATTTCCCATGTTTTAACTACATAATTTTTGTGTTTATAGTTAGTTAGTTTTTTTTTTTTTTTAAATAAATAATAATATCAGTTACATATTATTTATATTTAGGAATTAAGTTCATTACATATATTATATTATGAAATGAACATTTAACATATATTTTAGCTGTACAAAACAATTCCAAAAATCACATCTAAGCTATGTGTTGTATCAGTATTAAAATTAAATAGAATATGAATTAGATTTACAGAGAACAGACATTATTTTACACAATATAGCAGCTGTTTAAAAAAAGCAGCAACTATTTTAATAAAACATTTTTGCTCTTATGGAATCCTGTAAGCTTGACTCAAAATTGGTAACTTCCTAATAGAGACTTCAAGTTATATAGCCGATTATGTGGTGCTCTTATCATTTATTTAAAACATTTTAATCCATGTAAAAAAAAAAAAAGAGGTAGAGTTGGATGAATATTTCATCTTTAGAACAATTAAGGCTTTAGTTTAAAGAAAAATAAGTTCTTGTTTTGAGATCTAAAGACCCCTAAATGGGGAGAAAGTATTTTTTTTTTTTTTTTAATCAAACTAGTAGCTTAAGTAGTGGTGGCTACAAGTCAGCCTGATTTTGCAGTGTTCCCACAATCCTATTTAAAATGGAGTACCGACCTCATTTTTTTTTACTGCAGAAATGGATAGAGGGTGCAAAGTTATGCTACTCTGATTTTTTTCAGATTTTTTAGAGCCCGGCAACTATTTTTTAAAAATTATTGAAAGTGCAGAAAAAGTGCCGCCTCTTGCCGCCTCTCTTAATAAAAGATAGGACCCAAAAGGGACATGGATTCGAACCCGACCTCGCCAAAACTTTTTAGCAATACTTCCCGGTTCCTAAAAATTCTGAAAAAAATCAGAGTAACATTACTTTTCATCCTCTATCCATTTCTGCTACAAAAAATTTTGAGGTCGATACTCCATTAAGCAAAAAAACACACAAACAATACAGTACACAACATATTATATTGGTGCAAATTTTTAGAAGAAAACATGTCCTTAACTCAAAATTAGGGGACCCTTAAAATTAAAATTATTAGCTTTAGTGAGAAAAGATTCAAATTTTTAATACGGTGACTTACGAAAATTTTCCTGAAAACACATGAAGCCTCTACTTGTGACACTTTCTTAAATATTAGTTACAACAAGGTAGTCCATAAGGCTGTGATCTTAAAATAATTACTGATGGTAAAGCTTTTCCAAGTTTGTTGACCTTGCATCATTGTTCTTCGGGTTGTCAGCCCAGCAGCTCAAAGTCCTCGTCAGAGTCATCAAACTGCCGCTGTAAGTCCTCGAGAGCTGAAACAAAATGAGGCAACGTCACACGAGATGTTTTTCACTTTTGATGAATGGAGTATCTACCTCAAAAAATTTTATTGCAAAAATTGATAGAGAGTGCAATGTTATGCCACTCTCTGATTTATTTAGAGCCTGGGAAGTATTGCTAAAAAGTTTTGCCAGGTTGGGTTTGAACCCATGCCCTGTTTCCTTTTATTTAGAGGAGTAATTTTCTTTGCACTTTCAATATTTTTTTAAAAATAGTTCCCAGAGTCTAAAAAAATCTGAAAAGAAATCAGAGTAGCATAACTTTGCACCCTCTATCCATTTCTGCAATAAAAAAATTTAAGGTTGATACTCCATTAATAGAAAGAAAATCATTCATTCATAACATGACACCATATCCCTTGTGGGGTAAGCCAGCAGCATTATTACCTCAGTCGTCGATGTCCAAGGCAATTTTTCTCATTTAGTAAGATGTTATTTTAATCAGTGATGCTTACTAGACCCCACGGACTGAGGTTTTGTTGCTAACGGCTTGCCCTGCCGACCAGACATCGGGATTAATTTAGCCGCTGACCCACAGAGAGACAATGTACTTATTCCCTTGAGCCAGGATTCCTGCTGCAGGAACTGCCTCAGGGGCTGGGTCAGCGTTGCCCGTGTTCAACCACTAGGAGGTAATAATGCTCTGCTCTGATTACAATTTTGAAAAAATATAAAATAAAAAATCCAACAAAAAATTATTACACTACTGTACTTGCTGTACTTAAAATATTTATTACAGTATTTAAGCTAAATCTACTGTAAATCTCATGAATTAACAGTGATTATTCAAAAATAAAATGGAAAGTTTGTTTTATAGTATTTGGTATATTTGGAGTTAGTTTTGAAATATTTGAATAAATAACACATTTCTCTAGCATTTATTTTTCTGTTTACCCACCTAGGTTTGCGAGATCTGTGGCTGGGCTGATGGTGGCACCCTCCAAAGAGATCATTGAGTCCTCAGTGTTGGCCCAGTAGGCGGGGCGCTCGGAGCATATCTCAAACAGAGGCTGCTTCTGATTGGCCACAAGACTCTGCTGCAGCAGCTGACACAACGAGTCTATATCTCTCTCCGTGCGGCAGAAGAAACACTACAAAAACATAAGACACGATTAGCACAAGATGTCTTGCACCAATTACAGAACAACATCATGTGTATTTAATTTATTGATAATTGATAATTTTAGTGAATAATAAAATATATCATGTCCCCCTGCCCACTTTTCCAAACAAAAGTCATGAAACAAAATAAAAAAAGAAAAGAAATGCTATATCCTGCAATTTATTATTGCTTTTGTAAAAACTTAAAAATCTAGATTTTATAAAAAAAAAATGTCTACTACAATATCTACCATGTAGTCCAGTAAAACTAAGTTAAAATCCTATGTTGACCCGGAAATAATTATTAAAGTTTTGAAACTTTCAGGGTCGATGTAGATTTATGTTCTAGATCACATCCCCAAAATCCCCCAAAATCCCCCTGGGGCATTTCCGGTTACCCTTAAAAAATGGCGGCCAAAAAGCACTTTTTTAAAAAATTCGTAATTAAATCCCTAATTAAGCTAGGTTAAAAATTTTAGTAGATAATTAAAGCCAAGAGTTGACATTAACAGGAAAATTAAAAATATTTTAAAATTTTGAAGTTAATCGGTGTTTAATCGGTGATTAATTAATTTTTTATCAAAAGCTCGCGGGTAGATAGTAAAAAAAAGCATAGAAATAATTTTTTTATGAAAAAAAGCTTCAAGTAAGAAACATAGTTTGTGTTTTCTAGTTTTCGAAACTGTCATTAACTTTAATTTACGTTCGTATTTAACGGAGATATGAGCGGATGAAGAAGAGCGCGCGTGGTCGCTCCGACGTTCAAACGACAATACAGCTGCCCGCTATGCACGCATTTATAGGCTTGCGCGCTCTCTTGTCGCCGGCTTTACTTCTGTCGTGCAAATATTAAATGAAGTATGGGGGTAGTAAAACCCAATTTACCCCCTCCCCCCCCCCGAAATCTGTATGATATGGATTTTGAGAATTTCAGGATATTATATATTTATAAGAATAATATAGAAAGATCATGATATAGAATCCATATATTATAGATAATGAAAGACATGTTATGGCATTTTGTAAACAATAAATTTATAATTTTTGTGGGAAGGTATGGCGTAATGCGTTTAACTGGGATTCGTCAGATCACCGAAGTTAAGCAACGCTGTGCGTGGTTGCTAGTTGGCTTGGTGACCATTGTATTTTCAACAGAAATCACGTTTCTCACCCAGGGGTAAATCATTGCGCTTTTCTACCCACCATATATGGTTCCCCTGCATGGTTTTGTACCATTGAACTTCGGTCCATTGACAGAAGCTGTAGCGTCTATTGTAGTTGAGATTTCCACGTTTCCCTCAATCGTATATAGGCAAATTAATGCTGGGATGGATTGTATGGCCGGGGTAATCCCCGTTCTATACAGAAGACTCCGCGAAACGTTTACGAATGAGCACTTTTTAGTTTTTAGTGAGTGAACTGCTCATCAATCTTTTTCATTTGCCACATGGGCTGTTTTACGGAAATTTTGAGTATAATGTATAATATATGTACAATTATGTTATAGTATTATAAAGTTCCCATCACGAGGAAATGAAATAAAACGCTCAAGTTGGAGTTTTGGAAGGTCTAGCTGGGCCGGGTTTCAAACTCACATTTGTTATATTATAGTGATCGAAGTAATAGTATATAATTAACATTAGGAAGTAAAAGTATCCAATTATGGTTTGATACAGGAAAGAAATATAATCTATAACATGCGAAAATTTATAATAAAGAGTAAGAAGTTTAGTTGTACATATTGTATGCAAAAATGTATACATTCTTATTGACTCTGTACTCGCATAATAAGAGATGCACATAATGATAAACATTATTCTCAATGTTATATATTCTTAGATTCTTACTATATAAATTTACTGTTTATAGGACCTGCAGGTTATAATCCTGGAAAATCAACTACTATACGAGAACTTTGCGTTCAATATGCGTATGCATAATGTTGTGTACATTATTTAACAAAATTGTCTTGAAAATTTAATTTCAATATATTTTTCTCAACTATTACAGTAAAATAATTTGCATTTTAACTTTTCTGAGAATTGCATGCAATATGTAAACGTATAATTACTTTATATAAAATGAAATTGACTTATGAAATTAAATAAATAATGTAAGTTATTAAATTTTTAACTCCAGATTCAATCAAATTTAGAGTATAAAAATTAATACATATTATATATTTATTTGTTTTAAATTAATATTTTTTAGTTGACTACAAAAGAACCAAATATTTTTAATAATTAAATTAATTTTACAAGAAATGTATAATTATATATTATATTATTGTACTGTGTATATCCCCATTTATTAATCAAAATATTATTATTTTCACTTATACGTTATATTTGCAAATTATTTTACTGTAACAGTTGAGAAAAATATATTGAAATTAAATTTTCAAGACAATTTTGTTAAATAATGTACACAACATTATGCATACGCATATTGAACGCAAAGTTCTCGTATAGTAGTTGATTTTCCAGGATTATAACCTGCAGGTCCTATAAACAGTAAATTTATATAGTAAGAATCTAAGAATATATAACATTGAGAATAATGTTTATCATTATGTGCATCTCTTATTATGCGAGTACAGAGTCAATAAGAATGTATACATTTTTGCATACAATATGTACAACTTAACTTCTTACTCTTTATTATAAATTTTCGCATGTTATAGATTATATTTCTTTCCTGTATCAAACCATAATTGGATACTTTTAATTCCTGATGTTAATTATATACTATTACTTCGATCACTATAATATAACAAATGTGAGTTTGAAACCCGGCCCAGCTAGACCTTCCAAAACTCCAACTTGAGCGTTTTATTTCATTTCCTCGTGATGGGAACTTTACAATACCATAACATAATTGTACATATATTATACATTATACTCAAAATTTCCGTAAAACAGCCCATGTGGCAAATGAAAAAGATTGATGAGCAGTTCACTCACTAAAAACTAAAAAGTGCTCATTCGTAAACGTTTCGCGGAGTCTTCTGTATAGAACGGGGATTACCCCGGCCATACAATCCATCCCAGCATTAATTTACCTATATACGATTGAGGGAAACGTGGAAATCTCAACTACAATAGACGCTACAGCTTCTGTCAATGGACCGAAGTTCAATGGTACAAAACCATGCAGGGGAACCATATATGGTGGGTAGAAAAGCGCAATGATTTACCCCTGGGTGAGAAACGTGATTTCTGTTGAAAATACAATGGTCACCAAGCCAACTAGCAACCACGCACAGCGTTGCTTAACTTCGGTGATCTGACGAATCCCAGTTAAACGCATTACGCCATACCTTCCCACAAAAATTATAAATTTATTGTTTACAAAATGCCATAACATGTCTTTCATTATCTATAATATATGGATTCTATATCATGATCTTTCTATATTATTCTTATAAATATATAATATCCTGAAATTCTCAAAATCCATATCATACAGATTTCGGGGGGGGGAGGGGGTAAATTGGGTTTTACTACCCCCATACTTCATTTAATATTTGCACGACAGAAGTAAAGCCGGCGACAAGAGAGCGCGCAAGCCTATAAATGCGTGCATAGCGGGCAGCTGTATTGTCGTTTGAACGTCGGAGCGACCACGCGCGCTCTTCTTCATCCGCTCATATCTCCGTTAAATACGAACGTAAATTAAAGTTAATGACAGTTTCGAAAACTAGAAAACACAAACTATGTTTCTTACTTGAAGCTTTTTTTCATAAAAAAATTATTTCTATGCTTTTTTTTACTATCTACCCGCGAGCTTTTGATAAAAAATTAATTAATCACCGATTAAACACCGATTAACTTCAAAATTTTAAAATATTTTTAATTTTCCTGTTAATGTCAACTCTTGGCTTTAATTATCTACTAAAATTTTTAACCTAGCTTAATTAGGGATTTAATTACGAATTTTTTAAAAAAGTGCTTTTTGGCCGCCATTTTTTAAGGGTAACCGGAAATGCCCCAGGGGGATTTTGGGGGATTTTGGGGATGTGATCTAGAACATAAATCTACATCGACCCTGAAAGTTTCAAAACTTTAATAATTATTTCCGGGTCAAAACTTAATTTTACTGGACTAATGTTACAATCTTACTTGAACAAATGAAATGATTTTTTATTCAATTAATTACTGTACAACTTTTTATTCCTAAATTAAGAATTGTTATATTTTAAAACAATATACAATTATGTAAAATGAAAAGATTATAAATATTTCTTAAATTCAATTAAAAAAATATTTCCACGCAGGATCACTTTTTCAATACCTTCCCTTCCCCTCTATTTCTTCTTCCACCCCTTCCCCTCCTTTTTCAACCAGCAAGCCAATAAACTCAGTAGAACTAGTTGTTAGTCAATCTCTGCTTGTAACTGATGAAGCATCTCGACGATGAGAAACGTCTTCATAGAATGTAATAATATTTTCGTAGTGAACCTATGACCATAAGATTTTCACCAACTGTGACCGTTTCGATCGGTTAGGCCTTGCTGGTATTTCCTGTCCTTTTCTTTATATTGGCTACGTTTTTTTATTCCTCAGCTTGATATCAGGAACTTTCCTGCGTTACCCTCCCTCCTTTTGCGCCGCTTTGCGCATACTCAGATTCCCCCTTGAGATCGTCCACATTGCACCTACAAATCGGTCTCCATGCTCCAACATTAGCCTGAGATCTCAGAGGTGTAGGGAGTGATGGGGGAAGCAAAACGGCTTCGGAATATAAAAACATAACCATTTTAAACATTTCAGATCACGGATATTTAAAAAACAAAGAGAGGAGGACTCACCACCGCCACGGAGGGATCAAGATCGAGGACGGGCGTCCTGCTGGCAAACTGGCAGTGGTAGCTGCAGTCCGCTGCTCTCTCTCGCGTGTGCTGCTTCTCATTGGTGCGAGCAGCGGCCTGGGTCGTGTGAGGGTCCAGGAACAGAAGCTCCTCCCCTGCACAAAAGCCAACCTTGTCAGTTCCTGTCTAGCCCCACTCAAAGTATGAATTTTTGTAACATTTTATTCTGAAGAATACATCATGTCGTGTGGTCAAATATTGAAAAAAGTAACAGACAGCTTGGCTAAAAGCTTCAAGTACAGTCATCGCCTTGGAAAATTTCCGTTTGCAGCCTTGTTAATCACCATGCCCTGTAAGAATAACACAGGGCACGGTGATTAACAAGGCTGCAAGTAGGAAATTTTCCAAGGCGACGAGTGTACATTGGAAATTGTATACAGTAGAAAGTTAGGAATCCCGCTTTTATTTGATTATTTTCAAAACTGTTGCACTCACCAACACACCCTATGAAGTACAGAGCATGATTTGGCTTCCCTCCTATCACTCCCAAGGATTGTTTAAAGGAAAAACACATCTGAAATCAGAAATAAAAATTAGTTTCTCCATATACCATTAATAGGATTATTAATTCTCCATTAATAGGATATTGTCCCTTATCTGCCTTATAAGGTAAGTGCAATTATGAGCTTTCTGCTTTACTACATTGATTTAAAGCGTATAATTGCACTCAAAAGCTAAAGGATAAGGCTTAGACGCCAATCGACGACTCCAGGGGGCGTGGCAGGACTTTCAATAATTATTTAAAAATAGTTCTGGGACTCACAAAAATCTGATTTTTTTTTTGTTTCTTTCAACTGAACCCTGTCCTAGGGTACTGGCCACAATTAAGTGACTGAAAAAATTTAGAGTAGCATAATTTAGTACCCTCTAATCATTTCTGCAACAAAAAATTTTCATGCAGGTTGTCCATTTTCAGTATGATTGTAATAGAGAGCATTTTATACACTGGTATGTAACCGCTAGTTGCTTTTTTTTTTTTTTTTCTTCACAATTTGCATCCCATCAGTACCTTGAGACCCTCAACGTATACTGGGTTGATCTCGCTAAGGCCGAGACGCAGCGGCAGAATCAGCAGCAGTGGCTTCCACTTCCCCGGCCCTCCGCACTGACGCTCTGCAACGTAATGTTGCACCTCAGACCCTGCGACACTCACCACCGGACGAATACTTACTGAGGTCTCCAATCACCAGGGTGTTGTCGAGGGCTATGTGGACCTCCAGAGAACTCCAATCATCGTAGATTGCAAGCTTCCTGAAAAGTTTTTTTACCGTTAAATTCAACTTTAAAATACTCTCTGTTCAATTTTTAATATTTTACAAGGGGAAAATATATAAAAAATCAAAATTATGAAAATTTTCAGTAAAGAAAAATTACTATTGTTTTCCCATGATTCAGTACCAGTTCTCGAGTTTGTAGCAGTGACAAAAATTGATGTTTAAAATTGGGTGTTTTACTTTCTACATGCATGTGTTTTTACGGACACTTCTTCAATACATTATACATTAGGGAAAGACACACTGCACACAGACGAAAATTTTCACCATATATTAAATTTAGACATTGTCTAACTGAAATATACTCTAGCTCTATGTGCAAGAGATAATTTTTCTTATCGTTGAAGGGAAATTCAAAAATATTATAAATGCAAGATATAACAAATGTATTATTGAATTGTAGAGAAAGAGTGAAACTGGATAGTAAACAAAAGACTCACTTGATGACCTGAGCGACTGTATTTGGACCAAACCACTGTCCAACTTCTTTGCCCTCAGAGGATGCTCCCATGAGAGCAATTTGGTGGATGGAATAGGTTGCTGCTCGATTGTCTTCAAACATGTGAAGAATCGACAGATACGTTTCATTCCGTTCTTCGGGTGTCCACAACCAGTCACGGCCTATGTCAATCAAGAGTTAGCAAGATCCACTGCAATAATTTAATCTTGTTGAGAGTGTTATTAAGAGCATAACTCACCCAAGTGAAGTGATACGAGAGCCTGGGCAAGAACCATTTGTCCGCAACGCAGCATGCAGCCCCATCCTTTGTCTGTCGTCAAACCAGAATCTCCAATTGTAACAAATCCTTTTCGATAAGTAAACCATAATCGTGTGCGAATATCATCTCTTATGGCCTCGAGATCTGTAATAAGACAAGGTCATTATATGCTATAAAAATGGAGACCAAAATATTTAGTTCACCCCTTAGATTTAGATTTTTTTAGATTTAGATTTTAACGCTCTGCGGCAAATGTGGCTAAACCACGGTGGCTCGCAATATAGTGCTCAACGCACTCTTAAATCCCCCGTAACTCTCCGCCCCCACCACCTCGGACGGCAGGGAGTTCCACTCCCTCACTGTTCGGTTTATGAAGGAATACTTTCCCACATCGCTTCCACTACCCATGAACTCCAGCTTCCACTGATGATCCCCCCTCCCAATATATCTACCTTTCCTAGTTCTATCGCTAAACTCGCTCCAACCTGCCATCTCCCTATTAACTTTAAACAAATTTCCTAATCGGTTGTACCTTCTCCTTTCCTCGAGTAGCTCCCACTCCAAAGTCTGAATCATTTTCGACACGCTTTCATAATCTTTCCACACCTTTTTGTCATCTGCAACTAATCTCCATTTTCTCATTCTACCCATAACTCTTCTAGCAGCTCTCCGCTGAACCTTTTCTAACTCCTTCTTTCCAATCTGCCTATATGGGTCCCACACACTACATGCATACTCCAGTATTGGTCTCACTAAGGTCTTATAGGCCTTGTCTCTGACAAATACAGTCGCCCCCTTCAGATTTCTCATAACAAACTCCAAATTTCTCCTCCCCTTTGACGTTACATACCTAATATGTTCATTCCAATTCAGCTCCCTCTGAAGAACCACCCCAAGGTATTTATATTTATCGTCCTCCCTAAGTACCTCGCCTCTCATTAGGTATACTGCATCTTCTTTTACTCTTTTCCTACTAAATTTAACTACCGAACATTTACCAACATTAAGACTCATACCATTTTTGTCCACCCACCTACCTACAGTGTCTAGATCTTCCTGCAGCTTCCTCTTATCTTCCTCATTTACTATTTTCCTATACAATACACTATCATCAGCAAACAGCCTCATTAAAGAATCTACTCCCTCCGGCAAATCTTCAATAAAAATCAAAAACAAGATTGGTCCGAGGACGCTCCCCTGCGGAACTCCTGAGGTCACCCTAATCTCATCCGAAAAAGTTGATCCAATCTTCACTCTTTGGACCCTATCCCTTAAGAAATCCTGTATCAAGTCAACCAAACATTCATCAAGCATACACTTTCTCCTTAATTTATCTATCACGATACTGTGCGGAACCTTATCAAAAGCCTTCTCAAAGTCCAGAAACACCGCATGCATTTCCCCTTTGCTGTCTAAGCAATCTGCTAGTTGCTGCACAAAACCCAACAACTGGGTATCACAAGAATAATGTTTTCTAAATCCGTGTTGCCTTTTGCTAAAGAACTTTTGGTTCTCTAGCTCTCTCATCATAAACCGAACAATTACTTTTTCCATAACTTTGGAAACCACCGAGGTCAAGCTGACCGGTCGATAATTTTTTGCTTCACATTTAGCACCTCCCTTGTAAATTGGAATTACCCATGCTTCCCTCCATCCATGCGGTATGATGCCTGCATTTAAAATAGCCTTGAACAAAAACATTTGATATCTACAATGCATACTTATATTAAGCTTTAAAAAAGCTGCTGATACACCATCTGGGCCAGCTGCCTTTCCTGTAGTCAGAGACTTTAGCGCCCTTTGTACATCTTTGAACCTAATTTTAAATTTCTTCTTATCACCCAAATTAGCATTACCGTTAGAGTTCTCATTTAGTCTCTCAGCAGCTACGTCGCTAACCTCCCCTGCCCCCGAGTCCTCTTGAAAAACTGCCTGATATTGCCTGGCACATGCATCTGCCTTCTCCTTATCTGTGGTATGTACCCCCCCAGTATCTTTTAACACTGGTATCTGATTTCCTGCTAGCCGAAGTCCCTTCACATGCTGATACATTCTTCTCCAACTACCACTTTTATCCCTCTCATCAAACATTTTCTTCATAAACTCATTTTCAGAACGCACCTTAGCAGTGTTAAGTTCAATTTCCGCTTTTTTAACGCTACTCTTCTTCACCTCTCCCCTCTTAAAACGGCCATACTGTCTTCTCAAACATCTTTTCCTACTTCTCACTTCTCTGTTATTATATTGAGGCGGGTCGCTAATATCCGAGAATATCTTTGACGGAACATATATATCTCTTAGCTCGTTACAAATTTCAACATATAAATTCCACAGCTGATTTACATCATTCGCGTTCTTCCAATTATTATATCTATTTTCCAGTTCGTCATTTAACCTATCTATATCAGCCCTATTATAAAACCATCTTTTCGTCTTTTGCACCGACTGAATTGATTTGCCTACTGCAAAATCTACCAACAAAATTCTATGATCGCTAATTCCATCTACCACTTGGGTTTCTACCCAGAATTCTATAGGTCTAACCAAAACTACATCCAGAATATTTCTAGTGCCATTTGTATGTTCTCTCGTATACTCGTCAACCACTTGGACTAAATCCCTATTCAAAATCCGTGCCACCAGTCTTTGGTTCTCCGAACCTACTTCCTCCCTCCTATCATCCCAGTCAACGTGTGGTAAATTTAAATCCCCCACAATCAGCACTGGTTGGTCAGGATTCATTTCGTCCAGTTTATGCACCAATTTCACTAAGATCTGATTATTCGCAGCCGTATCTCTTGGTCTATAACCAGCTAGCAATTTTATTTTCCCACTCTTTAGCATAATCTCCAACCCCATTAGCTCACAATCCTCGTCTACCCACTCTACTCTACCTCTTAGTAGCTTTTTAATTGCTACCATTACTCCACCTCCATTTCTATTTCTATCTCGTCTAAAAACATCATACAATGGCATCATTAACTCGGCATCAAGAATCCCTTCATCTAACTTTGTCTCTATAATAACAATAACATCAGGGTTGTATAATTCAATTTTTGTGGTAAAGACAGTAACCTTACCCAAAATTCCACAAGCATTCACCTCCATCACCCTCACCATCCCATCATCAAGTTTTCTCTGCTTACCTTCACAGTTCGCCACTCCATGAGAATTGTCTCCATTTATTTTCCGTCGGTGCACTTTTTGTTCATTTACACAATCGTTCATACATTCATTCAAACATTTATCAATACTGCTCCCCCTCCCTCCAATCATCAAATCTCCAATCACCGAATCTCCTTGAGCTTCCTCCCTCCTACCTTCCATCTCCTCTCTCTTCCCTCTCCTCAAACTCCCTTCCCTTGCAACCCGCCCCCCGTCTCAGTGACAAAGGTCACTGAGAAAATTGCCTAGCACCCTACCTGCTTTGTTCGGCGTAAGCCAACGATCTCCCTGCCTTTCTGCTTTATTTGAGAAAGGTATCCAAGGATCTTCGACTTGGATACCCATTACACTACAAACTTCCTTAATGATTGCATTAGCAATCCTTAACATTTTTTCAGGAATAGTGTGGACATTCACCCCAGCCACCACTATGAGGCTCAAATTATGCTCCTCACATTTGTCCACTGCAGTCTTAATCAGCCTCTCCACCTCTGCGTAAACCTCTAATCTACTTCTGTCCAAAGCTAATCTACTTACGCAGGCTCCCAAATAGAGCACCATTTTCCTAGTCTCCTCAGTAACAGGGGCGTCTTTTACTAGACCCTCTAGCCTGCCAAGTCCAATCCCCGTATGATCATCTTCTACCAACATCAACACTCCGTCAACTTTGCCCTCCGCTACCTTCATCGACGAATCACCAATCACCACAGCCACTTTCGGCTCTCTCGTATACACAACTACATCAATTTCGGAATCGAAAAACACCTTATTGATCTCTGCCTTAACTTCCTGCCAGTCCAATTTGTCTAACCCTGCACCTATCTTTGGCATAGCCAGCTTTAGTATCCCCTTTGACTCGCAGGCATTTCTCAACGCTACCAAACACCGACTCATATCTGCCATACGGGGCTTCCCACTCGATAGCTCCTTCGTAATCAGATAGAAAATTTCCCTTTCCTTCTTTACATACGCCACCTCCCCAACTTTAGCGTCCTGGCTCTTCAGCTCCTTCTTTCCCCCAAACTCCTCGATAAGTTGGAGCGCTGCCCCCCTACCGCACCGAAGGTCCCTACCTGCAGCGTTAACAAAAGCATAGTCCCCTGGAGCTGAGAACAAATCGTCATCCACCTCCCGCAAATAGTCTACATTACGTACCTCCGTCTCTATATCCATAGCTAACGCTGTAACATTTGGGCCTCTCCACTTCTTTACTGCCTGCAGCTCCATTTCTAGCCCCTCTACCTGCCTCTTTAAGTTCAATGCCTCGGCCTTCGCCTCCTGCTCTTTTACCTCAAACTTCTTAGAAATCTCCAAAAATCTTGCCTCAACCATGCAATCTCAACCTTGTAATAACCACTCTAGAGATCATCGTTCATTTACCTTAAAATCATGAGTCATTGAAAGTAATAAAAAAAAAATACGTACCTTGGATTGCGTTGTACTTTTTTCCTAGCACCCAAACAGGTTCACTTGTATGGGGAATGTCATCAGGCTCCAAGTGCCCTGCCTCATGAGTCAAATATGCTTCGAACATCATATCCATCGTCTTGATTTTTCATCCAATTTCACAACATATATTTTTATACCTTATAAAGAGTTTGACACATTGTGAAATGTACCAAAATGGCCTAAAAATTGCTGTGAAACCCTTTCTCCGTAGTTGACAGATACCAAATCAGCTGGAGCTCACAGATGTGAGATGTTGCTATGGCGTTTTTGTGCGCATGCGCACAATCGAAGAGTTTTTTTTTTTTTTTTTTACAAAATTGCGGAATATTTTCAAAGCATGAAGACTTCTGTTACATCAGTCATCACAGCTTTATAGCATCAGACATTTTATTATAGAGACGCCCGGGCCTCAAACTCAGAGCTGGCTCAGGAAAACTGTGATGTAAGACTTGTAAGTTAATGAAATCGCTGAGAGATCTCGGAGCAATATTATGTATTATTTTTTTA
This sequence comes from Siphlonurus alternatus, assembly GCA_949825025.1. Lineage (NCBI taxonomy): Eukaryota > Metazoa > Arthropoda > Insecta > Ephemeroptera > Siphlonuridae > Siphlonurus > Siphlonurus alternatus. The sequence continues at coordinate 47,044,837 of OX463779.1, forward strand.
AACTAAAAACGCGTACGTACGTGTGATAATCGTGATAATGGACGCGCAACGATATATTATAAATATATAATATATATATATATTCTAAAATTTAATTATTTCTGATATATCTATATGACAATTATATATATTTATGATCTTTTACATATTTCTTCACAGCAATGCAAAAATATATAATCAATTAAAGAGAAAAAATTAATTATAATTAATCAACATTGAGTAAAAACTATTATAACACACGATATTTATAACATATAATAAAAATTTAAACAATTTTAATTAAAATTAATCAATAATAAAAATATTGCTATGCTCCCGATATATTAATATATTATAATGATATGGCATAATGGTATATATATATAATTAACATGTGCTGTACGGATCGAGCAATTATTATCAGAACAACCTCCTTGCATGCTGTGGCCTTTATTAATATAAAAAATGCATGGTGAGGTCGATATCGAGATACAGAGACATTTGCATTATAGGATTAATTAATATGAATACCTTAATGTCGGATCATGTAATATAATTATGCAGAAATTTAATATAATATTTTTTTGAAATTTTTTGCTAGAATATATTATATATTAGACGTTTTATTCGATCGTGATATATATATATATATACTGTATATATATATATATATATATACACGTACATTTGTATTTATTTTGTATTATAAAGTTTTTTATTTTATTTGTGTTTATAAATTAATATAAAATATAATTATATATATAATTATATTAAATTAAATGTTAAATGTGTAGTAATAAACGTAATTCTTTTTCTTCGACTTGCTAATTATTGAATTTATATTTAGAGGAATTTGAAAGTTTTTTTTTTTTTTTTTTAATAATTTCAATATATTTTTGCATAATCGTATCTTGAGATCCATAATATAATATTAAGATATAAAAATACTCCACACGCATGGATATAAACTGCAAGAATGAAACAATTAAGTATTTTTTTAAACCCTAGCTATTTATATATAATTATGTAATATAACACTTAAAAATGTAAATGTTATTCAATTTACCCCGTTTCTGGGAACAAAATATCATAATATATGGCCTCTGTTATGTGAGTTTAATTATATCAGTTAAGAGTTATCTTAGAATTTCTCAATTATCTTTAAAATTTATAAAATTTTAGCTTGATGCATATACTTGTATGCTTTGAGCCTTAGCTATAAAAAGAATAGTAAGTGTATGATAATTATACTCCAGAGTTTTATCAGATAATATTAAATTTATTTAAATAAATATTCTTTGGTTTTATGTATAAGCTAATATATTTATTATTATACAGTATATTAGTGGTATATATGGCATATTTGTAATTATATAATAAAATTCATTTTCATCTCTTTCATGAAATTTGATAAGGAATACATTATAATTATATATGCCTCTTGAGTGTCATGTGCCCGATCATTTTATTACCCCAGTAAACACAACTCTGTCGGTCCTTTTTGGTCCAGTGCTCAGAGACGACTGCATTGGTCCAATACTGTATGCCAATTAATTATATATAACACTTAAGTTCCAGTCCAGCATATTTTTGACACCCTGATGTGTTTACTGGGCACACAACAATGCTTCGTTCTGTACAAATTACATCTTCTGTATATCATGCGTGACGGATGACGAATTATTGGAAGGTAATTTAAATCGATGCGAGAGATCAGCTGTAGGTGGCGCCGCGGCTGCAGAAGCTCCACAAGCTCCAAGTGGTCTCAGTAGGCCGAGGAGCCTCCACGCGAGCACACCGACCGTTCCTCCACCACCTCGCATGCCGTGACCCCGCGAACAACCGTGAGTCTCTTACGTAAAAATCAAACACTACGGGAAATGTGTGCCACTCATTCTCTCCAGTTTGCATATTAATGAGCATTTTTTTTATATAATAATATTATGCGTGCGTTATATAATTATTAATTTATTAATAATATTGAAACTTTACGCAGATGTGTTGATGTATACGCAGATGTAAATTTGGGTTGGTGTAATTTTCTTTATTGCATTTAAAACCCATTAAATTAAAAAGCATGTTATCTTTTGGAATGGTTTTTATGAAACGCAAAATTTATTGATCAATGTAAAAAATTTAACACCAAAATAATTGTAAATATAATAATGTTTGATTTGATAAAAAAAAGAGCTTAAAAAATATAACATATATTGTGATTTCATTTTATTATCTTAGTTAAATTTTCTTTAGATTTTTACATATAGAATATATCAATATATATTTATACATAAATATACTTATATATATAATTAATTAAATTAATTAATTTTACATTATAAAAACATGTACATTTTTTTTTTTTGTGTGTTTTACCATATAATAGTAATTTTGATATCAACAATATTTTCCCTCAGCGATACCAATGTTTCCAAGGTGATTTTTTTAGAACATCACTTAAGTATATAGAACACTAAACGACGTATATATTAATTATTAATGTCTGTATTAGTTGACTTCGCAAAGTCAAATAGCTATAAGTAATTTTCAATATACTCATCATCAATTCATGATAGATTAATCAATGTATGTAAATTACATGCACATCAAAGCTTTCATTGCATTTCACTAGTTAGCCTCATACTTGAGCGAGGTCAATCAATAAACGAAGAAGCACCACATGATTTAAATTTGCATATAACCTCTAATTTGTGTCGTATCACTCACATCTATACTGCTAAAGAATCGGGCATACATTGTCACATATATCAAATAAATCGTAAAAAAATATATAACACTGATGCATGATCGTCCGCAATTTAATAATTTATTTATTATTCAATAATAATTAGTGATTGATAGTTATACAAACTGTTGCGTAAAATAATAAAATTTATAAATATTTTTGTGCAGTCGTTTTGATTAATTTCACTATCTTAAAATTTTTTTTACTAGTCTGCCAGAATTTTTAGAATTAACAATAAATAATTTAAATTTAACATATTTAGTCTACAATCTACAAGTTGCATAATATTATTATAACAAAACCCACATTGGTGACCTGTTAATTTCCGAAAAACGATAAAAAAAATATTTACTGATACGCGAGCATGCATGCAAGCTGTAATGTCTTATAAATATGGTCATGCACTTTAATGTAAGAACGATCGAGTATAGTGTGCACTTATTAAGTAAGTTTTTAACTGTGACTTTATATTTAAAATCAATGAATTTATTGTTTATTGAGAACTATATAATATTTATTCTTGTATTATAAAAGTATTTTTTTATTTGCGTTTTTAGAATTCGAATTCGAAAAGAACATAAATCCATAAATCGAAAACCAATTCTGATTCAAGGTGATCCATTATTGTTTACTGACAGTGGAATGCATTCTAGAAAAAAGTTATTTATACCAAAAATCCTCAGAGTTTTCCATGCATGGCATGCACGCTGAATAAACTTTAAAAAAAAAAAAAAAACATTATTTTTTTTATTTTTTTATATGTTCTCCATTTACTTCAAACCTTTTGTTCTTTGCTTACATTAATTTTCATTTCAATATAATTTTGTTTAAATATTATGTTTTAACAGTTTTTAAGATATATATTTGTGAAAGGATTTTAATGTTAAACTTTTAAAACAAACATAAAGCTATAAAATTATTCACTTTCTTTGCTAGTGTAAATAAAACGAGAGGTAAATGTTTGCTTACGTACTTTACTATCGCACCATATTTAACTTTTTACTTAATATAAAACCACGTGCTCTGTTGTCATTGCTGCACGACCGAACGCTATCAAATGGTTCGTGTCTCGGGGATAACTGTTATATCCTCTCTGCTATTTAATATACCAGAAGAGAGGGGCCAACCGGCCGGCCGTTCCTGTGAACCATTACACCGTTAACTTTGCTTTTTTACGTCATTATACGATCTGCTATATAAAATCGTAAGAATTTAGTCATTTAATTTTAATACGTAAGTTGATTAACCTAATAAATGTCAATTGTTTAATAAATTTTTAATTTATGTGAAAAAATAAAAGGATTTTATTTTTTAGGTAAAGGGTGACGAGGAAAGATCATCTTATGCCTGATTTGATTGAAACTACAGTAAGTGTCATGATTTAAATTATTATAAATTAATATATTTTGTAATTAATGTATAATATACGGTGCTGATGCGCGCATGCATGGAGACCAAGCGTTCTGAACATTTTTAATTTTCAATTTTTTCATCGCTTAAGTAAGTAATTTAATGTCATGCAAACATATATAATATATGATTGAATGATGATCAAATTCAATTATTATTTTTTCCTTTATTAAATTAAATCATTATTATTATTAAAATTTTATATAATATTATATCAATTAATTCAGAGATTTTGAAATATGAAAAAAGGTAAAATAAAAAGAAGAAAAAAATGCTTTCATCAGATTTTCAGAGTTTTCAAGTCAATTTGATAAGATTTTGATATCGTTTTCATTTTAATCTCTGCATGTATTTTGAATTTTTTCATTTTTATATTTAATTACAAAAACCTCAATATTCCTCAATCTTCAAAAAACTATACATGCATGTGTAAAACATTTTATTTATACAAAATTTATAAACAAATTCTAGAGAAGCCAAAAAGTGTTAAAAAGACTTCGTGGCCAGCAGCATAATGTAAAATCAAAATACAATTATTAAAACACATACAAGTTCACACTTGCTTATAATTTCATGTGTAGAATTAGGATGTGCATCACACGGATTTTTTTTTTATAAAAATCGTTGGCTGCGTATGAATTTTTAATAACTAGAAAAGAGAAAGCATTAAAAACAATATAATAAATAAAGACTTTCAGTCATATAGTTCAGTGCTTTCAGTCTTATCAGATAACATTGGTAGGTCATACACCCCCAGCAAATTTTCCTGCTGGAGTATTCGAAATAAGGCAAGAATGTATAAAAATATATAGTAATATGTATAATTATAATATATATTATATTCAGGAAAAACCACATATAAAATTTATGTTTATATTATAATTAATACATTCGTATTGTATGTGTACACGTAGAGAGTATATATAATAAATAATTTTATTAATATATTATCTATAGGTATAAATTACCCTTGTATTTTATTAACACATATATCATATTACTCTCATTGTCTATAATAAATTCAAAGTAAAATATATATATATCGTTGTTTGCCTTGGTATTATTATTATTATTATTTTTTTTATAAAAATCAGAAAGTAGGCAGCAATAATAAGAGGCAATAACATTGATAGTATAGTTGTTTTCATGCCCAGTTCTCTCAGCAACAGCAAATGCATGCGTGCTATAATAGCTAATAAGATTGTTGCCGGCGGACATTACGATGGGTTTATGACCCATGACGTCATCAAAGTAGGGCAAGGTAAGACGACGACGTATCGTCTTGTGATGTGGTGACGTAACTCTCACCTCATTGGAGCCTTTTTAATAATTTGTTGTCACGTGTTCACCTGCTAATTGTTTTACCAGGTAAACTCATGTAGATCACTGTCCACGAGAGCTGCTGCTATGAAATGCTTGAAATAAGAAATAATAATATTTCACGTCATATATTCATTTACTTTTACGTGCATGTTAAAATTACGTAAGGACATTAAAGGAAAAGAAAATGACACATGACTAAATAGACTGGAAAATTTTATTGTACGGAAGCGTCCGAACTTGGTTTAACAGGATTTAATAATTTCTGGTTTCGAAAGCATTTTGTTTTTGTGAAAAAGGTTTTAATAGGGATGAGGATTTAGAAAGGATTTGTCTAGGAGAATGGGACAAAATCACACAGAGAGAAAAAGGTGATCGATATCATATGTATATTATATAGAGAGTTAGAGTCGTTAGAGATATAGAACAGTGTGGTACATAAGTGGGGGAAAAAAAAAAAAACGTCAAAGCGATAAAAATATTATACTACAATTAAGGAAAGGATATTTTAGGAGGACATTTATAGAAGAACTAATATAATATACTAAGATTTCATTTTTTTTTAATGCCCATGCTGCCCCATGCATGATGCTTGTATGCTTGTGTATATTATATTCAAGAGCTGATATCATAATATTATGATCAGAATAATTAAGCCAAATTTAATAATTGAAAATATTAATTTACATTTTTGACTATAAAATTTATAGTTGTATTGTTTTTAATTACATTGTATTATGTATTTTATAATTTAGTTAGAGAAGGGTTCCATAAATTAATTCGAATGAGAAAAAAACACATAATTATACCGTATACATGGTCTATAATAAAAATTATAATAAATTATCAAGACTTTTACGAAAGACAAAATATAGCGATGTTTAAATATACAATATTTACAGCCACAATTAAAAAATTGTTTTTAGCTTTACCTTGACTATTTTGATTTATAATATAAATTATTCATTATTATAAACTATAATTTATATTTAAATTATATTTTAGTATTTTATTTTAAATACCACATCCTGCAATGATTGTGCAATGTAAAATATTATTAATATATTCAAGCTATAAATCAGGTATATATAATCAGGTGCATACGTCTCATAAATATCTTCAATAAGGATTAATGTCAGTGAGCTTAGTAAATGGTGAACCACTCTGAAAATTTCAGCAAACCTTTCTGACATCATGAAATAATTCTCCATGAGAAAAAATTAGACAATTTAAATTCGGTAAAATTTTCAAGGTATTCAGCATTGATATTAGCATTGTTTTAAATGGGGACTGCTGTGACTTTCAGTCAAATCACAGCAACTTTTTCACTCAAAAAAATTAATTATTCAAAATCTACACCGAATTTTTTTTTTTTTTTTTTTTTTTTTTTACATTAGCAAATCAACATGCAGTCAATTGTTATTTTAATTTTATTTTATTTTATGGACTAAAAATGGACTCAAATATTTTGAGCAATTAATGGCTGCCGCGGTGAAATTAATCCTTAATTTTGACTATCGCTATATATAACTTAAATTGCATGCTCATCGTTTGAATGTTGCAATGATTTTTTTGATCAACAGGATCAAACAATGCAAAAATACAATTTTCTCATGCGGGGATCATATAAGCTTGCATGGTATAAATATTAACGCAGCAACCATATGACTCAACTATTGTACCACAATTTGATCCAAGCTAGACTAGTATTCAATCCTTCATATCTATATATAACTAACTGCAAGGACGGTATATAATCATTTCAAACAAATAATTAAATAGATTATAGAGTCCGGATAAAATAAAAGTTATTGATGCGTATATCACATGAGATCTTGATGCAAATAAACAAGACAATAAATAATTTCAATTTCTGATAAGAGCTATTTTCCTCTCTTTGTACGTTGAAAAGTTACCTTTAATGATTAAATAACTTTCGACGGAAATGTTAGTTGCTCTGCATCTCGTGGTCTCATAATATATTAAGTGCTTTTTAAGTGCTGTGTGTGTGTTAAATGACAAAGAATAGAATTTCTAAATAAATAACATGTAAGCTCCGTGAAAACAGGATGTATCAATTTGTGGCTTTTAAACTCGATCTTGTTACAGGAGTACGTGCTCCCCTTTACATGACGAAAGAATAAAGTTATTTTAGTTAACATGATGCAGTCACTTTTGCATTTTCTATTTTAAATGCACGATTAAATACATGGCATTCAAGTATATGTGCAAGTATTTACAAGACAATTTTAATCGATTTCTACGAATATATAATAAACCAGTAAGTGATGAAGAAACAGAAAAATACAAATTTATAACTAAAACAACCTATAAAAAAATGTAATTTATATTTCATAATAAGTTACGTTGCACTAATTATTTTGAGAGAATGGACCGGCCTCCTATAATATTACGTTTGTGGTGCGAATTAAAAAAAAAAAAGTGATATAATTTGGTAATTATTTGGACGTGGTCGAGGGGCATTATAAACTAAAAGTGTGTAAATCTATGCCTGGACCAACACCTGCGTAACTACTAAGCATTAAGCTTTATTTTTAATATTTTAACCAACATCGCAACGTCACACATATAATACGCAGCTTAAAAAGCTATCAACTTTTTTCTTTTTATCTCTGATCCGAATGTCAATACTGATCCAGCATTTATAATCATCAATCTTGATTTACTTCGACAGTTTATCTCTCTGTCCCTCTCTTATTTACATTATCTATATCTCTATAATACATTTTTGTGTGTTATATCTCATTTCCAACGTTATTTTATATTTCATTTCATCATCAGATACACTTCGATCGAGTCATCGTTGTAACTTTTTGCCATTACTTTTACGTTTACTAGTTACATTTTCACGTAAGTGTTAATAGGCTCGGACTGGAAAGCTAGGGCTAGTCAGGGCCATATTAAACTGAATACATTACAGGCAGTAGGGGTCACCTGGAAGGGGGCCTGTGCCCACTTTTCGTATACCCTCTATGTTAAAAAAGTGGATGGGGCCAGTTAGGGATCCCTGACCCAGTCTTTATGGCCAGTCCGAGCCTGAGTGTTATTGAAATAGTGCGGGATGACAACTTAAACGCGTTTTGTTACAGATGGACGAGGTGAGGGCAGGCCCCTCCTCGCTGCAGGCGGCTCAGCAGCGTCGCAAGTTCAGCTTCCCCGCGGCGCTTCATTCGACGCTGCTGGGACTGAACGACGCGTCAGGCCAGGACGCGGCCATGCACATGTCGGCGCGAAGGAGGTTCAGCAACGTCAGTGACGCTGTCTCGCGCAAACTCAGCCACACGATAGGTGAGACACGATAATGTATAGTAATGGGAAAACAAAAACAAAAACTAGAACAAGTTGCAGGGGCTCGAGTGTTAAAAATGAGAGCACCATCAATTATTTTTTTAAAAGGAAATATTATACTCCTATGAGCTTCGAGCTCGAGGCGCGGTAGTAGGAAAGGATGGTGGTCTCGGCCTCTGTTATGCGTCCTAGCACTTACTGAGGGAACCGTGGAAACAGTCAAAACGGACACCTCTACAAACAGATGAAAAAAATACAAGTGCATCATTGCACTGCATGGATGGAAAGCGAAATGAATTTACCCCAGGGAGGGAGCAACGTAATTTTTACTTGAAACGGTCACCCATCCAAGTACTAACCACATTCAACGTAGCTTGACTTCGATGATGTAACGTACGAGAGAATCGGTCAATGCACTCTGCGCCACCAGAGGATTTGCCTAAGGGGGGGGGGGTCTTCAGGATAAAGATTGAGAACAGCTCACTGGGGGGTTTGGGGCGCTCCGCCCCCCAATAGCCCGCCGCAGGCGCGATTTTTTTTAAGGACACGCCCCTTTTTAGGGTAAAATAATGGAAAAATACTATTATATTAGAGGATAAAATATATGGCCTGATGCAATTTTTTTAACATTTTATGTTTTTTTTTTCACCCCATTTTTCAATTTCTTTTGAATACGTGCGTATAATAAATAAAGCTTTGAGTAAATCATTTTAATTAAATCAAGTAATTCATGTAACCACTTTTATATTATTTTTATAGAATCAGTGTACGTGTCATTTAATTGAATTTGATTTTTAAAATTTATTTAATAATCCAAGTTCACATCATTAAGATATTGTAAAAAATAAATAAATAAATAAATAAAAAAGGGAATTGCTTCTCTTATTTTTGTTAAATTTTGTCTGCACCGGGCGCGTGGAGCAACCAATTAAATGAAAGTGCGGCACACGTGAGAGCGTTTTATTTATACAATAGTAGTTATATGCACATGCAGTTTGTAAGGGAAATAAAACATTTATTTATGAGTCGCACTTTTTCTTGTTAAAATTAGAAACTAACTTATAATTTGTTTATTTTAAAGAAAAGACTATACTTGATACCCCTAAATTTCAATTTTTTATTTAACTTTTTTTTCAAATTTATATAATTTTTCCTTTTTTCTTCTTATATCCAATCATTACTCGATCTTCATGGGGGAGGGGGGTTTAAACGTTTAAACCCCGACCCCCCCCCCCCCTTGGCTACGCCACTGTGCGCCACGCTAAAACTTAAAATTCAGGAGTAGGAGGCGATAGAGTCATCTCACCTGAAATGATGGTGCTCATTTCAACACTCCAGCATGCGACGTGTTCCAGTTTTATTTACCATTGCTGTACTTGATCAGTAGTGTATTTTATTTAACACAGAAAAAAAAAAAAATGAACAGTATATATATTATACAGTCCAATTTTTATGAAATTCCCTCCAAAAGTATAGCCAGAATAAGATTTCTGTCTTTTCTATTCGTATTTCAACATTAATTTCACACATTATAGGTCATTATATCACTATGTACTTTTATTGCAAAACCCTAGCTCTCTGCAAGGTTTCAAAACTAAATTACGAATATAGATTATCCAAAAATTTCACACTTCCGGCTACTTCCGGAAAGAATATCAAATTAATTTGACTGTATAACATATATATATATATATGACTGTATATATGTGAAATTTAAAACAGTTTACCCAAAAACTGTATACTATAGACTAGCTGCTAGGTTATAATCGTCGCATGGACCCATGTGCACGTACTTCCAATATATTTTGCCTTAATTTCAGGAATGGTGGCCCCCACCATCCTAGTACAAGCGTGGATCCAAGGAGGGGGGGGCAATGGGGGCGATCGCCCCTCCCAAATAGTCCCAAAATACATTGAAGGTGTTACCACCCCCCACCCATCGCCCCCCTTACCACCCCAAAATTTAACATTGCGGGATAGGGCACCCCCCCCCCCAGAGCCGCGGGCTGGATCCGCCCCTGTCCTAGTAGAATATTATGCTTATATTATAATTGGACATTCTGGATATATTATCAAAATTAGGAATACAATATTATATAAAAATATTAAATTATCAAATATATAATATATATATATATATATTTCATATACAATTATTTTGATTTCGTGCATGATAGTGAAAATGGGAAAAAATGTACTGCTGTAACTCATTTGCCATATAGTCTAACCAGTAAGAGCACACACAATTTATTTTATAGAAACTCCAGGTGAGACGAACGAGCGGCAAACTACTAACACTAAAAAATGCATCAATTTAAAATATTATGCATGCAGGTCCCCCAGCCTTGAAAAATTAAATTTTATAAACTTTATACAATACAACTCGAAATGTAAGCTAACATCATATTATAAAAAATGGCGTTTTAGGATTTGTAAGCCATGGAAAGTAAGGTGTTACTTATTATGAGGTACATATTGATAAATTTTTTATTGATTTTCATTGAAATACTTTTATATTCTAATATTTGAGGAGTTCGTGTTATGTAAATATTTCTATTTTTGACGCAGATACAGGGGATTTAATTACGTTAACCTTGAAAATTTTGGTAACATCATCTGCATGGTGGTAATGCTATATTAAATCCAAACATATATATGGTGTGGGAATATTTGTACACATTTCAGCTCAAGCTAACTTTCCGCAATACGGAAAATAGGGTTAATTGGTATAATTAATATACACGTGTGAATATATAACCCAACAGCTTGAGGTAATTCTTCTTCAAATTAAGTTTGTAAATTTGTCAATTTACGACAAATATGCCATGCGTTAAATAATAATAATAATAATAATATTATTATTATTATTATAATAATAATAATGTGGCAATGCCACGGTGGCCCGTTTACGTTTGTGTGTGCGTTTACAGTACGTGTCCTGACTCTGAATGTATAAGTTTTTTTTTTTTTTTATGCCTGATTCCTTCCATTTACGAAATGTAATTTAAAATAATTATTATTGTTATTATCGTCACACAATATTACGTTATTTTCCTTTCTCATTTTTTTCACTTTATTATAAAAATTAAAATTATATAAAAATAATTGAAAATTATTTTTAATTTTAATTAAAAATTAAAATTAACCGTTATAATTAAGTACCAACAGAGATTCTTAAGTATTAAAATAGTGACTTTTGAATTTTAATTCTAAAAGGGAATTTAAAGAGTAACCTTTGCTCTATTTCGGCATTTTTCGTAGACTCACCTGCACGAACTGAAGCATGTGACTCATTGATGTTACTGATAGTCATTTGAATATAATGCCAAGGGAAGGGTTGATAGTCGTCAGTTCATCGTGAGCTTAAGCTAGGACGGATCGTCGCAGTTTTACTCCGTGGAAGTGCTCATTTTGATTGTGTTCTCAGTTCAGCTTCTGATTTTTGGTTAAAATTTAAAAATATTTATTTTAATAATCAGAGTTTGTGGGATTCCAAAATGCAGCACACGATGCCTTGTTGTAAACCCTATGTTCGTTGTGGTAAGTTGTGCTTTTTTTAATTTGTTACTTTTGGTTTTGTAATTTTCTTTTCATAAAATTCAAATTCAACATTTTATTAATCTTCCATAAAGACAAAATAAGACATTTAATAAACACATTTAATAATCATCTTTCAGGTTATCAGTCTTTAAAGAAATCGTCTGTATCTGTATATGGTACACTTTCTTATAATAAAAATAGAAATTGTAATTTATTATAACATAGAATTATATTATTTATAAATAATATATATATATATATATTATAATTTATTTATTACATATAATCAAATATTATTAAAATTTGCGTTTTAATTACATTATATTTTTAGTATTCAAATATGAATATGAAACGATTTGTTAAATTCCGTACATGTGTTTTGAAAGAAAATTGTACACGTATATACGAGGTTTGTTCCAAGTGCATCAGAATTAATAATGCCCCATTTGACCGCTTGGCCTATTTGATGATGGCTTTCCAAATTCCAATTAAATGTTCTTCTTTTTTATACTTCAAACAGTGCCAAAATGTATATATGACGACATATGGATGAAAAGGGAGGTTGTTGAAAGGTTATGGATAATAAATGAATATTTTAAGAATGATTCGGCACTTCTTAATTACGTTGCATGACTTCATCATCTGGATTTTTTTTCCGATTTTTCACGATTTACATTTAATATCAATTCTATACTTTCAAGTTGAATGCTACAGATCTACTACAAATTTTTCTACGTAACTTGGATCCAGTATGCTCTCTCTGTATGCAAATAAGCTTTTAAAGCTCCCACGTTGGAGACGAAGAGCGCACGTCAAGCGCTTCCCCGATACTCGATGTAAGTCGACGACAGCTTCAAGTGCCCCACCGAGGATAGATCAAGCCACTGATACATGTAACGGAGCCACTTACAATGTAGCATAAGTGGCTCTCTTTCGTCGATCATCTGCCTCAGATGTAGTTACATGATGAAGAACTCGATTGACTTTTTCGAATATTAATTATTCGAATAATTATTTCAAATTTTTACAGTTTATACACATTTTCTGAAGTGGGATTTTGTAATTTTCAGGAATTTCAATATTAATTTTCAATGGTATACTCTTCAAAAAAATTGGCTGAATTTTTGACATCTTATATACTGATTATAAGATGTCAAAAATTTAGCCAAATTTTTTTAAGAGTGTATAATAAATTTATATATAATATTTTTTTTTTTTAACATCGATTAAATACAATGTCGTACAGTTTTGTACTTACGTAATACGTATCGTAAGTATAGCATATTATATTTTATATACAATAATAAATAAATGTTTGTATAATTATAAATATTATATCGTGTATTATATGAATAATAATTATGTTTACTTTATTCTTCAAAAAGCTAGAAAAAAATTCACCAATTATTTGGTTTGCCTTCTTCCTTTTTTACATTTAAAATGCAATTGGAAAAAAAAAAAAAAAAAAAACTAAATAAAAAAAAAGCGTGTAGGACAACTTTTTATAAATTTTACTACGCGAAGTTTGATGTTATATAAACCTTTTCATGCATGGTTCAGCTAATTTTAAGCTAAATATATAATAGTCCATTGATAAAAAGTAGAAGTATCCGTCCTGAATGAGGTTTTCCACGGTTCCCTTAGTCTCACGACTCTCACCTCTGCGAAAGAGGGGATTGCGCTGACGTCATGCGAGGAGGGCCAGAATGCACGGACTAGCATATAAACAAAGTGTGCAATAATTTTTTACTTAACTTAATAAAGTAAATCAAGTTTAAATACTTTGATAATACTTTAACAGTACTCGATAGAACTCATAAAAAAAATCTCAGCGCCAAAAAACTGTTAATTAAAAGTATTTTTAATATTTTTTTTTCGTCATTTTGCCTATGCTCACTGTATAATCTGGCCTGCCAAGACTTTCTCTTTTCCCTCCCTCCTGCGCCCCCTTCGCAATGTGTTAGTATAGGGAAACCCCTCTCCCGCCTCACGTAAACATAAACAGAAATCAGCTCTATAGGACGAGTAACAGGTTGTACGTAGCCACCATGCTTTCCCTCCCTTATCCCTATACTTGTTACCCGGCCGTGAGCTCCCAGTTTCTAGGGGTGTACTCTAATAATAAAAAAATCCCCTGTGAACCCCGTGTACCTTAATTAACTACAGACAACTTGGTGCTCACAGGACAGTGGCGCGGCTCCACGGTCTCCACCGTGTCGGTGCGCGAGGTGGCTGCACAGGGCCGCAGTTTGTGTGCCCAGTACGTGCGTAGCCGGCTGAAGCGCTCGGGCCTGTTTTCCCGCAAGTGCGGGCTGCAGCGACTGCGGAGCGCCGCCAGCCTGCCTGGCTTCGTGGTGAGCGAAGTGTCGCCCCAGCTGGTCAGCCTGGGCTCCGAGCTCGAGCGAATGCACCCCAAGCTCTACACCTCTGTATGTCGCCAGGTAAGTCACAATAATCAGTACTGGACAGGTGCATGGGGAGCCAGAACCAAATTTTGGGAGGGACCGTCTCCAAAAGGCCAATATTAAAAATGGAGTGGGGGAAATGCCTATATATTGCTCATGTTAAATCCAAAATTTCGGGGGGAAAGAGGCTCCTCTTCTCTGGATCCACACACCAGGGACAGGGCACACAAAAAAAGGGGGAAGGGCTGGAATCGCCATTAGATTGTATACTGAGGGTCCTTAGTTGGTTGGTATTTTGGGACAATTGACACATTTTGGTCATGTATGCCCTTAATTTGAGACTCGCTATAAGATCGAATTAATTTAAAAATGAATTGGTGAAGGCCATTTAAATTCAGAATTTTGGGGCGGCAGTTGTGACGATAGGGTGATGGACTTTCCTTGCCCTATCCTATCCTATAATCCATTGCATGCCTTTAATGTGCAAAATTAAAATTATATAAAAAATACAACAAGTAACAAAATAAGCAATTTAAAATTTTTAATTAAAAAAAAAAAGAAAAAAAGTATCTGTAAAGATTTTAATCAAAATTTTCATTTAATTTATATGTAGGCGTGTTGATCAACTTTTATAATATAATAATTGGTGTGAGAGATGGTTTAATGGAAGATACAAAATTTTAGTTTTTTTGTCACTGTATTAAGGGGATGCTTTCTTTTTCTTTTTTACTACTATTTTTTTTATTAAATTGTCTTTCTGCGTTGATCGGAATAATTTAATTAATGAATTGGTTTTAAAAGTATAATATTCATTATATAAAAATAATTAATACTATATATAATTGTCTCATGTACAGTATTATAATATTTATATTGTTTATAAATTAAGATAAAGCCTAGAAGCGACCATAAAAAAAAATGGAATCCATTTTGGCATATACCGTGCAAAAATAAATAAAAATTTGCCACTGGAGATTATTACACACTTAAATAAGTTTGAAGTTTGAAATAAGATCATGCTCATTACATCATTACATATAATTATTTAGCCCTCGGCCAAACCTCCACTAATTGTTGTTTGTTTGTCAGGTGTGCGTCACTCTGACGTCAGAGAAGACTGCGAGGAACGTCCTTAGCAGGGTCGGACACGAGCTCTTCAAGGTGAGATGACGCTGCAGGTGTCGAATTGATGCGAAAGATTAATACCAGATTTATTAAGGTAGAGATAATATGGATCAGCTGGCCCAATGCTAAAATAATCCCATACATAAAAATTATGAAAAAAATTTAAAGTGTTCTCCTCTACATCCCCTATCAGTAGGTAAAATATCAGGTATACAAAAACGAGCTAGTTTTCGAGTTATTAATTTTTAAAGTTGACCAATTTAACATGGAAGTTCCATTTCTCCATGTTAAATTGGTCAACTTTAAAAATTAATAACTCGAAAACTAGCTCGTTTTTGTATACCTGATATTTTACCTACTGATAGGGGATGTAGAGGAGAACATTTTAACTTTTTTTCATAATTTTTATGAATGAGATTTTTTTAGCATTGGGCCAGCTGATCCATATTATCTCTACCTTAATTAATACACTTGGGAGCAAAAAAAAAACAACAAAAAAAAATCATTATAATGATTTATCAAATATTTTGGAGCTCGATCTTGAAATGAATCAAGAACAACACAAATTTAAATGATTTTTTTTAAACTTAAATTGGGTTAATTAATTGTTCAAATTTATTTGCATTAATTTTTATATATTCATAAAAAAATAGGAAAGAAAATTTATAACTGAATAAAACATATAATATTGTATATTTTTTAAGGGCATTGGGTGTAGCACCGGTAGTTGGCAACACTGACGTATCTTCACCATGTTAATTTTTGATCATTGCTCCTCGGAGTAATTTTTATGCTAGAAAAAATACCTTCACCTTGTTGGCAACAAGGGGTTGCAAACTACCGGTGCTACACCCAATGCCCAAATGAGTAAAATGTTATATATTTTGTGTCTTTTAAAATATTTATAGGAATGATTCACTTGTTAACATGCAGATAACAAATTTAAAAAGCAACCTCGCATGCAAGAATCCAATATCCATTAAAAGATTGTTTTGTAAGTTCTCTCAACCTATTGCAAAAGGGACAGGTTGCACGCAAGTTAAATGTATCGGTGTGGTTGGCAGGGCGAGGCGAGCTGGGGCAAGGCGGTGGCTCTATTTTGCGTTGCCGGCGGGCTGGCGTGCGACTGCGTGCGTCAGGGTCACGCCGAGCACCTGCCGGGCCTGCTGGAGGGGGCGGAGGCCGTGCTGGAGACCGAGCTGGGGCCCTGGGTGGCCGCGCAGGGAGGATGGGTGAGTGCAGCAACTGAGGGGGGCGGCATGAAATTGTAGAGGGCACCAAATTATGCATGTTACTATGGATTTTTGCAGATTTTTTAGAAGTTTAGCACGTAGTGCTAAAAGTTTATTCAAAGTTCAGGTCACGCCCCTTTTAGTCCTATAATAGCTATCCTTTAGAGATAACACGCCCAATGTTAATAAAAATCCCATTCATGAAAATTATGGAAAAAAATTAGAAAATTCTCCTTTACATACGTACCTTATCAGTAGATAAAATATCAAGTATACAAAAAACGAGCTAGTTTTCGAGTTATTACATAATTTTTAAAGTTCACTATATTTACATATTTATATATATTTTAGAGTGTGTATAATGAATGTAAAAAAAAAATATGTCACTGTATAAGCAGCATATGAGGTAACACATGAGCATAATACAAGAAATTTAAAAAATAATATGCCCTCATTGTGGTGTAGACTTGAAATATATAAAAATGGTCCCTTTTTGAGCTGCTTAAATCTTTATAATAAACTACCTCTCTCAGTGAAGTGCATAAAAGATATCAGTCAATTTAAAGTGAATGTGAAAAAGCTGCTCCAAGATAAGTGTTTCTACAGTGTTAGAGCTTAAAATTATGACTGTGATTTTGTTGAATTAAGAATGAAGAAAATTAACTGATATGGATTGACTCATTATGAACTTTTCCTAACATTGTTCTTTATTGACTCTTATCCTATAAACCTCAACAAATGTTAAGCCTATATTACACGATACAATTTTTCTGATTATTGCATACAATATTTCCTTGCAAGAAAATTTTCTTTCCATACAAACAAATGGAGATTAAGTTTTCTTGGAAGGAAAAATTGTACACAACAATCAGAAAAATTGTATCGTGTAATACCGGCTTTATTGTATATCATGTCACTTTGATTGTAGGAAAAATGGAAATAAAAATATATTGAATTGAATTGAACTATATACTTTAATATGGAGAAATGGAACTTCCATGTTAAATTAGTCAACTTTATAAAAATTAATAACCCGAAAATTAGCTCGTTTTTGTATACCTGATATTTTACCTACTGATAAGGTAAAGGAAAACATTTAATTTTTTTTTTTCATAATTTTCACGAATGGGATTTTTATTAACATTGGGCGTGTTATCTCTACCTTTTAAGAAAAGTGCCGTGACGCCTGTTGACACGTACCTCCCTTTCAATAATAATGCAATATTAAAAAAAAAAAAAAAAAAAAAAATTGGTTCCCTCTGTGCTCTAAAAAAGTTAAAAAAAAAGAGTTATAGCATAATTTATTGATACCCTAGCTCTATTTTCACTTTTTTCATTTTATTTTCATTTGAACTGTACTAAAAAAATTTCAAGCAGGTTGTGTACGTCCGTTGCCAAGGAATTCAGGGGTCAAAGGATCTGATCGAACATATTGACAAAAAATTGTTACAAAATTGGCTTTTACGCTTCTACCCATGTAGAACTTTTCTAATAAAAATTATGAACTCTATATTATTTAAAAGCATAAATATATTGATCGAGGCATCATAAAATCATATTTGTTCACCAAAATTAATAACATTCATCACTACATTGATGATTTTTTTAATTATTGCAGAACTGGATAGAGGGTGCAAAGTTATGCTACCCTGATTTTTTCAGATTTTTTTGATCCCGGGAACTATTTTTAAAAAAATATTTATAGTTCATTTTGTGACGTCACGAGGCGCCGCTCCTGAACGCTCCTGAAGAAAAAGATAGGACTTGCCACCTCGTGACTTCACGAAAAGGACTATAAATAATTTTTTAAAAATACTTCCCGGGCTCTAAAGAATCTGAAAAAAATCAGGGTAGCACAACTTTGCACGCTCTATCCATTTCTGCAATAAAAAAAATGCATATGTTCTCATAATTATCATATTTATTAATTAAAATTCACTTACTTTTTTATAACACAACTCGAGGTGTAAATTTCCTTGGTCTTGCAGCAGGTGCTGCTGAGCCATTGCCGGCCCCAGGACGAGGTGACGTGCGGTCCTGGCGGTCTCATCCTGATCCTGGCGCTGCTCACCCTCGGCCTGGCGCTGCTGGCGCTGCTGCTGCGACTCTTACCTTTGGTGCACGCCTTCTGACCGCCCTTGTTGTGTCACGAACTGCAGTGAAGTGTTAAGTGTTCTGACTCTTCGGGACTAGTGAATCAGTTTGACGAAGCTGACAAAAATATGTTGTTAATTATATTAATGTAATTTTAATACAGTACATATTCAACTTAAATATTAACAATTAATTATTTTAAACAAATAATTAATTTTATATTTTTATTTTTGTATTTTTTATTTTTTTTTTAATTTTATATTTCTAATTTTATTTTTATAAATTTTTATTTTTTTTTTATTTTTATATTAATTAATATTTTGTATAAAATAATTAATTTTTTAAGATATTGACAAAAAACAAAACAAACAACATGCAAATTGTACATTCCTAAAATAATTGTATTTATAATATTTATATTATATATTATTATATTATATTTGCAATATATTTTCATTAATTATTTTTTATTGCAATGTGCATCTGCATTTTTATACTACAGATACATATATATGACTTGATTTGACTAAAATTGAATTAATATTTTTTTTTTAACTTTTTAAATTTCAATGACACGCGGCTTATGCCTTTTATATAAAGTTGATCTGGCCATAAGAGCAATATTGTATACGCAATTGCGTACCGAACCAACGGCCTTCCCAGGGGTATAGATATAATTATTATATATGTATGAAGAAAAAGGAAATTAGTAGACAATTGCCCTATATGACTTCATATACGTGCATCGATTGTTTACATAGTCTGAGATTGCTCCCTGTTATAATAATGGAGTATTGAACTCAGTTTTTTTTTATTGCAGAAATGGATAGAGGGTGAAAAGTTATGCTACCCTGATTTTTTTCAGATTTTTTAGAGCCCGGGAACAATTTTTAAAAAATTATTGAAAGTCCTTTTTGTGACGTCACGCGGCGTTAAGTCCTATCTTTTTCTTAAGGAGCGGCGTCTCGTGACGTCACAAAAAGAACTTTCAATAATTTTTTGAAAATACTTCCCAGGCTGTAAATAATCTGAAAAAAATCAGGGTAGCATAACTTTGCACCCTCTATCCATTTCTGCAATAAAAAAATTGAGGACGATATCTATTGCTATAAATAATACAAATAAATTGAAATTTATAATTTGTAGGTACGTAAATACATTTTACTATAACAACACGATATTATATGGCTTAACTTCTATGATTGCCCTTGTAAAACATTATATGGCTTAACTTCTATGATTGGTGTATTTAAAATGCATCATTCATGTTATATTCACGATACAGCCATAAATAAATTATATTAATGTACAGTATATAGTTGAAGATGAGATTATATTTAAAATATTTTAACAATGTTCAAACTATAAAATTAAAAATACAGAATAAAATAACTACGTGTAAAAATATTTTTATACAGCTGTGCATGTTGGGTATACGTCCTTCAATTAATTAGCTGCATGAGCATTATCGCAGCAGCGTGTTAAGTGTCGACTTCAATTAATGACGTAAAAAAGAGCAAATGATTTATGATTCTTATAATTGTATCAATTGAACCACGTACGATGAAAAAAGTGCAATACATAAAATAAAATAGTTTCCATTTAACAGATCGAGTTGTTTCATTGATGTATAATATATAATAGTGCCTATAATACAGTATATTATATTGTCATTACTCTTTATAGTGCATGATGAAGAAAATTTAATAAATAATTTTTAATTAATTATAATTAATTATAAAATTATTATAAATAATACTTTCATTATAAATAAAGAGCTATAATTAAGTAAAACGTTAGATATTATCACAAAAATTTATTTCTGTTGTAGACCCCCAAATATTTAAAAAAATCCCCCGCATGAAAATTATGAAACATATAGATATATATCTTAATTTAATTAAAATGTCATGTTCACCGGCCTCTATATACATCCTCTATCAGTAGCTATTAAGGCTTAACCTGAGATATTCGGACGAAAAAAGTCGTATCGACAGATGTTCTTGAAATTAATTTGGTAGACTTACAACAATTGTCCAAATACTACTGATTTTTTTTTAGATTTTTTTAACCGTTGGTTAAATTATAATTAATTTATTCAAATGTGTATTTTGTATCCTTTCAATGTTAAATTTTTCAATCAACATTGCACAAAAACGGCTCGAGAATTTTTTTAGAATTTTACATGGATTAAAAGCTTATTTTTTGGACTATTTTTCTGAATTGTTTTCATATATTTCGAACCGTGGCGATGATCGTTTCTGATATGTCCTAAGAAACTTGGCAACGCTCTCAAGGACTGTAGTTACCACCCCCTCCTAATCTTTTATTCGCATTACTATTGCAACAGTGTTGTCAGATTTGCAGGTGTAGCCACGCCTCTTGACCTTGACAGACAATTTCTCAGGAAATACCTATATCAGCTGTACAAATTCGAGCTAGTTTTTGAGTTATGAAATTTTAAAGTTGACTATATATAATTTATCATGGAGAAATGGAACCTCATGTTAAATTAGTCAACTTTAAAAACCAATAACCCAAAAATTAGATCGAATTTGTATACCTGACATTTTAGCTGCTGATAGATGATGTAGAGGAGAGACATTTTTTTTTTAGCATTGGGCATGTCACCTTTTATTACTTATTAATACCCTTGATGGTCCCTTATTAAGGGTCAGATAACACGAATCAGCTGATCGACGTAGTCCCATTTGATTAACATGTAAATCTTAGCAAAAACTCATAAAAAAATTCTGATTTTTTTTTCTTTTTTTAGAGACAGTCTTTAGCACCATGAAGTTAAAGAAAAATTTCAAAAAAATTGGACGAGCCAATTTTTTTTTTAATATATTTTTAGTTTAGCTCTATCTCTATTGGAAAGCCCTATATAATACGCCATTTACTGAAAACTTATTTAATTCGTTTAATTTAAAAAAATCAGCTCGTACAATTGTTTTGAAATTTTGTTTGCAACTTCTTGATGCCAAGAAGTGTATCTTAAAAAAAAAAAAAAAAAAAAAAAAAAACAACAGAATTATTATGAGGTTGCTAAGGTTTACAGTTTA
Organism: Siphlonurus alternatus; assembly: GCA_949825025.1. Taxonomy (NCBI): domain Eukaryota; kingdom Metazoa; phylum Arthropoda; class Insecta; order Ephemeroptera; family Siphlonuridae; genus Siphlonurus; species Siphlonurus alternatus. The sequence goes on from OX463779.1 coordinate 47,067,059, forward strand.
CATGTTAATTAAATGAGACTACGTCGATCAGCTGACTCAAGATATCTTGCCCTTAACTAATTTAAGCAAATAAACTATGTATCATGGCAAATAAATTAATTGTTACCAGAAATTAAATGAGATATTAGAATGTAACAATTTTAGTGGCTTAATCGAAAGAAGGGGTAAAAATATGGTACTTTGAATTTGTTCAGACTTTTCTGAGACCGGGAACTATTTTTAAAAAATTATTGAAAGTATTTTGTAAACGTCACGGGCGGCACTTCTTAAGAAAAAGGATAGGGCAGTGCCGCCCGTGACGTCATAAAATAGACTTTCAATAATTTTTTAAAAATAGTTCCCGGTCTCAGTAAAATCTGAAAAAATTCACAGCACCATATTTTTACCCCTTCTTTCGATTAAGCCACTAAAATTTTTACATTCTAATATCTCATTGGCTTCTTCTTACAGACATTTCCAACTATTTTCTTAAAAAGTATATAGATTGATATTTCAATAATGAAATTAAATACTTGATGTAATGACACGTACGTGTAAATTTTTTAATCTTATATATCTATTCAATTTTATGTCAAAAAATGAATTAATTCTTTAAGGGGAAGGTAACAAGGATCAGCTGATCCTTGATCATTTGATCAAGTCCCATTTGATTAAAATGTAAAACTAAGCAGACACACAAAAATTTAATTTTTTTTTTTAGAGATCGACAGATTTTGGTGTAATACAGAAAGCCTGTATTACACCATACAATTTTGCATACAATTTTTCCTTGCAAGAAAATTTCATCTCCATACAAACAAATGGAGTTCAAGTTTTCTTGAAAGGAAAAATTGTGTGCTATAGTTAGAAAACTTGTATCGTGTAATACCGGCTTAATTAAAAAAGAGCCACAGAAAAAGTTTCAAAACAATTAAGGGTAATATAACGCCACCAATGTTTAAAAAAAAAAAAAAGCTCCCACACGAAAATTATGAAAAAATTTTAAAATGTTCTGCTCTACCCCCACTATCAGTAGCTAAAATATCAGGTATATATGCAAACGATCTAGTTTTTGAGTTATGAATTTTTAAAGTTGACTAATTTAACATGGGAGTTTCATTTCTCCATATTAAAGTAGTCAACTTTAAAAATTTATAACTCAAAAACTAATTTTTTTTGTATACCTGATATTTTAGCTACTGATAGGGGGTGTAGAGGAGAACATTTTAATTTTTTTTTTCAGAATTTTTGTGTGAGGGATTTTTTTTAAACATCGGTGGCGTTATCTTACCCTTAAGCCTGTATTACACCATACAATTTTGCATACAATTTTTCCTTGCAAGAAAATTTCATCTCCATACAAACAAATGGAGTTCAAGTTTTCTTGAAAGGAAAAATTGTATGCAATAGTTAGAAAAATTGTATCATGTAATACCGGCTTTAATCAATCTGATTTTTTAAAATTTGTAGCATAGCGCTTTCCCATGGAGAGCCAAACTAAAAAAATAATTAAAAAAAAAAAAAAAAAGTCAGATTGAAGAATTGTTTTGAATTTTTTTTTTGTGGCTTTTAGGTACTAAAATTTGTCTATCAAAAAAATTTCAGAATTTTTGTGCGTCTGCTAAGGTTTTCATGTTAATCAAATGGGACTACATCAATCAACTGATCCTCGTTAATTTCCCCTTCAATTATTTCATTAAGGAGAAAATGTGTAGTAAAATAAAAAACGGTTGTTTAAACCTAATCAACATTGTTTTATTTCCCCAGATAATCAATGTACACACAACAGGAGCGTTGTTCGAGACACTGGCTTATCAGCGAGCATGCTCGCTGCAAAAACACATATTAATATTTCATCCTGTTGAGAACAGAAAACAATAGGGACAGTTTCCTTGGGAACAGGCCTGCTCAGAGTTTGCACGGAAACAAATTTCAACCAGAAGTAAAGGTGGTAAGAGACATTTTGTAAAATTATCACACCTTTTCATTTTAATTAAAAAAAATATAATAATAATAACCAACGAGATATGCATAAGACAAAATTCCCTAATAATAACTTGAAGCAATTGTTCTAAAATGTAAAAACGAAGGGAAACTTTGGAAAATACCACAAAAACACAACAAACTCTGGTCCCTATTCCGCAATAAAGCCCACTTGATAACCTTCCGAAGGTACTACCTGTAGGATTAATAACTTAAACAATAAGGCAAGTGTTTTTTTTTATTGATTGTAATCTATTATAATAATATAGAGGCTCTTAATTAAAATGATTTGTTTAATACTGTACAACAATTGAATTCTTTGTAAACAAGCCATTAACAACCTATTTATTCTAATAATAAATTGAGTCCTTTTTTTTTTAATAATAATTTCATTTAAATTAGTAAATATTTCTTTTTTTTTTGTAATTTCTTCTAGGACTTAATAGACCTGCAAGCTTACTGGATAATACTAATGGCGATGGCCACATATTAACAAACAGCGCCACGACTCACATGTCCATAGAGGTTCCAACTGGCTTCCAAAACAACGTCGGACACAGTCATTCCACAGTTCACTCTCTTCTCTTCGTGGACATTTCAACATGACGAAACACTAGGATTTTTAAATAAGGACATTTTCCGTTGAGAAAAAGTTCCAATTTTTACAATTATAGGGAGATATAACAGCAATACACAAAGCAAATTAAATAGTCAATACCAATTCAACTTAGGGTACATAAATTCATTTACACAATACTAATCTTTACTTTACACTGATTAAAATTATATTATAATCTGAAACCACTTTACCAGGCTATCATTACGATCAAATAATGAAAACATATTACCAGAGTATAGAATGACGGAGCCTACTTAGGTAGCCAGAGCTAGTGTGGGTTACTAATAACACATGTTCATCACCTCTGCTAATTAAACATCATAAAAATCAATGCTACTGCAAGGAGAGTGAATTTTCTTTGTTGAATCAAGTTGAAACTCGTCCAATAATTTAAAAGGATTGATGATTATTATTATTATCCTTAAAAAAATGTTTACTGTATCTTATTTTGCATGAACAGTGCATTTTTTTTACTTTTTATTATGAACATTAGTACTTATACTTAGGTCTACATCACAGAAGGAGAAATAGACTTTATATAAAAACAAACATACTACAAGATGGTATTTATTATGATAATTTTTAAAATTAATTTTTACTCAATTGTACATGGAACTTCTTCCCCACGACGAACGATGCAAATTGTGTCACACGGCAAGTTCCTAGCGTCCATCACAATACCACTGCATCTTCTTCTCACACAGGAGGGGTTTGGCATATTTGTGACAACATTATTAATATTAATTATTATCTTAAATAATTTTTACAATTTGTAATTATATATCTGTTTCCATTTTATTTTTCTAAAAACTAATAAAATATTTTATGCACAAGGAATAAAAAATAAAATTGTTTTTTTTTATGATTTTTTTTTCTTTTTTTGAATTAATTAAGTATTGGATTGAGAAGAGCTAGGCCGCGTCCCTGAAACAAAAAAGAAACCAGACAGTTAAGTTGAGAGCATTTTCATAAGACTGTTAATTATAAAAGCTATTTAATTTTATTTGTCAGAAATTCAACTCACTTAACCTTGAGATAACACATCATGCTTTTTGATTAATTAAGACTGATAGATACAAAAAGTAGACATCTTATTTAAAGCATTTGTGTGATTACATTTTATCTAATCTTTAAGACTTAGAGTGTCAAAACGAAGAGGCAGTAGTGAATCATAACACAACCACAAAGAAATTATAACCTCCTATCTCTTTCTTTATACTTATCCAAATATAATGGTTTACCTTATGACAACATCTTACTAATAATTATAAATTGATAAATATTAAAAATATAATGCAGTTATTGTATGTACACCAATATGAGTAGCTCGGAGATACAGAATTCTAATTATGAGGAGAAGAATTTTTCTAGGCTCCATTGTTCATGTTTGGACCGAGTGACAGTGGACAACCTGCATTACATTTTTATTGCACGGAGAATTTTCAGTTAGGAAGTTGCATTTTTTGCCTCTAATACCCTTAAAATTATGATACAAAATACTGTAATGTTACATCTTTTCCTATGTTCACATGACTATTTGACTATTCTTCTGTCCAAAAGTTTAGCAGCACGATTTTAAGGGGCTAAGGTTCTCTATTCAAATGTGGAAGGAAAAATAAATAAGAAAATAAATAAATAAAATCGCATAGGCTGTCCAGCAATAAGTTTATTTTATTTGATTTCGGATGACGATTTGGCTCTCCTCAAGTCCACTTGCGACCTACAGAGCTAAAGTCCCTTCCACAGTGGCACAACTCACCTACTGATTTTGTCCATGGCGTGGCTGATGCGGGCCTCAGTCACGGCCGGCAGCAGTTTCTGCACCACGGTACGAACGAAAGCTTCGCTGATGCCGGGACTGGTACTCTCTGCGAGCTCAAAGGCCGCCCGCAGTTCATCGCCAGCCACCCCCTGCTTGCGTTGCAACTGTAAACACAACATATCTATCAGTATTGGGTACACAAGAATATTTCAAATAAATGAGACTGCTAGCTTCAAAACCTGCTCTTTGAATTTCCGATAAAGTCTACCTTTCAGGTGTTGTGGTAACACCTTTCTCTCTCTCTCTGTCTTATCGAAAAGTCAAAGTTGAAGCTGACAGTTTCAAATACATGGAATGATTACGGTCTACCGGGTCTATACCGGTATTCATGTAGATGGGACAAAAAGAAATTACAGAATGAATGAAAGAGTTACTACATATTATTTTACAGTAATACTTGTTACCATGGATTTTGTGTATCCTTATCTTTCATTGTTAATATCAACATTAATATAAATTTTAATGCAAATTTAAAGGAACAACGTTTTTTCAATGAGCTCAACAACAAAACATTGTTCAAGTACAAGTATTTAAAAGAAAAAAATTAAAATTTAAAAAAAAAAAAAGTTCCAAATATAAAAAAAATAATTTAAATTGTTATCGTTTTCATGAGTAATTGGCAACTTAGAAACATACACATTTTACAGGGTGTGCTGTTTATTCATAACAAGAAATAAAAAATAAATTGTATTGGGTTAGAGAACTACTTACAGAGTCTATTGTTGACTACATTTTGACTTATGTTTATATTGCTAATATAGAATAAAATAATTTCTTTACTACAGGTGATGTTTAGCCATATGGCTATTCTTACACATGACGTTTATAATTAAATAAACCTCTATTACAGTAATTGTATTTAGATTGGGTTAACAATAAAATGTTGAAAGATAATTCTATAATTTATGATTGTTGTATTGCTGTAAATAAATCACACTGTTACATCTAGGTATCTCTGTGTTCTCTTACCTCGTTGATGAGAGGGAAGATGACTGCAGAGAGACAGGGGGACTTTGGTGTCGAGCCGCTGCCACTGCGGTGCTGTCGTTGCCCTTCGTGTTGTCTCTCACTATGTCTTGAACTGTCGTGCTGTCTAGAGCTCTCAAATTGTCGGGAACTGTCGTGCTGTCGCGACCCCTCATGCTGTCGAGAACTTTCGTGCTGCCGAGGACTGTCGTGCTGTCTCTCTTGTCGCTCCTTGGCGTGTCGTGGGGAGGCAGACGAGGAGGGGGAGGTCGACACCAGCACTATGTTCTCTGTCGAGTGTGACGACCCCAGGGAAGAAGACACGGGCGGAGACGGGGCAGGCGTCGACGGAGGAGGCATGGACACCGGACGCTGCAAAAAATCATCATAATTGTTGGAAAGAGTCTTCATTCATGTTACAGATATTTTTTAAAGCGATCCTTTAATGCATATTTTTTTAATTCAGTTGTCAAAGTACAAGTGATATAAATTGATGTAAAGAAAATATAATTAATGATACAAGAAAATCTTTATAATAATTAGAGAGGCACGAAGACCAAGTACTATAAAGTAAAGCCTTAAGGATAAAAAGTAATTTTGTTCTTGTTAACAATAAGTGACATTTTTTCAACTGTCTTTGGGCGTAACATGCCCAATGTTAAAACAATTTCCACACATAAAAATTATGAAACATATCTTAAAATGTCTCCTCTACATCCTCTATCAGCAGCTAAAATATCAGGTATACAAATTCGAGCAAGTTTTTGAGTTATTAAAGTTGATTACTTTAACATGGAGAAATGAAAGTTCAATGTTAAATTAGCCAACTTTAAAAATTAATAACTCAAAACCTAGAATGAGTTTGTATACCTGATATTTTAGCTATTGACAGGGTAGGTAGAGGGGAACATTTTAAGGTATGTGTGGGAATTTATTTAACATGGGGCATATCACCTTCCACTTTAAATAAAATTAAAAAGATATCACACTACACCTTCTGAAAATACACTCTTCTGTTCTAACCAGACTCACGTTAAGTACCTGCTTGTCATTATGCCGGTGCTCCTTGTTACTCGCTGCGCCGTTCTGCTGGTTCTTGTTGCCACCGCCACTCCTGCTCTGCGGTGTGTTGTTCGACACAGCCTCCTTCTTCGGTCGCAGCATGGCTGGGGGCTGGTCGAGGATGCCAGGGGGTAGCTGGCCTCCCAGGCTCAGCATGTTGACCCCCTTCACCGTCATTATCCACGGCTCATCCAGGTCACTGTCCCCTCTAGACTCCTCGCTGTAACAAGTGTAAATTACGTTGGTCACGGCTCAAATCACATTATGTCTCTAAATAATTACAACAATATAAATAAGTACAGTATAAAATATGAAAGGGCAGGACTGCTCTAGTCTGAGAGAAGTGGAAAATATACATGTATTTAAGGAAAAATAAAAAAAAAAAAAAAATTCTTAACAAAGAAAATTATTATGTAAAGATGTTTTTCAGCAATGAGCTGCCTGAGGATGGTCTAGTGTGATTTTTCTAAATATTTATATGTGAATAATAAATATTATGTATATGCCATGTAAGTAACTGTTATTATATGTGTTGATGTAAATTGTTTCAGGATTTGTTTGTTATATTTTGTAAAATGACGTAACCCATGTTGTACTTGTACAGCCAGTGATTAAATAATGAATTGAATTGAACTAGAATTCAAAATACATGTAGAAGGAATCACACAAGACTAGCAAATGCAAGACATTGAAATGACAATACTGTAGTATTATTGCTAATAAGTGTCAAAATAAATTTACACTTCAGACCTTGGCATGTGATATCAAAAGAGAAATTTAATAACATAACATAATGTAGTATGATGTACGTTATCAAAAGTAAAATAATAACCTTAATAATAAAGTCATCTCAAGCCCAATTTGACTTACGAGTCTGAGTTTTCTGATTCTGTTTCGCTCTCCTCGCTGCGTTGGGTTCTCCACTTCTTGTAGCGGTCGATCAGGTCTACTAGGTAAGAGTTCTTCTTGGCTTTCCTGATGAACGGGAACCTCAGCAACTCCCGAGCAGTAGGTCTCTGTGGACACAACACACATCAGTTCTACGTAATTATAGTTAAAAGAAGATGTCGGTGTATTCACAGTTCATAGAGGTTAACTTAAAATAAATTAATAAATAGTTCACTGTGTTTATGGAAGAAGCTAATACACAATAAATATTATAGGTACAGGTACAATAGTGCTGTGATTTGAATGTTCAGATTTTTGCAATAGATAAATGCAATAAATTATACATACTGTACAAATAGAAAAACAACAATTCTTAAAGCATATTGTCCCTCGTCCAGAATAATTAGTTGTCCCTCCACGATAGTAAGCAAGAAAGAGCTGTCTGCTATATTCTCAGACAGCTCTTTCTCACGTACGATCATGGACAGATAATTTATTATTCTGGACAAAGAATGATAATTTTGTCAGAACTTGCTGTAACTATGTGGAGGGAGAAGTTGACTCACATTTTCCGGGTCCTTGTTGAGGCAGGCCTCAACAAAGTCCTTGAAGTGTTTGCTGTAGGAGCCGGTCAGCTGTGGAGGGTTGTTCTTGGGGATCAGGAAGAGCACACGCATCGGGTGGAGCTCAGAGTTGGGGGGCTCTCCCTTGGCAAGCTCAATGGCAGTGATTCCCAGCGACCAGATGTCAGCCTAAACAAAAAAAAACATCAGAAACGTTTGCTATTGAAGCCCCCGTTTTTAAAGGTTAAAGGGAGCAAAATACTAGTTCGCTTTAAGGGGCATTTCCATGGAGCGATGTCGAGTGGGGCTTGGCGGCGCGAGAAAAGCGCACTTGCTTCAATCTCGTATGGTAGCCATGTTGGCAAAAAAACGCTCCCCGCAAGGCGAGGAAATTCCGAGCCTCTGATTGGCTATGGCACGCGATTTTCTCGCTTTCCACGCTCCATGGAAATGCCCCTTTATGATCAGTGAAGATATTTTAAATCATAGTAATCAACTTACGAAAAAAGAAAGAAAATACCTTTAAACATTTTAAAATTATATCTTATTTTTTACTTGAGAAAACTTGCAAGAAGGTCTCTTTAAGACTTTGCCAAACTTAATGACTATCATCATTTAACAGCCTCTACTAAAAACAAGGTAATACTTGCATTACAATGACTGATTTTACTTCAGAATTAAAGGCAGTAATTTGCTGAGAACATAGAGTATAATAGACAAAATATAAGAAGTTTCCTTCCACTATTTTGTTACAAACAGACACTCTTATTTAGTGCACCATATGCAAGAACTAATTTTTAGATTTAAAATTCCTTTCGACCTGTCAAAAACATTTACCTTCGAGTCGTAGGCTGACTGCTTGATAACTTCTGGAGCCATCCAGAAGGGGGTGCCGACGAAAGTGTTTCGCTTGCTGGTAGTGTTGGTCAGCTGTCCTGCCACTCCAAAGTCAGCAAGTTTCACGTCACCCATCTCAGAGAGCAGAACGTTGGCAGCTGGAAGATTGTCATTCAGTCAATCATACACACTTATACCCTGACTTCTTTTACATTTCTGTAACCTATAATATTAAACACTGTACCACTGTGATTCAATTAATTTTTATGGTTAGTACTGCAAAGTCTTCTGCTCGATACAACAATACTTTACTTATAAAAACAAGTTTATAACAAACTATTGTTGGTAATGCATATCCTATGAGTGGAAAAAATGGGACAGTTGTTGATTTACATGTTAACTTATGAAAATGGCCCTTAATTATGAAAGTTGTTTTGTCTACTAGCAACAACAATGCCATTATGTTCTGTGTTCTGGTGGCGTAATCAGGCAATATATCATCTCACGTTTAACAATGAAAAAGGCTACATGTGACAGACATTATAAACAATGGTTTCATACAACCATTGCGAGTAGAATACTTTGGTATACTGAAAACACTATGCATACAAAAATGGTGATAACATTTGACATACATTTTTTTCAAAACTTAAGTGACGTAACTCCTTATATCCATGTTTTTCTTGCTACAGTATAATCTCACCCTTGATGTCCCTGTGCAGCTTGCGCTCACTGTGGAGGTAGTCGAGGCCCTTCAGCACCTCCCTCAGGATGACGGCAATGTGCATCTCCTCGAAGCTGCCCGCCTTCATGAGGTCGAGGGCAGAGCCTCCACCCAGGTACTCCATGATGATCCATAGCTTGGTGCCCTGCACACAAATTTCAGATAATAACACGATTTGTCTCCTGGTGTGTCACTGATTCATGGTGGTTAAATACAATGTTACATTTTGCTTGTATACTAACAACACATTGAGAACTTAAATTTTGTTTCATCACATTCAAGTACATCTAACCTAACTATCTTAGAAGAAGAATATATAGACAAGATTGGAAGGTAGGCAGGAAAGGCCAGAGCTGGCCCATTCACAAAAGGTGCTTAAGAACAGTTAAAATGAAAGTATACAAGGTTTACCGGTAGAGATTACAAGGTTATTAGAATAGATAGGAAGCAAATGATAATGTTTGTACTTTATGCTAGGAGATCAATAGAGAATGTAGAACCATTTAAATGCTGGTAAGCTAGTGGCCTTACTATGTATCTCCCCTGCTCCCTAAAAATTTGATGACTTTTGGTTAGCCTCGGTCTAGGCATTATCAAGTGTGATTTGGGGGGAAAAGAGGAGGGGGAAAAAAATGACAACCCATGGAACATTAGAGACAGTACTGTAGTTGATTAATATAGATATTTAAACTGCTCTTCCCCCCTCTCCCTTCATGGTACACTGCTGGTTGAACAAGTCCTTGTTGACACCAAGTTCATAGGAATTTCAACAACAAGTTATAGGGCTGACATTGGTTTAAGAGGCACGTCAACAGCTAGTTACAGGACCGACCATAATTTCCACAGCACGTCAGTTTGTCACCTTGAGGTAAGAGCCGAAGTACTTGGTGACAAAGGGAGAGTCACACTGGCTCAGCACCATGATCTCCTGCTGGATGTCCTCGATCTCGTCCTCCGCCTCCTCCAGGTCGATGATCTTGATGGCCACCACCTGCTGTGAGCGACGGTCCATCCCCTTGAACACCTCGCCGAACGAGCCCTTGCCGATCCTCTCCTGCTTCGTGAAGATCAGCTCCGGGTCCACTTTCTGCAACATACAATGTTAACATTAGTCGTCTGAACACGTAGCTATGTCCAGTTACATTCTGTGACATAGAACAAGCACATAAATCATAACAAAACCAAACAACTCAACATTAAATCTTATAACTAAACAATCAAAACAAAACTAATAACAGGGGAACATAACTTTTTTTTTTAATATTTAACATCATAAAACATGTTATTCATTAAATATGTATAAAGCTGATTTTTAAATGTTGAAAAATTTTCATGATTTTTTACATGTTCTGGCAAGGCATTATATACAAGTGGTACAATATAACTGTGGTGATCACAAAGAGACAGCTTGTGTGTTATTATGTAAAAATTGTTATTGCATTCTAGCTTCAATACCGTGATGAATTACTAACCATTTAGATTACGCTTGGATATGATTACGTATATTTTTAAAATTAATAACTCGTTTTTCCTGTACTTGGCACTAATTAATTAAAAATATATCAATTGATAATGCTTATCATACGATGATATTGCAATGCTCAAACTAATGTTTTGCTTGTGACACTTCAGCCTGACAATTAAAGCAAAGAAACAAAAAAAGAGCTCATGCCAGTAGAACCGTAACAAAAATATTCATGTTAGTGAGAAATTTATGGCTATTTGACAAATTAACACATTTGGCAGCTCATATTGCCTTTTTTTTTTTTTTTTTTTTTTTTTGCAACATATCTGCCAATTCTTAACTGTTCTCATCAGGTCGTCAGTACTGTAATATACTAATATGTAAAGGAACTCCCCAGCAAAAAGATTTGTAAAAATAAATAATATAAAAATTAAAATCAATAGTATTTTTTTAATGGCAATTTATTTAATTAAAAATATATCAGAGCATTAGATAAATTATATTTAAACTATGTATAGCATATCATCACCCCTCGTCCGCGCAATAATGAGCTATCTGCCTACCACGATTTCGTTGCAATAATGTGCTTTCTGCTATTTCAAATGAGAGCAATTATATTATAAATTGTAAATAGGTATAACAAAAAGTTCTTTTTTGTGCTCACCTGAAAAAGCAGATAACTCATTATTGCAACAAGATCGTGGTAAGCAGATAGCTTATTATTCGAAGGACAATATTACCCTGAAATGAAGTATATCACCAAGGTAAAAAAAACAAAACAAAACAAACAAACTATCTGATACCAGCAGCATTTGATTTTAAGTTTGGTAGCTTTACGTGTTTGCTTTGTCACCTTCTGCGTGAAACCTTTTATTAAGTAAACATAGAATCACCTCTTTTAGTTGATACCATTTTTTATTGCCGCACTATCTACAACTTTACAAGGGTTAATTAAAAACAGAACTGGTACATCATTGTCCTTGTTAGGAGTGTAATGTGAAAGCAATCAATTCAGGTTGAGAATTGTTAACTAATATTTATGTCACTAGATTAAACACTTTAATTTATATTTAATTATAACTATATAGGAATTTGTATAAAACAATACAAAAATGAGAACGAATTACAAGTCCTTTAATTGAGTAATAATTATCTTTTGATGCGTATTTTCTTTGAATTAAAGATAAAATTCCAAGCAGCTGAATCAATAAAATTGCATTTTTTTTAAATGTTTTTGTTTTTATGCATTGACGAATAAAAAACAAAAAAAACTGAATTTGAAGCTTGATAAAAAAAAGTCAGCTATGCCTGTAGAAAGGAAGCCGTAATAATTTGAGAATAATTTTACCTGTAGAAAATTAATTTTAACTTTGTTTAATTATAGTCAGTACTGCCATATCTACTTTATTTTTCGCAAAAATTAAAAAGCATTCTTTAATTAACATGCAACTTTATTTGTATACAACCCTGACTCAGAAAATTGCATTTTAGATGAAACGGCTTTGTAATATACGAGGTTTCGTAATACATAATTATAATAGTTTTGATGTGATAATTATACAAAGTTTACGAGCAAGCTAGGAATAATAAACTGTACCGCGCGTCATACATAAGTTATTTTGAATGAATCATAGGTCATAAAACTTTCAAATTAAAACAACATAAAATTTCCAGTTGCACATTTCATACTTATGATGATTAAATTACAAATTCCTGAATGCCAAATTATTACGCACGTTTAGCAAATTTCTAGGGAGCTTGTTGCGTACATGATATGTTTCGATTTTATGGTTGCGTACTGTTCTCTCCATGAATCATGTTGATAAGCAAGGAATTTTGGATCGATGGATTAAAAAAGAACGTTATCTTATCGAGTGTTGCGAGGCCACCTCTCAAGTATGTAGCAGCTCTCTCTGTGGCAGACACGCGAGCCTTATTTAAAATTATATGCTCAAATAAATAGTACTTTGTTGCCAATGTATTCAGCAAGCGTTTAGGAGCGATCTAGGAGGCGTTTTATTATAAGAAGCGTATATTTATACCAGGTAATAGGCAAGAAAAAAGCTTCTTTAAAAAAAAAAATGGCTTTTTTAAATAGCTCTTTAAGGTAGAGATAATACGACCAATGTTAATAAAAATCCCATTCATGAAAATTATGGAAAAAAAAATAATAATAAAATGTTCTCCTTTACACATACCGTATCAGTAGGTAAAATATCAGGTATACAAAAACGAGCCAGTTTTCGAGTTATTAATTTTTAAGGTTCACTAATTTAACATGGAAAAATGGAACTTCCATGTTGAATTAGTCAACTTTAAAAATTAGTAATTCGAAAACTAGCTCATTTTTGTATACCTTATATTTTACCTATAATTATACTGATAAGGTATGTAAAGGAGAACATTTTAATTTTTTTTTTCATAGTTTTCATGAATGGGATTTTTATTAAAATTGGGCGTATTTTCTCTACCTTAACGATTGCTGAATGCTTTCTACCAGCGACCGGATCCCGTATCCGCTTATTATCCTCTTAAAAACCTAAAAAAAAATCCGGATCTGGATACCCGATCCCCTAAAAAATAAAAGGATCTAGCTGTATCTCTTTTTTAGGATATTTTTAAAAATAAAAGGATCTAGATCCCTTTTTCATGCAGGATCCTCTTAAAAAAAATAAAGAGATCGGGCATCAGATTGATTGATTGCAAATTTGAATTGGCATTAGGACTAATTGTTTCATGCAGCCACTAAGGAAGGAGTTATGGATCCGAATTGAATTTATTAATGTATTGACTTCGGGTCTCTGTGGACCAAGCAGTCATTGCCCGTAAAATTACAATGTTTGTTGTGATTTTTGATATTGTGCATATAAAAACATAAAAGTATTTATATAGGAGAAAAAGAAAATCCGGAAAAGAAGGAGAAGGAGATCCGGTCCCTGCTATATATACAGCTGTTATTTGTAAGCAGAAGCAGCTAAACTAATGAGATATGCTGTTAAAGAATATCGTGATAATATGCCCGAAAATGCTTAAATTATAGGTTGATACTGTTAAGCTTAAGCCGTGCAGTTCCTAGACGGTCATGTAATCGCGGCGAACATACCTCGAGGCAAAACTGTACATTACGTTACCTGCACGCATCGACGTTTCAGTATTTAAATATTTTTATCTGTTTTTTTTAAAACTATGATACCAATAAAATAAAAATATTATACAGTAAGACCAGAATCTTATACTTCCGTTTCGAATTTCCCAGTTTATTTTTATAGCCAACATTTATTTAATGTAAAAACCAGAGGTAATTTATTCAGTTTTTCCCCCTTTTTTTAACAATTCATTTATTATATAAAATCACTCTTTAGTGAAAGTTTTCATGATATTAATGCCCGGTAAAAATAATGAATATATTATAGTAGCATACAATCTTATATACGCTTATTATACATAAAGTTTGCTCCAATTAAAAATGTAATAATACAAACGAAGCGAGAACGTATAGGTAAAACAAAGGTGGGAGCTCAACAGCAAGCAACTACGTTCCGTTAGACTGCGCGACTACAGTAGTAGTACGATATTATAGTGAGGCAAGCGGGCTTTAAATTGAAATTCCTCGAACGGGCTGCTAACTGTTTTCTCCGCGGCGACTGCCGGCATCGAGCCAGCTTATATAGAGAGCTCTTTAATAAGCGAGTACATTGAAACACTAACAGTAAATAAAGTCCAAATTGTTATTGTTTAACGTTATATCAAAGGCTGCGAAACAACGTAATTGTATTATGGTGATATTATTTAGCCGGTTGCTCGCCACGCATTCATAATGCACTCACAACAAGGTCATGCTGACCGCCTCATGCCCCGCCCTGACATAAGGACATTAGGATATAGACCCTAGTTCAATGCCTGATAAAATATCATTCAATATACAGTCAAATTAATTTATTATTCCTTCCGAAAGTAGCCTGAAGTGTGAAGTTTACAGCTCTTCTGTTTGTATTTCAGTTTCATTGTAGAGGAGTTTGCAGTAAAATTCGTGACTTATGTGTGAAATTGTAAAGCTGAAATATGAATAGAGAGACCAGAAACTTTACACTTCCGGCTACTTCCGGAGGGAATGTCATGTAAAGTTGACTGTAGCTAGCAATTTTTTGTATAACTTTACGAGAGAAAATACGATATTTTAGACTATTTGTCACGAAATCATATGATAAAGACATGATACAGTAGTGTTATTTCTCCATCCTGTTTTATTGCAAAAGAAAGACAGCAAAACTGTGGCTAGATATAAATAAATTACTACACGCGAGCTAAAAATTGACACATCGCGTTGGTTTTCCATGATAACTATAACATTTACCACGGTTCAGTATTTAATAAGAATTCCTTTGTTGATTTCAAACCAGGGCTTTCAGATCCGCATGCCCATCGAGAGTAAACTGATAAAATTGTTGTTCCTACTTTTTAAATGTTTATGATACTGAGAGAGTTTTTATAATCCCAAATTAATTTAATGGTCAGCCAGAATCATTTTTATAGTAACTTTCAATAAATTTATACGTACATTAATGTTTTTTTACAGTGCTGCATTTTTTTTTTTTTAATATGCATGTGTCAAATTGTTACATCTTTATTATAAGAAAATGTTTTGGTGTTTGCACACGATAACCAGTTTTACAAGTTAATTAAAGAATAATAATTTAAAGACAAGGTGTTGGATACTAACTTAATTTTTCATCAAAACTAAAAATGGAGACTTTATATCCACCACACCTGCTTCCTTCCTTATTTATTTACAAGGAAGTATCCCTAAGAGAAGAGCTTATATTAATACAGCTCGCGACGGGGTAATGGGTAGGAAGAAGATAGGAAAAGGATGGCGGCCACTGCCTGTTACGCGTCCCAGCATTCGCTAAGGTGAGACTGAGGGAACCGTGGGAAACCTCAGTCAGGACGGACACCTCTATACTTTTTAGAGTTTAATGGACCAAAGTGATGTCCAAAGCCTGAGTAGCCGCACACAAATGCATCACTGCACTGGGTGGAAAGTGAGACGAATTTACCCCAGGGAGTAACGTAATATTTTTACTTGAAACGGTCATGCACCCATCCAAGTACTAACTATGCTCGACTTAGATTGACATCGGTGATATAACAAGAACCGGTCAATGCCCTATGGCACGCTCAACCTAAATAATTGTTATTGTTACTAAATGACATCACACGAAATCTCACCGACAAAACACCTCGAACGGGCCCCGCTCTTACAGGGGGGGTATTATCCCATTGTTGTGGGGTTGATCTAAAAGACTGCGTGACGCGGGGAGTAGCAACAACTCTAGGAGCAGGAGAACCATTGTTGTAACTCAGGGGGCGAGGCAGTGAGCGTGTATTGTTGTATCCATAGCCAGGCTCCGCACTGCTTCGATGATAGTAAGCTCCTTTCATCGCTGCATTCACCACAACTAATTACACTGTTTTTATATTCAATCAAAAAATACAATAGATTTAACTTGTAATTGTTTCGATTTTCACTTCCGTTTTATATAAAAAAAAAAACTCGAGAAATTAAATGAATGGTCCTTATAAATTCACAGTTTGTCTCATGATACTAACACTGTAAACATTCCTCTGCGACTGAGGTAGCGCGGAGGCCGCCAGGGCTTATGATTGTCTTTGTACGTGACATATTTGCTTTGGTGACGTCAATATCGCAGTTTATCTATAAAACACTGCTGCTGTTGTTAGCGATAGCTTCTATGTCTCATTTTTTTTTTTTCTTAATGACTTCAACATCAGAGATAAAAGATGCGTCAAAATTATAATCAAGTATTATTTATTAAACCAAATATGTACTGAATATTTATCCATACTGACGCATATGTTCACATGACAGTGTTTAATACGGATTCATTGACGACGCCTCATAAGAATAACATTATCCGTCGTCAACGAATACGTATTAAACACCGTCATGTAAACGTAGTGATTGTTTAGTTAAAAAATACAGACAAACAACGCTCAGATTACGTTAATATTTACTGCAAAAGAAGTGTCATGTTTAAATTATTATTATGATTGTCGTTAAGGACCCCATTGTTCAATATTTTTCGATGATAAACTGAAAATATTTTTAGTGTATAAAATAAAGGACAACAACAACTGTTGGTTTGCTGATGTAAAAAAACAACAAATTCGGTTTAGATTTTGAGTAATTTATTTTTTTGTGTGAAAAAGTTAAAACAAATAAAACAATGCTAAATATCTCGAAAATTTCACCGAATCTGGTATTTTTTATTTATATATTTTTTTTATGGTGTCAGGAAGGTTTGGTGAAATTTTCAGAGTGGTTCACCATCTACTAACCCCAATGACATTAATGTTCCATGTACAGAAGGTTCATCAATAACAATCAATTCTGTATTTACGACCAGACCTAACGTATAATTTATTTTTTATGTTGTCAGCATCAGGAAATACCGTATGATATGTACAGGATCTCAACTTGATCCGGCGTCCTCTGTTTTTTAACGGCTAAAATCCTTATCAGTATAAATATTTAAGCTTACACTTTCCGCTACAATATGAAGTTCCTGCATCGAAAACAAAAATTCGAATAATCTTGCTCATTTTGCAATACTACAGGACAAATGTAGAATAAAATACTGAAATTATTAAATAATTTATCTCAGAGTATATTATTTGTCGTAACCACAGATTGTTAATGGTCGAAAAAATAAAAAGGGGGAGGGGGAAGGGGCATTGAATGTCCTTTTAGACTCTGCAAGCGTATAAAACGAGATGAAGATACAGTAATAATTAATATTAGGTCTGTTCGTAAACCCTGCTCGGTGTACACTTTCTGAACCCAATCGACCTTATGCACTTGGACATAAGGTCGATTGGGTGCAGAGAGTATACACCGAGCAGGGTTTACGAACAGGTCTATTGTTTAAAGGTTACAACAATATGCGAGAGGGGAAAAAATAAAATCATGCATAATATACTGAAAAAGACAAAATAATAATTAATTTGCAACTGAATAATTATGTATTATCATTTTTATAATTTATTCTGCAGTTATTGTTAATCAGTGTATAGTTAATGGACATGATGTAATAGTTAATAGCAAGTTAAACAAGCAAGTCGAACGTGCATTAAAAAATATATAGTTTGGATCATATCAGTGCAGCAAAGAAGATACTAAAAGTATTACGTAATAAAAAAAATACGGGTAGTTTGATAGACTACAGTATTTTACTATTGTTATAATAAGTTTTCATTTTTTACTCTGTTTCTTAGGGATACTATGCAATTCACGTGTTAGGTTCTGCTTGGACTTTTTGGTGTCTTCTGCCTCTCACTTGTTTTTTATGTATTCATGAGGGAGATATAATAAATAAAAAATAAACCTCAATATAAATTATACGTAAAAAATCACGTGGCCCTCTGATAATGTAATAGTTGAAAAAGGTCATAGTTGCCAGGGTCATACAGAATATCGCGCATAGAATCGATTCGTGAACAGCTGGGACCGAGTACCGTACAATGCAGCAGCAAATCTAGATCTGGGTGTAATCGAATTTCCGAGGACCGCGGTTTGGCTCCTGGCCAATGCAGTATTGGGTCATCCAGTCATACATTGCTGTTTGTACTAAAACTCTTTATTATAATTCCACCAAGGAGAAATTGTTCGCCTTATCATGTATATGAACGATAAGCACTTGGCGAGGTTATGTGGGTAGTATACAGCAGATTCTTTAATCCATATCCTATATAACTTATTACTGCGTTTACATGCGCATCAGTCGACGAAATGGCATTGTTAGGTGCGTTCGTAAATACACATTATTTTTTATTTTATTATCTCTTTCATGGGCACAAACATACATATATCACAATGTACAAGTCAGAATAATAAAAAAAAGAGCCCATGGGGCAAATGAAAAAGATTGCTGAGCAGTCCATTCACAGTAAGTGTTCATTCACCCGTTGAAATTAACTTAAAATAAATATAATAATAATAAGACAAAACTAACAACAAAAAAAGAAAATAATAATATACAAATAAAATAATAATTAGATTAACAAATTATGCAAATCACTTAATACATTGTCAGAGAGAGGTTGACTATCAAATATCCTAGCCACTCGAGGATAAAAAGAGTCTGAATAAGCATTGCTATTAGGCTTTGGGAACACAAAAGTGTAAGGGTTACCTCTCCCCCTCACCCTATGCTGTACATGCAGTCTATCAGGTTCAACAGGACACAGATCCATTTTACCACTGAGACACTTCTTAAAAAATAGAATATCAATTGATCGAAACAACTCATTCATAGAAGGTAAATTCAGTAATCATTAGATTCATTCGTCTGATGAACAGGAAACATCTACTTCTTGATTCTCTTTTAATTTTGCATTTATTGAATATGAAAAAATTGTCAACATTAGCTTCACCAGACTCCATGGCAGCCATCAGATACGATAAAAAAAAAAAATGCAATGACTTATTAACAAAAAAAATCTGCGCGCTCTTGCCACAAAAACATCGTAGTATGAACACCCTTTATTTATGTAAATTGCTGCATAAATTACAGGTGAAATATACCGGTAATGGGATTACATACTGCAGCATTGTTTTTTTTTTTTTGAAGAAGACATTTTTTATATCGTAGAAGACAACCGTGTCAGTGAAAATCGATTTCAGTAAATTATTGCCAATAGCTCCCTACAGCGAATGAAATGATTGCATGGTGCAATATTTTTAATCATACAACTACAATAGTCCTGTGCATTTTAAATTATATTGACTTAAATGACTCCATAATTAAAATAAATTATAAATTAAGCCTCGTCATATTGAACAACCACTGCAAACTGGAAAAAAAAAATATTGTAAATATAACTGCTATATAAAATAGCTACTATTTTAGAATTAATACATCCATAAATAATACAGTACCGGGTAACTAAATTATAATTTCACATAACAATAGCTCATGATCGCAGAACTCGTGAGCTAAAGTAATAATAGTAAAATGGTATCGCCCGCA
This sequence comes from Siphlonurus alternatus, assembly GCA_949825025.1. NCBI lineage: Eukaryota > Metazoa > Arthropoda > Insecta > Ephemeroptera > Siphlonuridae > Siphlonurus > Siphlonurus alternatus. The sequence goes on from OX463779.1 coordinate 47,087,017, forward strand.
TGACCGATATACACAAACCGGAAACAACAAAATAATAATGTAGAGCAAATTTGTTTCCTAGTGAAATTTATTTTAATACTATAGAAAGAAAATTATACGAAATTAAAAACCCATCAAGGCCTACGTTCCTACGATCAGCTGATAAGATAAATGTTAAATCTGTACTTTTGTCATGTCGCGATTTACGAATTGCGAAGTTTATTTAGGAGTTGGGTCCATTGTTTTTAATAATTTATCGTGATTTAATTCAAAGGCGGATCTTCTCTTCTTGAGTGATAGGTGGGAGGGGTCGTGGGTGATTGGGCTCTTTGATCGTGATGTGCATGTAGTTACGCCCAGCGTAAACAAAGCCGTACTGTGGTCGTGACGTCATTGTAAATCCGTTTAAAGAAAATACATTCTAGGAGGAAGACCCTCATTGCTGAGGATAATCTGCCTAAATATCTTTCATTTTTTTACACTGTTGAATAGAAAGAAATGTACGGAGAATCGTGCACGTACCAGACGTATGCATACAATAATTATAATGACGAATAGCCCATCTATATTTAATATTGTGCATTTTATATGCACAACACTCGTGTAGTATTATTTATTTTATAAATAACCCAACCAATAATATTTTCAGAATCTTATTATTCTTTAGATGATAATAATCAATATTGATAAATTAATGTAAGCAATATGGTATCGGTCCGTAGCGTAGTATGCATACGCCAGCGAGATAACAATTTCCTGGCATTTGCCAAACACTGCGATTCGAGCCAAGGAAGTGCCCTGGTTCACAATCTGTCACGTAGCTTCAGCCCCTAAAATATGAAATATTTGGCTCTCTAACAAAACATTACGACACTTGATTACACCAATAACAAAAATATAAATAACTTGCTTACCTCGCTGAATGCCATTCTTGTAGAAATAATTCAGTTAGGGTCTATGAACAAAATATGTAAAATATTTTTCGTTGGCAATTCAAAATATCAACAAATTTTCAACAGCCACTGATGTGCCAGATGCATGATGCTTTTATTAAATTGTTCATGACATAATTTTGTAAACTGTATTGAAATGTCACTTTATTTTTGATGGGGATGTCAGTTTGTGACATTCGTAGCAACATTCCTCAGGTGGGGAGACTGGACACCAGCAAAACAGAAAAAACAATACCGTAGCACGACAAAAATAATATAAAACGTACAAAAAATAATGAATTCAACTCATTATAATATAAACAAAGAATCACATGTCACTAGTGTGTGGAATGCTCTACAGATTCGTAGAAATTGCCGTAATTTTAGCGGAGCTGCCAGGCGCCCGCTTGATACGCCGCCATGATAACTATAAACATGGCCGTCTGCCGTCAACCGGAAATACACAGCAACCACAAATATCAAGCTTACGTCTATTACAAATCTACGTCGCAATGAAAAAATGTTCTGGGACGTGTTGGGATGAATAAATTATGAAAAATAAAAAATAATTTCAAATTTCTATCTCATATAAAAGTACTTTTTCATGAATTAGCTATACCTGAGATTAGTTTATGAAAAATTCTGTGCCGCACTTTTTTTAAAAGTAAAAATCATAAAAATGGAGAAAGAATTTTCAGCTGAATTTATAAAAAACATAAAAATAAGGCCAAGAATAACTTATTAAATACTCATTTTTAGGAAGATTTATTTCTTTGTTACATAATATTTGAAACATACACATGAAACATATAGTTTTTATGCTACAGCTAGGACAGAGAGGCAGTGCAAAATGATTGGCGGGGCGGCTCAATATTTCTTCTTGGCCTGACGGCGGTTTGCATTTCTCTTGATAATGTCAATGACGGGGCTGGTGTGGTCCAGCAGACGCAGCAGCTGCGAGCGACACTCGTCCAGCTGGTCTCGCACCACTTTGCTGCGCTGTAGGTTGCTCTGAAGACACATGACACAAAATTAATACTTAAGGGCACTGAAAGCAATAATGATTTAATTGTCTGACTCTGTTAACTATTTAGGAGATTATAGGTCTGTTCGCAAATACACAATCAGATATAATTGATTATTATTGATGAAATGATGAACCTTATGTACATGGAGAATAAGGATACTTGATTATTTCTGATTGTGTATTTACAAATAGACCTTATCTTTTTTCTTGAAATAAATAAACAAATAAATATGAAAAAAAAATAAATAATTAATTTCAATTTGAATTGAGTTATTTCTGAAAGCCGTAGAAAAAATCTCAAATTATTTCCATTAGAGGATACTTCTGGTTACAATCCAAGACTAAAAATAAGGTGCTATAATAAGAGTAATAAGACACATACTGTACATGCTATAAAATTTAAAATTTATAACACACTACTATGAGAGGTCAAAATTTTAAATTTCATCTGAGAAATTCTGATAATATTAAAAATTAAGAACTACTGTGAATCTTGTTGGGAACAAAGAATTGTATTCTGCTTCCTAAGAGCTTTCATTTATATATAAAAAAAAAAAAAAAAAAAAAGTTGCATCAAATGATCTGTTAGATTGTTCTTACTCGTATGAGCTCGCTGGTGCGGTTTAGGTCCCTGCCTGGCTCGTGGCCGGGACGAGGTTGTTCCATCTCACCGAGCACCTCGGACAGCTGGCCGAGCACGTCCGCCTCTCTCTCAGCCTGCGGACATCAACGCAACATTTATCAACAAAGACAATGTCAACAAACAGTTCACAGCATAATTGCATTGATCAGTATTTTATTTCAATGTACTGCATATCAGTAACATTTAGTTTTGCTTTCATAAAGAAGTTCAGAGATAAAAAAAAAAGAGGACGATTTGAGTTAGAATTAAGATTTGAACTGAAAAAGATGAAGTGATAGAAACGAACTACCACCAGCACCAGACCAAGTTAGTGCTACAAAATCTAAAAGCATTTTTATTCCTCAATTAAGTTGACCAATGACATAAAAAATGAAATGAAATGTGGAATAACTTTTGTACGAAACAGCGCACTTTTAGGTACTGTAGCTGGTACCAACGAGAAACTTAAAAGTGTCTTGATGTTTATATCATATCAGCAACGATGTGTATTGAATTTGTGGAGTCGCTGCTCTTCTTCCTATCACAATTACCTTGGTGCCAAACGTTATTTATGACGTCACCCATAAGGGCTGTGCATAGACATTTTTAAGTTCCCTGTCAGTACCAATTCTGTTAAATAGAGACAAGAATGGGCACCAATGCTCATTATTATGCAACAAGCGTTACTTTCAATGGCACAACAAACGATATATTCCTGCTACTTGTCCTCACCATGTCCTCGAGCTGGGTGCTGAGGTGGTGCAGTTTCCATCCCTTAGCTCGCTGCACCACACGCTTCTGGCTCGACAGCTCTGCTACGGTGGGGCGTCTCTCCTCACGCGGCCTTACGTCTGCAGGCCGAAGAAAGTGGTTGTTGCGAGGTTTCCAGCAGCTGCGGTAAGCTTGGAGCAGCGACACACTTGGCCGCCGTCTTGTCGGCACTGCCGCAGCGGCACCTCGACCTGGGGCGCCTGGAGAGCCATCGGGAACCTTGTGGTTACCTGGAAAATCACAATTAAAAAAAGAGTAAACATATATTTATGGTCAAGGACTCTTAGCTTTTAAAATACTATTAATTTAAACATCAGAAATAACCAACAGTTTGTTACCTTCTTGTCCTTCCTTCTTCACTTTGTCCTCTGCAAACTCTGCATTTTCGTCGGAGTACGGCGGCTCCTGCAGCTCGTTACCCGTCCTGTCAAAACAGCTGATCAGTTTTTGGCCACCTTCATTAACATTTTTCTACTCACAGCTGCTGCTTGCGAGGCTTTTTCCGTGGAGACATGGCATCAGAGTTGCCGTTGGTCCCGTTGTTGGAGTTGGCTGCGTCGGCAAGCTCCACCAGCTCAGACTTGACGGCCAGGCTGCCTTGAGACCCCCCATTGTTGTCCCCATCACAAGGCAGTCCCGGGCTTGACGTGGCTGCAATCATCAGTCAGTATATGTCCAAACAAAGACAAAAAATGTGCACCAGACATTCACTGTTTGACATTACTTCTATTGCTCTCCAGAGTTAAAAAGTTGTCTAACTAGGCATACTTTTTTCCCCCTTTTTTTTAAAATAATACTTATATTGTTTAAATAATCACTATTTTAATCATGTTGTTTAAGGTATTGTAACAATGTATAAAATTTATCATTCATTTTTGCCACCTTGTCTGTAATTCATAAATAACAATTTAACATTCCTTGTTTGCAAGTTCTAAACCATCTAATCTTATATTATAGTCTACTGTATCTTATATTTCTATTGTAAAATATAAATATACAAGTCTGTTTTGTTTTCTGAATAAAAAAAAAATTATAATAATAATAAATGAATAAATAAATGAATGAATGAATAAATAAATAAAATATTAAAATAAAAAGTGACGTACCTGATATGGTGGAGGATCCGGCTGAGGAGTTGCCTCCCTGATGGTCCTTGCCGTCGCGCGAGTCTGGACGTGTGGGTGGTGAGGGGGGAGGAGAGGACGACATGGCCGCCAGCATGGCACTCAAATTCTTCTGGGCTTTTGACGGAGTTCTACAAACAAATCATTCATATATTGACACATAGAAAAACAAATAAATTTGTGACACCATACAGTTAATATTGATGTATGTTTGGTAAACTGGAGACTAAGTTAAAGGTCACATCTAAAGGATGCCGCAAGCCAATGACAAAGGTGCAACGTTGCCATTTCGTTGGCACAGGCACAGCTGGAGCTGAACAATAGCTGTAATATCTGGCAATGTCGCTTGATTTTTATGCTCTTTCATTGGATGGCGGCACGCATGTTTGATGGGACGTTTAGCTTGGCCTTCATGATGGGACGTTTAGCTTGGCCTTCAGTGTACAATATACCGTATTAATAATAAACCCTCACACACTAAAATAGTTTATGATTTATTTTTTAATATTTAAGAGGCACACAGCTGCTACGCAGAAAAACAGCAGAACACAACAGATAAAAACAGCAGATAATGTTAAAATTCTTCCAGGCAATGATCTATTTACGCTGCAAACACTTACCCGTCATGCTCTCTCTTGCGTAGTATGCTTGGTCGAGGCGAAGCGCTGAATTTGCTTGGTGTGTTGGTCGGGGTGGATGGCAACAGATTTGCGACTCCCTGAGCGGTGCACACGTGATTGGGACCCCCTTGCTGGGAGCTGCTTGCCAGCATTGGTGGTGCGCTGGTACCTTGCTGCTGCTGAGGGGGTGGCTGGGGCTGCTGGGAGGGCAGTTGGGCTCCACTGTTTGAAGAGTGGGAGGAGCTTGGGCCAGAATGTTGTTGTTGTTGTTGTTGTCCAGGAGGGTGGTCGGAAGAGCCTGTCACATTTAATATTATTATATATTTACTGGATTATTTAATAGTTCAGTGAAACACAAAGTTAACTTAACCTGGAAAGAGTAAGCAAGTACTAAACCATGGGGAGACAGTATATTTGAATCAGCTAAAACACATACTTACAATAGACTCACTGGCACTGCTAAATTTAGATTAGACACAGGCCATGACTATCTTGGATGCTATAATCAGAAGAAGTTTAAAATCCAGGATAGTGATATTTGTAAATTATGTAAAAATGAACCTCAAGACAGAGGGCATCTATTTAGATGCTCTACAATATTGGCCGAACTTGACTCATTGCCTGGCAACATGAAGAGAGAAGAGAAAGAATCCTATCTCTATTAGCTTACTAGAATGGTTTAAACGCCAAAACGTGGGCATAAGAAAAGAAGAAGAATAAGAAGAAAGAAGACAAACGTTACTGACACTTTTCTACTTGAGATCCACCCTCACTACAATTTGGTGTCCAAATTATAAAAAATAAATACACTACAATTTCACTCAATACTTTGTTAATAAAGGCGTCAAGTCAGCTGATTTTGCGGTGTTCCCATTGCCCTATCCAAAACCTCTATAAAAACAGATTTGAAATTGCTTTTTTGGCAATACAAAATTTTTTGAGAGGAAAATAAGCCCTCAATTATATTATCAGAAGTCCCCTACATGGGGAGTTAGGAGATGGTTTGAAATTTGTAGTTTTAATAGTTACTGAGAAAAAAATTCAAATTTTCTAACATGGTCTCTTGTGGATAAAATTTTTCTGGACGGGGAACACTTGAAACCTCTATTTCATAGAAATAATAGAAATTAAAATGAAACCAATAAATTATTTTCCCCAGTTTTAATACCCAAAGAAACAAATTAAAAATATCAAAAAGAAACTAGCTTGATATGTACACAAAAATGTTACAACATTTTATTTTCTTTTTAACTGTATGGTTCCCATTGACGTTTCTTTCAACTCCCCAACTCCCCAATTGAATTTTTTATCCACTATCCTTGAATGATCACCATTGCTGCGAGGGTCTTACCTTCTTGCTGGCTGGTAGGGGTGGGAACGACCTGCCGACTGCTAGCCTCCACAACCATCACGGGGTTGAAACGTCCCGCCGGCACGCTGCCTGCTGCTGATGTGACAACGCTGCCAGAGCTGCAACACATACAGTTAAGGATATTGTCATTATGGTAATTATTTTTTGATGGAAAAAAATATAAAGTTTGGATTAGAATATAGAGAACCAAAATGAATGTTCACTTTCTGAAGTAAAAAAAAAAAAGTAATTATTTGGTCCAGTTATTGAGATATTAATTTTTTAGTTGAAAAAGATGCAGATTTGACTAATGGCCGCCAGATTTCCAATGACATTTTCACTATTTATCACATTATTTAAAAAAAATATATTTATTATTGCTCCATTTTTTTTTTTTAGATGTTATAATGTAAGGTTGCTATAATTTTCAGAGTCATTCACTATCAGTGACAATATTCCTTAAACTCCCATACTCTGATGTGATTTTAATATTATAAATACTATTACTGCAATCCTTGAGCTCAACATGAATGCAAGGCAATTAACATGGCAAAATACATGATGTAGAAACAATTGGGAGATTCAATTTTTTCTGACTGTAAATTGGGAGTTAAAAAAATTAAAATATTCTACCATTTTTTATGTTTGAAATATGTGAAAGTTCAATTTAAGAATCACATGAAAGCAATTTAGATTTTGAAATGATTCACATTGCTTTTTGAGCGGATTAACGAATGAAATCATAATCTTTAGTTGCCACTGCACATGACAAGCAGATGCTTTCATATCCAGAGAAACTTGCATCACAGATCTCTATCATCATTTTTATAGTGCATTCATTTCATACGAGCAATTTAGTAATAAAATGGGTGAAGTAGCTAAGGCAATTCAGGCGGTGCAGTAGCATAAAACCGATAGCTTATTTAAAAAAATAAAAAAAGAAATAAAGTCTGTGATATTCTAGGGTTAAAGCATGATTGTCCCTGAAGATTCTGAATCAATCAGGGTTTGGAAAGTGTCTTAATGTTTCGGGGTTACAAGCCGAAACACTCGCAGACAAAACCGAACTGCATTTGATCTTCACCAATACTGGTGAAACCTAGGACAGATCTAGCCTAGTACAATGCCACCAAATGGATTGTATGCTGGAAGTTATCCCCTGCGAGGTCAAATCACCAAATTTGCATTTCAATTTAGTGCTTTCCACATTCATCTGTTACACCTTAGTCTATCAGCAAGGGAAGTAATGCCATAATACATTAATATGTACGAGACCGTCAGCTTCAAAACCTGCACTTTGTGATAAAGTATACCTTTCAGGTGTTGTGACAAGGAATATATCTCATATCAGAAAATGCACAGAGCCAGTTTTGAAGATCACAGTTTCGTATATAGAGGCTTCTAGTGTTCCCCGACAGGAGCCACAATGTTTGAAAATTTGATTTTTTTCTAAGTAACTATTAAAGCTATTAATTTGAAAACATCTCTTTCCTCCCATTTACGAGTCTTCTGATAATGAATCAAGGGCTCATTTTCCTCTGAAAAATTGCTTTAAAATGGATTGATCGAAATTTTAAACTAATTATTAATTGTAAAAAGGAGCTCAAAACTTCACGAATATAATTTATTAAATATGAGAGGCAAAATCCCAGCAATGAGGCAAGAGAAAAAAAAATATATAAAAAGAAGTTCGCTGCTCGCGGGTTTTGAACCTGGATCTTTTTGACCAGTAGATTTATTCATGTCTACTGTGTTCCAATTCCATATTAGCCGGATTTATATAATTTTATAAGTTCAGTCCCAATTTGTTTTTTTTACTGTAATACTAAAATTAGTGCTGGAAATTCATTTTTACATGATACATTGTCGCGCGGTAAAATTAAAAAAACAGAACTAACGAATCTCAAATTTGACAGTCATGTTTAAAATTCGAAATGGCCGGTGAGGTATCCTTTTTAACACATAAAAACATTCCTTAGGAACCCTAGTTACTAAATAGAAGTTTTTGAGAGCAACAAATCTGCTTCTTTTTCAAGCAAAATACGATTTTGTGAAAAATGGTCAGATTTTGCACTTTTTTACCATGCATCACATGGTATTTTAAATTTACTCGAAAGTTATGCCGGTGAGGTGCTAAAAAAAATTGTATGATGTAGAGGGAGGTCTCAAAAAACGTTTTTTAATTGTAAAAAGTTCAACATTTCGGCACACTCGAAAATGATCACTCTACTTTAATGCCAAAAAACAATTTTGAGTTTCTTTACATATGTTTGGATAGGATGGTAGGAGCATGGCAAAATCAGCTGATTTGAAGCCTGTATAGATGTAGTGATCACTACTAAAGTATTTTTTATTTTTTATTTTTCAAATTATACAGTAGACTGTATACTGTAATACATATTTTTCTTTAACAAAAATTTATTCATATTTTGTAACGTTTTTAAGTCACAGCATATTTTCCATATATGTTTGTCCGAATCTCTAAAAAAATCACGACTGTAGTTCTGGATTACTGACGTGTTTTCATTAAGTTTACTTACAAAGCCTTCCTGTCGTCAGTGGTGGTGAAACTGCTGGTCTGCACCTGCAAGGCGACGCCCCCTTGGGTGACAGAGGAAGGGAAGGTTCGGATCAGCTGATGGGGCTGGTGGGCGGGGCCAGCGGCTATGAGGCTTCCTCCACTGGCATTTGCCTCATAGAAATAACTTCCTCCGGGCAGAGTGTAGCCAGCAGAGGTCACCACTGTCCCTCTCTCCAGTTGGCTCACTAAAACATTGCATAGATATGCAATGATAACAACAATAAGACTCAACGATTTCTCAGAGTATTACAATGGACAAACTGCATGAAAAATTTTAATTGAAGAAATGAAAAGAGGGTAACAAATTATGCTACTTTGAATTTTTTCAGTTTTTTTTTTTTTTAGTCTCATAACTATTTTTTAATAATTATTCTGTAAGTTGAGTTGGCACTGCTCAATCCTTAATAAAAAGGATAGGGACTAGACGCAACGACTATATACTGGAGGACGGCCTAGAACGTCGAATTGAGAAACCTCGATACTCGGTAGAGTTCGGAAACTCTAACTATAACGCGCGCTCGGCCGGCTCGGCTCAGCAACTAGCCAATCAAATGCGCTAGAAAAGTCAAGGTCGTGACGTCACTGGTTGAAGAAATGGCGGCGCGTTTAAGTTAGGCCGACCTCCCAGTATACAGTTCTTGGACTAGACGCCTATTGACACCTAGGGCGTGGCCGCACTTTTAATAATTATTTAAAAATAGTTCTGGGACTAAAAAAAATATGAAAAATGCAGAGTAGCATAATTTGGTACCCTCTATTCAAATCCGCAATAAAAAAAAATTCATGCAGGTTGTGCATTCACAATATTACGAAAAGGGTTTAAAGTTTTGGATTTAACATTAACAGTTTTAAGTTTGGGGTTTCTCCTACTTGTTTATATTGAACTCTCTTGGCGGCTTTCATTAATTTATTTTAAACAATAAAAAATTGTTCAGATTAATTAAATTTAAATGTAAAATAAAATTTGGAGGCTTGAGAAAACCACATTTTTTTTGTTTTTTTAACAATATTCACATGATGAATTATGTTTTATGCACATGAAACATCATCTATCATGTTAATTTGACAGTAAGAAAAAAAATATATATAGGGTGTCAACTGATCCCTATCAGACACCACCATTTGTTTATTGTGATATTCATTGCTTATTATTTGATAGTGAGACATGAGCTCTTTTCGTAAATAATCGATTCTTTCTGATTGTGTATTTACAAACAGAGCTACAGTATGACAAGTTTTAGGCTCTATTGTTTTATTAGTGACTGCACTCTATTGACCTCATAAAATACCAAGAGATGGCATTGAAAAAACCTCCTCTTTTGACACATCGACTTAACTACACATGCAATTTAGCCAGTGGCAAAGCTCTGTTATCACAACAGTGCCACTTTTTGAATCACTCAGGTAAAACTCTTTACTTATAAGGACATTTTTTAGCTTCTTACGGAACAATTTACAATAATTTATATCTTTTAGGCATTTTGGCCAAAATATATTAATTTCTGCCAAAATGCCTAAAAGATATAAATGATTGTAAATTGTTCCGTAAGAAGCTACAAAATGTCCTTAAAAGTAAAGAGTTCTATTCAGTTAAAGCTTTTGAGAGCAATAAATTGCCTGAGAGTATTGTATCCTTATAATTTGAAAGCTTGTTTTAATATTTTTTATTAATACATACTGTATGTGTATATTATGGTTCATTTTTTTATACTTATTTTTTTTTTCCTTGTTATATTTAAAAAGTCATGAATGTATTGTGTTTTGATGTTATTGTTTTGTATTTTTGTTAATATTAAGTTTATTTGACATGAACATATGTTGTCTTGTACAATCGAGAAAGTTTGAATAAAGAAAATAAATAAATAAAAATCCACCAGAGGTCCATACCCATCTTCACGACGTTAATAGATTTGAAATTAGCCTTGCGGTGAATCCACATTTTAGACTAGTGACTCACCGTGCTGTGTTGCCTGTATGAAGACGCTGCCTGGCGGAATGAGGGTAGTTCCGGACTGCTGCGACAGCACGTCGGACAGCAGCGCCCCTGCCCCCTGTGGAGCTAGCACCTTCACTTGGGTGCCTGCTGGGGCTGAGGCGAAGGGCGTGCCTGCCTGGGGGGCGGGACCTCGGGCGATCTGCAGGGCCCCGGGTTGACCTCCGGGCTTGCCTGCCACACCGGCAAGGTGAGCAATCTGGAGGTGGGCAGGCTGTGTGATCATCTGAAGAAATTACGATAACATCTGGTAACTCAGCAAACAGAAGCTTGTAAACGTTCTCTCTCTCTGGCTTTGTGTATTAGTGGGGAAGTTTTTTTTTTTTAATTTTTATGTATCATTTATTGATCAAATATTAACCATTTTTTTGCCATGTTTAAAGCAAAAAGTATTCAATTACATATTTTCAAATCACAAACAAAAATACAACTTTTGAAAAACACAAAAAAATGATAAACATAGATTTAAATAAAAATCAATGTCAAACAAATAAATTAGCCCTAACATTACCAAGGATTTTTTTTGTCAGACACTATACCAAGGGGAGGGAGGAGGAAGGGGGTTGTCGGAATAATCTGCTATTTAAATCACATGGTAAATCAAATTTTTTTTTTTTCACTTTTTTTTTTTTTCTGTAGATGGGTAAATGCCGTACTCTTTGGCTAACTAAGGATTAAAAATTTGTTCAAAATTTTTGTAGCAGTATTTCACAACTGCGTTAAAAAAGTTGTGGGGTTGTCTCAAATACACTGTGGTAATGCTAGGGTTAATCTACAAACTGATCAGGAATTATCTATACCAGCTAACCTAAAACTTGAAGAGACTGCCTACCTTTGGTCCGATGGGATGCAGGGCTGTGTGCCGGGCAGTGACCACGGACTTGGGCGGGCCACTTGCAGTACCCACTACCACGGGCTGCAAGGTAAGTCCTGGGCTGGACTGGCCGGTCGGCAAGGTAGTCACGGCCAAGTGAGTCAGAGGAGAGCCCTGCAGCGGGCCGGGCTGGCCAGGCGAGGGAGCAAACCCAAGCGTAGTTCGTCCAGCGGGAGCACGGCTAAATTTGTCCTGTTGGAAAATACTAGCTGGTCAAAACTACCATCCCAATTTTGATTGTAATAACAAGAAAATGAAGAAAATATAAAATCTAAGCAATATTGCTACATTTCTCTGGTTGAAAAAGTTTTTTTTTAATCTTCAGTAATTGGATTGAAAATAATAAAATAAAATAAAGTGTAACTAAATAGTAAACTAAGAAGTATTTTTGTTCAAGAATCCTACATTTCTTTCTATTTTATACTTTGGCCGCTAAGGTCCAACATGAAAGCTGGTATAAAAAATTATTCCTATATTTTTTATTTGTTCAATTCGACAAGAGAATACAGTACATAATACATATAGTATAAGATGATTTGCATGTGCAACAATTTTTGGTATGATCTGTAGCTTACAATACACAGTCTTAAACTTTCATGTTAAATTTTACAGTTGATTTCACAATACTGTAAATTTAATTTATAAAAATGTAGTGATCTGAAAACTTCAAAAATTTTCAAACATCTCAACCAAGGATCTTGTACTATGGATAGGTCAGCCCTATACCAGTAGTATTAGAGCTGCTGGGGCAAAAATCCATGTATCATAGCCGCCAAAAAAATCCATGTATCATAGCCGCCAAGCTCAACCTTCTGCATTGTTTTGATTCCATATAGCCATGGTAAGATGGCGGACATCTTATTGGTTAGTATTGTTTTACCACCCACTTCCTCCTCATGACCTTGCCTTACAGACGACAGCGCCTCCACCTATCCACACTATACAATATCTTTGATCTCGACAGACTGCTCTTCTTAGTCTTAAGTTGTTACTAACTCAACTTTAGCTGAGATGCTAGGCTTTGCTCCTTACAAACATAACACAAGAGGCTGCTCACCGTGGGGGCTACTGGCTTGGTGGTCCTCACAGTGGCTAACTCTGGACGGGTCTGAGCCATCATGGGCCTCGTGGTAACCGTGAGGGAGCTTGCAGCCCGAGGGCCAGGCTGTGCTGATATTTTGGTGGGGGTGGTGGCTCCCGGCTTGCCGGCTATTCCCCCTCCCCAGCCGGGGGGCACCGTTGTCACTGCCGTCAGACTGCCGGCGGGGCGTGTCAATGCTCGAATGCCAGGTACAAAGCTGATGGAAATTACATGTCAAATTATATACCATAATTTAGTATCTCAAGTGAAATGACCCAACGCTTCTATAAAAATTGCTGGCTCACCTTGCTGTAGGTCCCTGGCCCGAGGCACTAATACCCGAGGAGCTCACCACGGTGCGCATGCCAGCGCTGGCCAGTGCTCCACGTGGACCGAAGGCGGCAGTCGGAGCTGAGGAAATAGAATATCTTTAGTGCAAGTGTTAACCAGTAGTCTTGCCCATCAATTTTATGCAGTGCTTGCTTTGGTTAATCAAATACTACAAATGATGTTAAAAATATTTAGAAAATAAAACAACCTACTTACTAACAACGAGAAGAAAAAAATCACCATTCTATATACAGTGTGAACCACAATTCGCGTGCCAACTTTTTTCGTAAATTTGATATTGCAAAAATTTTCGTACAAACTTCAAATTTGGTACACTTGTAGCTGAGGGTTGTAAAAATTAGTTCAGGGTGTTAAAATTTTTATTGGACATCAATAACACCCCTTTCAGGGGTGGTTTTTAGAAAAATTATTTTCGCCTTATGGAAATTCAATGTTAAATACAACTTTTTTTGAAATCATTGTAATTTTGCGCAGAAAGTTTCTAGCATAAGGTAATCGACCCTCCTGAACCCAGAAATAATTTTAGATTTTTTCCCCGACGCACCCCTAAGGGTGGAGACCTACCCCTAAAATTCATTTTCCTTAAAAATTGTGCTAAAATTATGAAATTAATTTTCAAGAGGTAATCGACCCTCCTGAACTCGGAAATAACTTTAGATTTTTTCCCCGACGCACCCTTGAGGGTGGAGACCTACCCCTAAAATCCATTTTCCTTAAAAATTGTGCTAAAATTATGAAATTAATTTTCAAGAGGTAATCGACATTCCTAAACTCGGAAATAATTTTAGATTTATTCCCCGACGCACCCCTGAGGATAGAAACCTACCCCTAAAATTCATTTTCCTTAAAAATTGTGCTAAAATTATGAAATTAATTTTCAAGGGGTAATCGACCCTCCTGAACCCGGAAATAATTTTAGATTTTTCCCCAACGCAACCCTAAGGGTGAAAAACTACCCCTAAAATCCATTTTTCTTAAAAATTGTGAAATTAATTTTCAAGGGGTACTCTACCCTTCTGAACTCGGAAATAATTTTAGATTTTTTCCCCAACGCAACCCTGAGGGTCAACGTACGGCTACCCACCATGACCTTTATTCTTAATAACCGAGTAGGAATTGTGAATTATTTTTTTTTCGGGATTTATCGGAATCTTTAATAAAAAGAAATCACAGACTCACCTCTTCACTTGCAGCATGACGATGGATGTGTCCACCGTTAATTGCATGGCGTGAAGGCAAATGTTGGTCTGCACAACGAGGATATGTGTGCCTTTAACAACTGAGGTGTGACCAATTCCACATAACACATAACGTCTGTCACTTTGAGCTCGACAATTGTCTCAAATCTCTTTCTGAAGCGAAATGTTTACAAGAAGAGATTTGAGACCATTGACGAACTGAAAGTGGAGATCAGACGTTGCATGGAATTGGTCACACCTCAGATGTTAGAGGCCATGCACCTACACACATAGCCTCGTTGAGTGGACCAACATGCAATGTGCCATCACGCCAATTAACGGTGGGCACATTGAGTGAAACCACAGTCATGCTGCAAGTGAAGGGGTGAGTCTGCATGGGATATTGTTTTCTGTGAAAATTTCGATTAATCCCGAAAAAAATTTAATTCACAACTTCTACTCGATTATTAAGAATGAAGGATATGGTGGGTAGCAGTTTACCTTCAGGGTTGCATCGGGGAAAAAATTTAAATTTTTTTCCAAGTTCAAGAGGGTTGATTACCCCTTGAAAATTAATTTCATAATTTTAGCACAATTTTTAAGGAAAATGAATTTTAGGGGTAGGTTTCTACCCTCAGGGGTGCGTCGGGGAAAATATCTAAAATTATTTCCGGGTTCAGGAGGGTCGATTACCCCTTGAAATTTAATTTCATAATTTTAGCACAATTTTTAAGGAAAATGAATTTTAGGGGTAGGTCTCTACCCTCAGGGGTGCGTCGGGGAATAAATCTAAAATTATTTCCGAGTTTAGGAGGGTCGATTACCCCTTGAAAATTAATTTCATAATTTTAGCACAATTTTTAAGGAAAATGGATTTTAGGGGTAGGTCTCCACCCTCAAGGGTGCGTCGGGGAAAAAATCTAAAGTTATTTCCGAGTTCAGGAGGGTCGATTACCTCTTGAAAATTAATTTCATAATTTTAGCACAATTTTTAAGGAAAATGAATTTTAGGGGTAGGTCTCCACCCTTAGGGGTGCGTCGGGGAAAAAATCTAAAATTATTTCTGAGTTCAGGAGGGTCGATTACCCTATGCTAGAAACTTTCTGCGCAAAATTACAATGATTTCAAAAAAAGTTGTATTTAACATTGAATTTCCATAAGGCGAAAATAATTTTTCTAAAAACCACCCCTGAAAGGGGTGTTATTGATGTCCAATAAAAATTTTAACACTTTGAACTAATTTTTACAACCCTCAGCTACAAGTGTACCAAATTTGAAGTTTGTACGAAAATTTTTGCAATACCAAATTTACGAAAAAAGTTGGCACGCGAATTGTGGTTCACTCTGTATCTTATTTTTATTGTAATTTTTTATCTTATTTTATTTATTGTGACGGTCAAAAGATTGAATTTCTAAATTCATTTAAATATCTTGGCATAATACTTCAAATGACAGGGCATTCTTTTTCTAAACATATAACAGAAAGATGTAAGAACGCTATCACTGTTATGTACACTATCTCAGGTCTGTCTGGTCTATCCGTCAAAACAGGGCTCAAACTATTCAATTTAAAAGTCGCCCCTGTGGCTACTTATGGTATTGAAATTGAATGGCCTCATTTATCTGTATCCGATTTTGATAAATTAGAATCAGTAAAAGCCATGTTTGTTAAAAGACTACTGTGTCTGTCAAAATTTACCGAAACTAGACTGGCTTATAAACTGATAGATTCCAATTATTATTTTATTACAGAAATCAAAGAAATGTTTAAACTTCCAACGACAGATCAATATTCCAATTTTATAGCTGTCAGGAATCAAAAAGCTCAGGATATTAATCCTGAGTTTTACAGCACTGATGCTATGACATGTAAACATTGGTGTCTGCCCCAATTGGATAGATCCAATGTTAGAAATGTCTTAACTCGCCAAGCTGTTCATGGCTTCCACCATCTAATTTGTAAATCCTCTGGTTATCATAAAGCTGAACAATCTTGTGTATGTAAATTATGTAATGAATATTGAAGCCAATATCATTTAAATACCTGTAAATCTAGAATTAAGCCTATCAGCGATTATGCCAGGGGAGATTTCATATAGTCTATAGATTTTGAATAGCAATGAAGCAATAAGTTTTTTATTCTATCTATTTTCTATGTCATATTTTGTTTTATATATGTGATTATATATATGATATATTATGATGTAACAGGCTGTTAGTATTATCTGTTATTTTATTTTATATTGTTTTATTATCATTTTCTATTGTTCTATTATTCTGTAACTATTATATATGTTTTGTATGTAT
Organism: Siphlonurus alternatus; assembly: GCA_949825025.1. Taxonomy (NCBI): domain Eukaryota; kingdom Metazoa; phylum Arthropoda; class Insecta; order Ephemeroptera; family Siphlonuridae; genus Siphlonurus; species Siphlonurus alternatus. The sequence continues at coordinate 47,103,808 of OX463779.1, forward strand.
GTTTTATGTGTTCTATTGTAATGTTTTTCTATAATGTATGTTTCTAGTGCTGTTAATATGTACACTTTCTGTGTTTAATAAAAGACTAATAATATATCTTATTTTAATGCTTCCCTATCAAAAAAGTATCGGTATGGTACATTAGAAATCTCCAAGAGCTTTTATGTACTGTAACAAGACCTAAAAAGTATGCAGCATTTAAATCAAGATTATGCAGCAAATATCAGATTTAATAAACAAATAAATAAATATTCATGAGAGCTTTTATTTTCAGGTGATTTAGTGCGGCCTTGTTATGTATACTTGTCGCCTTGGAAAATGTCCCACATTGCAGCCTTGTTAATCACCATGCCCTGTGTTATTCTTACGTGGTATGGTGATTAACATGGCCATAAATAGAAATTTTCCAAGACAATGACTGTACCAGTACTAGCTTACTGCATAATGTTAATCTTTGAACCTTGCAGTAACTTTAAACCTACAAGAAGTATCAAGATAATAAGCTTCTCTATGGCAGCAATTAGTTTAATTGAGTATCAACCTCAATTTTTTTTATTGCAGAAATGGATAGAGGGTGCAAAGTTATGCTATCCTGATTTTTTTTTTCGATTTTTTACAGACCCGGAACCATTTTTAAAAAATTATTGAAATTCCTTTTTATGACGTCACGTGGCAGCAAGTCCTATCTTTTTCTTAAGGAGCGGCACCTTGTGACGTCACAAAAAGAACTTTCAATAATATTTTAAAGATAGTTTCCTGGCTCTAAAAAATCTGAAAAAAATCAGGGTAACACAACTTTGCAGGATCTATCCATTTATGTAATAAAAAAAAAAATGAGGTCGATACTCCATTAGCTTTACTTAAAATACAAATATATTTTTTACAACTTTTTGATGGTTTTCAAAAAAAGTTAAAAAATTCTTGTCTTTTACCAAATTATAAATATTCAGCAGAGTCCTCACCTTTTGCAACATGGAAGCTGGTGATGGCTGGGGAGGTGGTGACCGGTCTCAGGGTCGAGGTTCCTGAGCCCACCAGGGTGAGAGTGGTGGTGCTCGTGTGTGGCAGGACGCGTGGGCCCGTCACTGGAACTGAGATTCAACACATAACCTGTAACTTTTTGAGTGCAGTGAATAGTCTGCAAGTTTTTTTAGTATTTGCAGCTACTTTAAACCAAAATTCTATGCAGTACTTACTTGTTTTGACACATGGCAACGTGGGGTTTCCAGTAGAGACAATGTGGCTTGTAACGTTGGTGGTCACCACCGAGTGTGTCGTGCTTGAAGTCGTGCGCACCACTGTGGGGGCGGCAGGACGCACCGGGGTCTGTAATGGAAAATTTTATGTGTGCTTATTTGTTGAACAGGGGTAAGGTAGAATTTATTATGAAGTTAAATATGGAAATATATATATAAACCTAAAATAGCACCTAGAAAATGCATACTTAGTAATATGTTCCATTTTTTTTTTTATGATAAATCATTCCTCATCCGAAATAATGAGCTATCTGCCTATCATGATCTCATTGCAATAGTACAAATTATGAGCTTTCTTTTATTCTTTTATACCAATTTACAGCTCATAATTGCGCTCATCTGAAATAACAGATAGCTCATTATTGCAATTAAATTGTGGAAGGCAGAGAGATTCTGGACGAGAGACGAAATACTTTTATAGTTTTGAAGAAATATTTGGAGTATTATCACCTCATAATGTAAATCAGATAACCAAACAAGCTTTTATTGTAAGGAATATGAACATTACTTACTATGAGCATATAAATAAGAGTCTTAAAGAGCACAGAATGACTTTTTTTTTTTTTTTTACATTTCTGACTAATTCTGAGGTGATGATATGATTCAATATAAAACTTGTTAATAGGCTTCTCTGGAGCTATGCCTTTCAAGCTGGTGTTGTGCCACAAAATCAGTGCTTTAGTGAGAGAAACCGAAAGTGTCAGTCCATCACAGCTTGGCAGCTTGGTGATGGATGAACTACCGGTGTAGGCTCTGTATTATAAATTGAAAGGGAAATTTAATTTCAAATTCAGCACCAGCAGTATAAGCAGTAAAAAGCATACAAGAGGGGAATGGCTCAGCTTTTTACATTTCTACTGTTGTATTGTAAAAAAAAATAAAACTTTTCAATTGGAGGTTCCTAAGGAGGGTCCATAGATGTGTGGCATTTTTTTCTCTCTTTTAATTCTTGAAATATGTACTGTACTTGAAAAATTTCCCTTTTGGGTCTTGCTAATCATCATGCCCTGTAAGAATAACACAGGGCATGGTGATTAACAAGGCTGAAAGGTGGTAATACTTTCAAAGATTTGAGGACCTTTTAGGGCGGGTTGGAGGGGGAGGGGAAGGAATGGAAGGATCGCTCGCCCCCCTCTCCCACTCGGATATTATACTGTATGGATATGATACTGTACACGTATAATAATTTATTTACAAGTACTGAACAAACTATAAATATAAATACCATAAATATAATAATTTCCATAGAGACATTAAAAGATTAGAAACGAAAACCCTGCAACAGGAACAGGATGCATTAAATTAATCAGTCGCAAAATGACAGCTTTAGAAACTTACGGTTGGCTGTTGACGATTGGGGTCATTCGCGGGCTTCATATTTTAGGTAGATTCACTTACATCAAGAACTACAAATATCTACGAAGTATTTAACTTCACATCCAAACACTTAATATTAGGTTCTATACAGAAAATTTGTAACTTTTTGCTGAACGACGCTCTGCCAACTTGAAATTTCTGACAACGAAAAAATGATGCACAAGCTGTTGTTTACGCTTAGCAGAATGCGCACTAAAAGCGCGCGTGTATTTTTAAATCGTGTACTGCAGCGTCCGAGACCCTGCTGCCCCGCTGCGGTATCACGTCAAAACAACGAAAACAAAAATCACGAAATCATTTACCACGAAATTAAATTAACACGAAACAAAATAATAACGAGAACAAAAATCACGAAAACAATTTGTACGAAAGTAATTTGACCGAAATTAAAAAGGACGAAAGTAAATTAGAACGAAATTATTTTAATACGAATTCAATAAGCACGAAAACAATTTGAACGAAAGTTATTTGAACGAAAACATTTAAGACGAATTAAAAACCACGAAAACAATTTGACTGAAAAGTTATTTGAACGAAAACATTTAAGACGAATCAAAAAAGAACGAAAACAATTTGACCGAAAGTTATTTGAACGAAAACATTTTAGACGAATCAAAAAATAACGAAAACAATTTGGCCGAAAGTTATTTGAACGAAAACATTTAAGACGAATCAAAAAAGAACGAAAACAATTTGACCGACAGTTATTTGAACGAAAACATTTAAAACGAATGAAAAAATCACGAATACAATTTGAACGAACGCTATTGAACCGAAATAAAAAACACCGATGAAGAAAAATATTAATAAAATATTATAGCAAAACATTAAAAAAAAAATGTAAATTAAAACGAATGCAATAAAGAAGTATATTATACAGACTGAGCCAGAAATGGTGTTCCGAACCCATGCTAAAATTTGGGAAGGTTAACTTATTTGAGCTAGAAATTTTTTGGCATACGTAAAGCCATATGGGTTCCAGATTCTTTTGACATGTACACGTGTTAAACAATTTTTAAAATTAATATTTCCTGACGTTTTAGGGGTTGATTCACGATTTGCATTTCTTCCTTATGTGATTTCCATGTTAAATTAAGTTGATAGAAAAATTTTAGCCGATTTGCACCAAAATTAGTTTTTAAGGTTTTCAGAGCACGCTGTATTTAATGGTGTTTCCTCACCCCTAAAAATTAAATCGTTAACTCTTGCTCGGATTCAAAAAATTCAAAGGTTGTTTATGGGGTAAAAAAATAAGTCCGTTTCAGTGGCATAATCAAAATTTTGATAGCATCATTTTTTCCTGTAACATGGGTCAATATCTTATTAGGGGTTGTTTTCACCACTTTTTAAATTACACCATTAAATTCAACGTGCTCTGAAAACCTTAAAAACCAATTTTGGTGCAAATCGGCTAAAATTTATCTATCAACTTAATTTAACATGGAAATCCCATAAGGAAGAAATGCAAATCGTGAATCAACCCCTAAAACGTTAGGAAATATTAATTTTAAAAATTGTTTAACACGTACATGTCAAAAGAATCTGGAACCCTTGGCTTTACGTATGCCAAATTTCAAATTTCTAGCTCAAATAAGTTAACCTGCCCAAATTTTAGCATGGGTTCGGAACACCATTTCTGGCTCAGTCTGTATAATATACATCTTTATACTTCTTTATTGCATTCGTTTTAATTTACATTTTTTTTTTTAATGTTTTGTTATAATTTTTTATTAATATTTTTCTTCATCGGTGTTTTTTATTTCGGTTCAATAGCGTTCGTTCAAATTGTATTCGTGATTTTTTCATTCGTTTTAAATGTTTTCGTTCAAATAACTGTCGGTCAAATTGTTTTCGTTCTTTTTTGATTCGTCTTAAATGTTTTCGTTCAAATAACTTTCGGTCAAATTGTTTTCGTTCTTTTTTGATTCGTCTTAAATGTTTTCGTTCAAATAACTTTCGGTCAAATTGTTTTCGTTATTTTTTGATTCGTCTAAAATGTTTTCGTTCAAATAACTTTCGGCCAAATTGTTTTCGTGAATTTTTTATTTCGTTTTAAATGTTTTCGTTCTAATTTACTTTCGTTGTTTTCCAATTCGTTCAAATAACTATCGGCCAAATGGTTTTCGTGATTATTGAATTCGGCTAAAATGTTTTCGCTGTATAAATGCTTTCGTGTTTTTTAAGTTTCGTTATAAATGCATTCGCACATTTTCCATTTCGGTTAATTATATTTTCGTTTAAAATGTTTTCGTGTTAAATTACTTTCGTCCTTTTTGTTTTCAGTGTAATGCCTTTCGTTTAAATTGTTTTCGTTCTTTTATTTTTCGTTCTTTTGACGTAGACTCCCCGCTGCCCCAAAGTTCCTCTATATACGCGCGCGTATAGAGGAACTTTGCTGCTGCCCATGCATGCAGAGTTTCTTTGAGCGACTTTGAGGAACTTTGCCTGCTGCCGCGTACAAAAAATATACACAGATTTATTTTATTTTTTAATTTTTTTTATTGAGCTTATTAATTCACATGAAAGTAATTATTACCAAGTTTATAGTAAATTTTGACTACATAATTATACATTCCGCAAATTGTAAGTTTATATTAATTGTTTGTATAATTAATATATACTGTATATTAATTCATTATAAGTATTATAAGAACAAAAATCTAATATTTTTTGTATTCATATTCATCTTTATTGCTTTTCGATTGTACATTACAATATAAGCACGTCAATATCAGTGTGCGTGGCAACCTCATGGTGCTTGTCAAACTATTCTAAACATAACAAATTTAATAACAACAGAAAACAAATAATAATAATAATAATAATAAAATTAACGCGGCAAATGTGGCTACGCCACGGTGGCTCGCGAAGGGTTTGCTTGTCTCAAAACCCTCTTAAACAATAACTCATAACTCTCCGCTTCAACAACTTCTGCCTTAATTCAGCAAATTCCACTCTCTTACAGTCCTGTTAATGAACAGGACTGTTTGAACATAACACAAACACTATAACACTCACCATATCAATCCAGACTATATATGCAAAATTTATTGTAAACAGATTGAGACAATTGGACAATATTTTAATATAGCAAGTATATTATCTGCAAAAAGCAATAACTCATTAACAATAAAAAAAAAAAAAAACATTATTATTTTGTATAATAATTTTTTATTATAATTAATATGCATAAATTCTTGGTGTTCAATAAATAATTTATTATTTATTAAAATTATATATTATTTATACTTTATAGTAATTAAATGTATGGTATAAATTAAGTGTATGTATATATATGTATAAAAATATATAACGGTACAGTGAACATAATTATATTATCTCATCTGGTAATTGTACGTATAATATATAATATATATATAATATATATATATTATATATATATTATATATTATACGTACAATTACCAGATGAGATAATATAATTATGTTAATATATTATTTTAATATTTTAATATATATATATATATATTAAAATCTATACAGTTTGTGTTTAATTTATTTTGTGTATATATTAAGTACTCTTTATCATATTTCTATTATGGAGAGGGACAGAGCTAGAGAACAATATTAATTTATAACGCTGCGTTTGTATTTAAATTCATAAATATATAGCAATATATTTTCTCATATCTTTTTAGAGGGTATTTTTGTAATATAATTTTAATCTGTGTAATTATATTAAATATATTTTGGACTTCAAGCAGAACTTTTCGGAGGTGATGACTGTTATAATACATATTATATAATAAATCCTTTAATACTGAATATAATTTATACAATTATATATGCATGTTATACAGTTGTCGCCTTGGAAAATTTCCCACTTACAACTTATTGTTCATCACCATGCTCTCTACTCTGCAAGTGTTAATTATTCTTACGTACGTACGGGACATGATGAATGATATAAGGCCGGGCCGTAAAGGAAAATTTTACAAGGCGACAACTGCATATATCATTATATAGCAACACTAAATTTATATAAATATATGTAGTCAAATTACAGCTAAAGGCAGTATTACATGATACAATTTTTCTAACTATTGATTACAATTTTTTCTTACAAGAAAATTTCATCTCCATACAAACAAATGGAGTTCAAATTTTCTTTCAAGGAAAAATTGTATTCAATTGTTAGAAAAATTGTATTGTGTAATACCGGCTGAAGAGTCAGGCGCTGTCCCAATTCTCTAATCTCGTCTACTATGTCTACTACCCTTCCCTAAAAATCACCTTCCGCCATATTGAATTTGCTTCCCAATACTTTTCGTCCCCTACTTCGCTCCCTTTTTCGTCCCCTACCGACGCCATTTTTGTAGGGCGCATACGATGGACCCTAAATTGACGAGCAAGATGGCGTCGTTCCCTACCCTGGGAATCTTTAAATCTAAATAATTTAATTACTTAAATATAATAAAATTAATTTAAAATTTGTTGATTAATTAATTATTAGAAAAATATATTGACAATATATAATTACTTATAATTAAATTATTAATTTAATAAATATAATTTAATATTGACATTAAATATTAAATTAATTTTAATTATAATTAACAATTATAATTAATTAATTGATTGATTATAAATAACAATTAAAATTAACAATTAAAAATAATATATGGAGTAAATATATTTTTTTTTTCAGTATATTTACGTCCTATTATATTAATATATAAAAAATAAACACATTAAGTTAAGTTGTTCAAGAAACGTATATTGTATAAATTTTATCAATTAATATATAATAATTTTTTATAAATATATCTAAAGAAATTATGTAAATAATGTAAATATATTGAAATTTCTTTTGTAAAAAATTTGAAAATATATGAAGCGGCTTAATTTATGATATATATATATATATATATATATATATATAATATAATATAATATAATATAATATAATATAATATAATATAATATAATATAATATAATATATATATATATATATATATATATATATATATATATATATATATATATATATATATATATATATATATATATATATATATATATATATTTTTAATTTTTTAATTAAACCATATTGGGTACTTCTATTTACTAATTACATACTACTTGAAACCCCGAACTTTCCGAAACCCTAACTTGAGCGTTTCGCGGGCTCTTCTGGAACGGGGGCGGCCACGGCCTTGCAAATCCATCCCGGCATTTGCCTGCGGCTGAGGGAAACGTGGAAACCTCAGCCAGGATGGACGCTACAGCTTTTGTTAATGAACCGGAAGTGCAATGGTCCAAAGCCAGGGGAACCACATAGTGGAAAAGCGTAACGATTTACCCCTGGGTGGGAAACGTGGTTTTTGTTGAAAATGGTCACCCATCCAACTACTAACCACGCGCGGCGTTGCTTGATTTCGGTGATCTGACGAGACCCGGTCAAGCGCACACCTCCTATATATATATATATATTATATATATATACATACATATATGTAATATGTTATAATAATATATATTATAAAAATATAAAATTGGAATAAATATATATTAGAAAAAATAATAATGACCCGGGGGGCCTATATATATTAATTATGTATTATCTGTTTGGAAAATTTATACAATATAATAACATATTTTTAAAATATTTGTAACTGCATGATATGCTCTAAAGTTTCGGTATATTGCATGCATGAATGACATCATTTTTCTATTGAAAACGATTTTTCATGGAATCCTTACAATAAGAAAACTTGAACTCCGGACAATAATATTTGTTTAAATTTTGTTTAGTGTTTAATTATACAGAGTGAACCACAATTCGCGTGCCAACTTTTTTCGTAAATTTGGTATTGCAAAAATTTTCGTACAGACTTCAAATTTGGTACACTTGTAGCTGAGGGTTGTAAAAATTAGTTCAGGGTGTTGAAATTTTTATTGGACACCAATAACACCCCTTTCAGGGGTGGTTTTTAAAAAAATTATTTTCGCCTTATGGAAATTCAATGTTAAATTCAACTTTTTTTGAAATCATTGGAATTTTGCAGATAAAATTTCTAGCATAGGGTAATCGATCCTCCTGAACTCAGAATTAATTTTAGATTTTTTCCCCGACGCACCCCTGAGGGTGGAGACCTACCCCTAAAATCCATTTTCCTTAAAAATTGTGCTAAAATTATGAAATTAATCCTCAAGGGGTAATCGACCCTCCTAAACTCAGAAATAATTTTAGATTTTTTCTCCGACGCACCCCTGAGGGTGGAGAACTACCCCTAAAATCCATTTTCCTTAAAAATTGTGCTAAAATTATGAAATTAATTCTCAGGAGGTAATCGACCCTCCTGCACTCAGAAATAATTTTAGATTTTTTCCCCGACGCACCCCTGAGGGTGGAGAACTACCCCTAAAATCCATTTTCCTTAAAAATTGTGCTAAAATTATGAACTTAATTTTCAAGGGGTAATCGACCCTTCTAAACTCAGAAATAATTTTAGATTTTTTCTCCGACGCATCCCTGAGGGTGGAGAACTACCCCTAAAATCCATTTTCCTTAAAAATTGTGCTAAAATTATGAAATTAATTCTCAGGAGGTAATCGACCCTCCTGCACTCAGAAATAATTTTAGATTTTTTCCCCGACGCACCCCTGAGGGTGGAGAACTACCCCTAAAATCCATTTTCCTTAAAAATTGTGCTAAAATTATGAACTTAATTTTCAAGGGGTAATCGACCCTTCTAAACTCAGAAATAATTTTAGATTTTTTCTCCGACGCACCCCTGAGGGTTGAGAACTACCCCTAAAATCCATATTCCTTAAAAATTGTGCTAAAATTATGAAATTAATTTTCAAAGGGTAATCGACCCTCCTGAACTCAGGAATAATTTTAGATTTTTTCTTTGACGTAGCCCTGAGGGTCAACGGCTACCCACCATATCCTAATTTCTTAAATAATCGAGCAGAAATTGTGAATTAATTTTTTTCAGGATTTATCAAAATCTTCCAGAAAAAAAAATCACAGACTCACCCCTTCACTTCCAGCATGACGATGGTTTCACTCAATGTGTCCACCGTTAGTTAGCGTGAAGGCACATGTTGGTCCGCTCAACGAGGCTATGTGTGTAGGTGCATGGCCTCTAACATCTGAGGTGTGACCAAAACCATGCAACGTCTGATCTCCACTTTCAGTTCGTCAATGGTCTCAAATCTCTTCTTTTAAACCTTTTGCTTCAGAAAGAGATTTGAGACCATTGACGATCGAGCTGAAAGTGACAGACGTTATGTGGAATTGGTCACACCTCAGTTGTTAAAGGCACACATAGCCTTGTGCAGACCAAAATGTGCCTTCACGCCATGCAATTTAACGGTGGACATGACACATGATGATGGTGGCATAATGCTGCAAGTGAAGAGTTGAGTCTGTGATTTTTTTTTTTCTGTAAGATTTCGAAAAATCTCAAAAAAAATTTAATACACAATTTCTCCTCGATTATTAAGAAATAAGGATATGGTGTGTAGCCGTTGACCCTCAGGAGTGAGTCGGGGAAAAAAATCTAAAATTTTTTCCGAGTTCAGAAGGGTCGATTACCCCTTGAAATTTAATTTCATGATTTTAGCACAATTTTTAAGGAAAATGGATTTTAGGGGTAGGTCTCCACCCTCAGGGGTGCGTCGGAGAAAAAATCTAAAATTATTTCTGAGTTCAGGAGGGTCGATTACCCCTTGAAAATTAATTTCATAATTTTAGCATAATTTTTAAGGAAAATGGATTTTAGGGGTAGTTTTTCACCCTCTGGGTTGCGTCGGGAAAAAATTTAAAAAATTTTCTGAGTTCAGGAGGATCGATTACCCCTTGAAAATAATTTCATAATTTTAGCATAATTTTTAAGGAAAATGGAGTTTAGGGGTAGGTCTCCACCCTCAGGGGTGCGTCGGAGAAAAAATCTAAAATTATTTCTGAGTTCAGGAGGGTCGATTACCCCTTGAAAAATAATTTCATAATTTTAGCACAATTTTAAGGGAAATTGAGTATAGGGGTAGTTCTTCACCCTCAGGGGTGCGTCAGGGAAAAAATCTAAAATTATTTCTGAGTGCAGGAGGGTCGATTACCTCCTGAGAATTAATTTCATAATTTTAGCACAATTTTTAAGGAAAATGGATTTTAGGGGTAGGTCTCCACCCTCAGGGGTGCGTCGGGGAAAAAATCTAAAATTAATTCTGAGTTCAGGAGGGTCGATTACCCTATCCTAGAAATTTTCTCCGCAAAATTCCAATGATTTCAAAAAAAGTTGAATTTAACATTGAATTTCCATAAGGCGAAAATAATTTTTTTAAAAACCATCCCTGAAAGGGGTGTTATTGGTGTCCAATAAAAATTTTAACACCCTGAACTAATTTTTACAACCCTCAGCTACAAGTGTACCAAATTTGAAGTTTGTACGAAAATTTTTGCAATACCATATTTACGAAAAAAGTTGGCACGTGAATTGTGGTTCACTCTGTATTATAAGTGACATGGATATTGCATCTTTCAATCATTACGTATTAACTTAAGTTAATGACATTTGCATGCAGGCGCGGATCCAGAAAAAAATTTCGGGGGGAGGGGGGCTGCCTTTATAAGGCCAATGTTAAAAAAAATTGGAGTGGGGCAAATGCCTATATTGCCCATGTTAAATCCAAAATTTCAGGAGGGGGGGAGGCTGCAGCCCCCCCCCCCTGGATCCGCGCCTGTTTGCATGTAAAAATTAATGCATGTATTATATATATCGTCTAATACAGTCAATATATTGAATATAACACGTGCAATTAAGTACGGGCTTAAATTAATTAATAGTAATATTTTTGTTCTAAATTATTTTATTATATATATATATATTTTCTTCCTGCATGTTTTTATTTTTCAAATAAAATTATTTTACTCAATTATTTGAAAAAGCCGGTGAGGAACTTGAGGAGGTACGTACGTGTCACTTATGGCGCAGTGGTTTATATTAATTGGGTTTGACCGACCGGGTCATGTCAGATCACCAAACACGACAGCACGTGACGAACGTCATGACAATTTAAACTAAAATGTATAGCATCATGAATCTTCAATTCTGTGGCTGTGACAGGCGCGGATCCAGGGGGGCGGCTGCAGTCCCCCAACCCCACCCCCCTGAAATTTTGAATTTAACATGGGCAATATAGAGTCTAGAGGCGTTTCCCCCACTCCATTTTTTTAACAACAGGAGGCCCCCCCCCCCCCGCCCCCCCGAAATTTTTACCGGATCCGCGCTTGCTGGCTGATAATCAGAGGATGTCACGTTTCCCTCAGTCACAGCTAGGCAAATGCCGTGATGAGAATTATTGCAGTTAAGGCCGTGGCTGCAAGAATATAATAACCTAGCTCGTTCTCAATGAGAGCCATGGTGAAACGTTCAAGTTTTTGGGTTTAATTCGGAAGGTGTTCGGAGTTTTTTGACTATATTAATAAAAAATATGTTATAGAGGTTTATCCAAATATTATATAGCTATATATTAATTATATATATATATATAATATATATAGAGCTATAGTTAAGTATATAGAAGGATAGTGGCCATTGCATTTGTTCTACTTTTATAATTATAAGCCATTGTGAGCTCTAACAATGAGATATTAGAATGTGAAAATTTTAGTGACTTAATCAAAAGAAGGGGGATAAATATAATACATGGTATATATATATATATATATATATATATATATATATATATATATATATATATATATATATATATATATATATATATTATAATATATTATATACCATGCGGCAATATTACCATCAGGATTCAGAAGTGCCATATATGGACGCGGACGTGTTGCAACGTATATTATGTAACTTTATTATTTTTTCATACTTTATAATAATTATTTTGATAACTCGAATCTAGAAGACATTTGATGAAACCTATATGGAAACTGATCGGAATTTAAACAATTTAATATGCAATTAAGTGCCTATATAATAAATATTACCGCAAATTTTTATAAAGTGAATAAAAATTATAATTATTTAATTAAAAAAAAATTAGTTTAAAGTACTAACTGTAAGTATAAAATAGTATAAAATAATTACAATAAAAAAAAATAATTATTTTTTATTATTGTTATTAATATTTTGAAAGTAATTAACACAATTAAATTAAAATTTACTTCTATTTTTCCCTCTTTTATTTGAAAAGTGTTTTTCACCTTTTTTTAATTTAAAAAAACTACCACCAGGTGGCGAATTTGTAGGAATAAAGGGAACGAAAAGTGTCGTTCCCAATACCAAAAAAACACAAAAGGGCCCTTCTTGAAGAAAGTGTAGGGTAGGGTAGTGTAGGGAAGGGTAGGGAAGGGTAGTAAACGAGTATTGGGACACAGCCTAAAGTATATAATTATAATGTACTCCTCAGATTATGAAAAAGTTGTAGAATGAAGAGAAAATTAACTTTTAATAATTATACCAGACTCTTTAGGACAGATGTGAAAAAAAAAAAAAAAAAAAAAGTTAAATAAAAATATCAATGAATTAAGCTTTAGAATTAAGAAAAACTTGTTTCATTAAAAAAAAAGTGGCAGTTAATTTAAGGGTAAGGTAACGCCACCAATGTTAAAAAAAATCCCTGTCATAAAAATTCTGAAAAAAATTTAAAATGTTCTCCTCTATACCCCCTATCAGTACCTAAAATATCAGGTATACAAATACGATCTAGTTTTTGAGTTATAAATTTTTAAAGTTGACTACTTTAACATGGAGAAATGAAACTCCCATGTTAAATTGGTCAACTTAAAAAATTCATAACTCAAAAACTAGATCGTATTTGTATACCTGATATTTTAGCTACTGATAGGGGGTGTAGAAGAGGACATTTTAAATTTTTTTCAGAATTTTTGTGAGGGATTTTTTTTAACATTGGTGGCGTTACCTTACCCTTAACACCATTCATTTTCTCATTAAAATTTTATTTATCCTAAAAAAAAATAAGCTTGATTTAAATTTAATAATAAATTTATTCAGATTGGTGCTGCTTAAATAGTATATATATATTTTTTTTTTTTCTAAACTGAAATAATCAGACAAAATTATTTTAAATACCATATTTTTTATTTACTTATTGCACACTGTAAATACACAAAACAAATACTCTTGCCAAGAAAAAAAAAAAAAAATCATTGTTATAGCCATTTTCAGATCTAAATTTTAAAATGATTTTTTTTTATTGAGGTCCACAAAATTACCCAAAAAAGAAAAAATGAGATGTAAATATCATAGCGTTAGCATTTTGAGGTAAAAGCCTTGCATCATCTCCACTTAAATACAGTCAAGTACAACGAGATAAGAATTTAGATAAAAGAGATTACCAATGGATGTAAGGCTTTGATCAGCTATCGCTATAATTCAACATTGATTTTCTCCCTTCACTTTACTTTTTGCCTTTCTCTGGTGATATTAAACATGATCAAAAAAACATGGCTACAATATTTAATTATTTACACATATCATACGAGTTTATACATTAGCTAAAACTGAAACTATTGGTTGCCATTATAACAACAAAAAATTATTTACAACTACGTTTTAAAAAGAAAATTACAGTAACAATATCATGATAATAAGTCTTTCTTTTTTTTGTGTTTCTGACACAAGATTTATAAATATGGGCATATGCGTAGACCAAGGATTTTGTATGTATGGATAGGTGATGGTGCTGCCGTCGGTGAGGCACAGTCGTGAGGAGGAAGTGGGTGGCGGTTACAACAGTAATCAATGGGATGTCCGCCATCTTACGTTGGGGAACTTCCATACAGTTTACAATGCAGATGGTTGCGCTCAGTCGCCATTTTACGTTGGAAATTTGCCTCAGTAGCTCTAATGCTATTGGTATAGAGATAACCTATCCATACATACAAAATCCTTGGCGTAGACCAATGATAGAATATAAACCTACAGCATTGCAAATTGATTTAAAATAAAAAGAAGAAAGCTTAATACTTTCACATTTATTATTGCATGCAATAACATAAATAAGTTTCAGTGTATAATTATTAATGCGGCCACAAAGACAATACGCTAGAGCAAAAGTTACATTTTTTTTTTTCAAATGTATTTCATAGTGCGTGCTATCATGATTCATCATAACTTCAAAAGTTTCGAGTCTACGTTATATACATTTTATTTAAAAAAAAATATTTAAGCAGTCAAACTAAGAAAACATCAGAGCAATACATTATATTTTCTTTTTTTTTTTTAAGAGATTCCACTATTCCATTGGTACATATTTATTATGCTAAAAAGTATACAAATAAATAGTATAATTAATAATATTTATATTAAAATAACTTAAAAGTCTATACAAAAAAAAAAAAAAAGTCTAAATGTTAAGCTTTGTACAGTGAAGGAGGCAGTAGAAAGGCGCCCTCCGTGCGTTTTTTGTTCTTGCTGCCGTCACTGTGATATTTAAGGAGGGACGTACGATACTACTGCACCCCACAACGTTCATACAACCGTGAGAGGCGGTGGTAGGCCAGGCACAGCCTGACCAGAGTGATGTGTGAGGAATGGATTAGAGGAGTGCCAACTCTACATCAGCATGTCCAAAATACCAATTTGTGTTTAACGGTAAGGTAACGTGAATCAGCTGTTGTTGTTTTTTTTAGACCCATTTGATTTAAATGTAAACCTTAGCAAATTCAAAAAAATTCTGAAAAAAATTGTAGAGACAGATTTTAGTACCTAAAAGCCATAGAAAAAATTTCAAGACAATTGCAGTATTCGAGCCATTTTTTTTAAATTAAGTTTTTAGTTTGTCTCTTCATAGGAAAGCCCTATGCTGAAGATTAAAAAATTAAATTAAAAAAAAAAAAATTGTTTGGAATAATTGTCTTGAAATTTGTTCTATGGCTTTAAGGTACTAAAATCTGTCCCTCAATTTTTTCCCCAGAATTTATGTGAATTTGTTAAGGTTTGCATGCTAATCAAATGGGTCTAAAAAAACAGCTGCTTCACATTACCTTACCCTTAACGGTTACAGTATATCAAATACTAGATTACAAGGTTTCAAAAAAACAATAAGTTTTTCAACTGAATGTGTCAATATAGAACTATTAACATTATTCTAAATTTTAGGACTGTATTTTTGAAAACATTATTCTGACACAGTCAGAAATTTCAGTGTAATTTATTATTTGTATAACTGTAAATATGCATCAATATAAATTTCATTAATAATAATAATGAATTTTAAAATCGTAATATTTGAAATAACAATATAAATAATAAATTATGGATATAATAATATTAATAACAATTAGCGTCGGTTATTCAATTCAGCATCACCATAATAATTCATTCCTTTTAAATGACCAAAAAAAAGACTAATTAATTAATCAACAATAGAGATCCTTTGCTAACTATTCTTAATTTCATCAAACCCTCCACTATTACGAGCACCAATTTTGGTCCAATCACAGAAAATTTCTTTTACTTTTGATAAAGCAGCAACTTCACGCCTTGGAGATTCGTGCGAGTCTGCTGCTGACAAATTTGCCATTGTTGGGAGGGGGGGTCTAGGCACGGGCAAGTCACGACGCGTACATGCGATTGATCTCCGTCTGGTACCGTTCCTGGATGTCCTTCCGCTTCAGCTTGAAGGCTGCCGTCACGAGACCCATATCTGGAGACCAGACTTCTGTGCACAGTTTCACCGCGGCAGGCATCTCAAACCTCGCCAGCTTGCCTGAAACACCAGCAAGTAAACGTCAGAACGACAGAACGAGAATTTTCAATTGTTGCTCCAAACTATGTGTAGTGTAATAAACATTTTCAACTTAGTATGTTGTGAGAATAACAAACGTTATTTAAATAAGAAAGGTTTATTTAATTTATTTTATAGAAAAAAATATTGATGTAGCAAATATGTAAATGCTTTTTTTTCCCATCTTTATTAGAGATTAAGTATACAAATGAAAAGAAAATTAATTAAATATAGCCATTAAATGTTGTATATAGTAAGCAAGGAATCAGTACAGCAACTTTAAACCTTTACTACCAACCATTTTATTTAAATAGTATTTTTTTTTTTTTTTTCAAAAATTAGATCAAAATGGAAAATACTTTAAAAAAATATAAACAGAAAATACTCACTAAAATAGTAAGGAACGGAAGGGTTGGAGAGGACATTTTTGCAAACTCACATTTCTTGCCATGGTCCTCCAGCTCCTTCAGCACCGCTCGCTCCATATCTGGGTCGTCACACAGGGTTTCAAACTCGACTCCAGTTTTGCCGAGACGAGCAGCCAGGCTGGCCAGATGACCAGGGTTGGGCACCACTAGCGCTACTGTGAAGTGTTTTGACGGATCACCGTAAACGCAAACATTCTCTACCAGAGGGCAGGTCTTGAGTTCCGCCTCAACTTTACCCAGAGACACGTACTCGCCAGCTTGAAGTTTAACCAGGTCCTTCTTGCGATCTGTAACATGGTCACCATCAGTCAGCAAGTGCATCGAAACAGTGCAAATGATAATTGAGACCGTCAGCTTCAAAACTGGCTCTTGATAAAGTTTACTTTTAAAAAGGTGTTGTGATAAGGAATCGAAAAGTCAAAGAGCCGGTTTGGAAACAAATGGTCTCATATGCACAAACAACTTTTATATGGAGCTAGGATCAATAGCTCTGTTCATAATGGCTCAATTAAAATTGATCCTTTCTGATGTGTATTTACAAACAGAGCTATTATATTTATAGAACTTTAATAACCAAAAACACCAAATTTTCTTTGAAAATATTAAATATGGGTGAATTTAAATCTAAAGAATAAAAATAGCCCTAGTATATTTTGTTAACACAATATTGATTTCCATGAAACTAGCTCCTCGTTGCGACACCTTGTCCCATGACAATCTTACCAATAATCTTGATGACTCCGTCAGGGTGTAGTTCTCCAATGTCTCCGGTCTTGAACCACCTCCTCTCTCCCTCGTTGAAGAATTCCTCACGAGTCTTGTCCGGGTTCATGTAGTAGCCAGGGGAGACGTTGTCTCCTCCAATCACGATCTCTCCTCGTGGGTTGGGCTTGTCGGTGATCCTGTAGTTACCCTCCTCCCAGTTAATCAGACGAATGTCCACGTTAGCGGCCGGAGCTCCCACGCGACCCAACGACAGGTCGTGCACTGCGGACAAAAACAATTTGTTTTTACTGAACATGTAACATCAACATATCAGTTCCACTGTTTTAAATTGCAAATTTTACTGTAACTTGGATGAGATAAAACAGTAAAAAGGATTACACATCCTAAAACCAAGGAGTCTACTATCCCAAACATACTTTAGATATTTCTTGGTCCAAGAAAGGTATCTGCCACCTAGTGGTACATCCTGAAACTATTTATGTGTAATAGAGGCTTTAAGTCAGCTGATTTTTCAGTGTTCCCACCCGCTATACCAAACCTATGTAAAAAAAACGTGAATTCGTTTTTTCACCAAGAATAAGATTTTTTAGGGAAAATTCCTTTACGGAACTTTGGTCCAAACTGAAAAATACAGTATATAATTCAAGATTTAGATTATTTTCTTGATTTATAACCGAGAGAAGATAAAAAACACTGCTTCATTTTCAAGTGCAAGATGAACTTAAGCAACAACAGTTGCGCAGCGCGAGCGCACTCACTTGAAGCCTCTATTATCTTAAAGGAATTCTTATGGAGTACATATATTTTACCCAAATTTCAATTACTATATCTCGGTCTCTAGAGTATTTTCTTGTCTTAAAATTATTTTTATTATCTTCTTAAAACAATTAGTAACTTAAATTTATAATATTAATTTATATTATCTTTTTATTAGCTGTCAATGCCCTAATTTCCTGCAATGAATGAGATACAAAATGTATGCTGGCCGAGAATTCTTGGCAAGGTAACAACAAGAGCCGTTATTTTGGGGGTGAGGCCAATATCATTACCCAATTGAATTAACATTTTTTTCAATGAATGAAAGCAATGTTTCTTTAAAATTAAAACTGTATTTAACAAGTTCAATTAAAAACATGTTTTGTTCAAGAGACTTACTGTCCATGACGGTAGCCAGAGAGGTGGTTTCTGTGAGGCCGTAGCCCTGGATGACCGTGACACAGAGGCAAGTCTTGATCAGCTCGTGGGTGTCGGGGGAGAGGGGGGCACCTCCAGACAGAATCAGGCGGACACGACCTCCAATCAGAGCTCTCGCAGCACCAAACACAATCCTGAGAACAAAGACATTATATTGATCAACTGGATGAATGATTGATATAAAATTTGAAGCAAAGTAAATATTAAAAAATTAGCAACATTTCCATAAGAATACCACATACGGTATACTTTTAAGTCAGTAAGTTGCAGAGAAACTTGAGAATTTGCAAATTTGACAAATTATTACAAAATGAAAATATTTGTTCGACAGGCCTTACCTGTTGAGGAGAGGTGTGTCGAAGCCACGCTTGCTCCACTTGAGCTTGTACTGATAGGAGAAGTCAAAGAGGGCTCGCTTCAACCAGGACCCCTTTGAGACCTTCTCGTTGATGCCTTTGTAGATTCTGTCCAGAATCAGCTGCGACAACAAACACATTGTTACAATCTGTCACAATCAATGAATTGACAATGTGGGACTTACCGGCACAGCAGTAAGACAAGTGGGGTGCAACACGCTGGCGTCTCCCTTGGTCCCTCGCTTGATCTTACTGGATGAGTCAACCATGGTCAGAGGTGTCGAGTAGCCAATAGGGACACCGACAAGCAAGCACACAGACTCTGCAGACAAAATTTGTAGAAGATTAGAAAAATGAAACAACAACAGTTTTAGTGAGACTCTTATGTTAAAATGCTATTTAGGTTACGTTTTTATTTTACGAAATCCGATATTTGAAGATATTAGAATTTCCAAAGGTAGTTTTTTTTTTTTTTACATTCATTCCAGTTCCATATACGATATTTCCCTCCCCATTGAATGTGATGGCACAGTATCTGAAAAAAACATCTTTGAGAATTCAAAAAATGATTTCTGGATTTTGTCAAATATCTGTGATATTGTGAACAGCTGAGCAAGAATATCGTTTTTTTATTCAGAGATTTTGTGACGTCACGTGTGACGTTTTATACCACGTGATCAATATCTAGGAGAAATCTCAAATATTGAGATGAATCTTAAGAAAACATAACCTTTATATTTTTATTTCAAGTTTAATGGAGACTCACCTGAGAGGAGCTCAAAGACGTGGGCGAGAGGTAGGTAGCCCATGAAGATGTCATCAGAGTAGATGACCACGGCGTCAGAGAAAGCCCTCACGGTGGTCATCATGTTGCGATGGGTCAGTACCACGCCCTTGGGCACTCCCGTCGAGCCAGAGGTGTACATGATGATGGCTGTGTCGTCGGGGCAGGGGGAGGTGTTCTCTGCAACAATATGACGACATGGTAACATCTGCATGACTTCAGAGAAGATAACAAACAGCAAAAAGTTTGATATCGTCAGCAGTAGAAATTATGGTAAAAAATAAAAAATGAAGCATAAATCCGTCAACGTAAAATAAAGATACTGTAAAATTATTCTCTTTCGCCTGATGCTATCAATTTTCATGTGTGCTAATTATTTACCTCTGGTTTCATCGAGATATTGGAATTTGACTTTGTGACGTCACGAGTCAATCTTTGTCCGTTGACCAGATGATGTCATCGTGACCTCCAAAGTCTTCTACTCGCAATGGTTGTAACAAACCATTATTTATAGCAATGGTTGTAACAAACCATTATTTATAATGTCTGTCGCATGAAGCCTTTTTCATTACTAAACATGGGACGACAAAGTGCCTAATTTTGGCACCAGAGCAGAGAATGTAATGGCATTGTTGGCGCTAGTTAACTGTTTCAACTTCATAATTAACGGTCATTTTTCATAACTTAACATGTAAATCAACAACCGTCCCATGTTTTTCCTTTCACACGACAGACATCACACGACAGACATTACACAACAATACTTTGTTTACTAACAACGAGCAGAAGACTTTGGTGACCTCACAGAGTCAAATTCTAATATCTATTTTGATAAAAAAGGGGGTATATAATTAGCACAGATGAAAATTGTTAGTATCGGGTGTTACAGAATAATTATGTTGACCTTGCAAGTGAAAGTTTCATGCAACATTTAATCTTCAAGTTTTGGTTCAAGGAAAGATTTTTATTTTTTTAATTTTGAATGCACATTTTAAAGTTGATAATATCATCAGAGCTACTCACTTATGTGTGTTGCCTGAGCGCCAGAGTGGACAACATCGTTGAAGGTGACGATCTTGACGTCCTCCCTGAAGCCCTCGTTGACGGCCAGGCCAGGGGGCGTGGATCCTCTCAGGGCCAGCTGGTCCTGGACGTAGATCAGCAGCTTGACGCAAGGGCAGTCCTTGAGGATCTGTCTGAACTTGGGCAGAAGGTCCTGTGTCGTCACCACCACACTGGCTTGGGTCTCATTGATTCCATGAACAATAGCTTCGTCACCAAGTGTCGCATACAGGGTCACCACTGCAACAGAAATAGCATCGGTTAGATTGACAATTAATTATTAACGTCACTGATCTTAGGAGATGGTGAACCACTCTGAAAATTATAGTAAACCTTCCCTACATTTTAATATAAATATTAAGCCAAAAAAATTGAGCAATTATTGATCTAGTTTTTGAGATATACAGGATTATAAATAGTGAGAATATCATGTAACTCTGGTGGCCATTTGGTGGTAAATCAGCATTTTTTTTAACTAAAAAATTAATATCTCGAAAACTGGACCGAACAATTACTTTTATTTTTTTACTTCAGAAAGTGAACAGTCATTTTGTTCTTTCTGTTCTGATCTAAATTTTAAATTTTTTTTTACAATAAAAAAAAAATAATTACCTTTGTAACAATAATTTCTTTATTTATTTCAATCCTTAAATCAATCCCTCCCACAGAATTTTTGTAATAAATAAGTTGCAGCTAGAAGTCTTGTTTTATTGTTCCAGACGTCAACATTTCACTCACCAGGGATATTCTGCTTGAAGCAGCCGTGAGCTGTAATCATCCACTCTGCACGAGTCTCGGCGAAGATTACGAGGTTCTGCTTGGGTTGGTGTCCTAACAGACGCAGTCCACGACCAAAGTTCTGGGCCTCTCGTTCTGTTTGCGTGGCTGTCCTCCATCTATATTCTCCCAGAACGTACTGAAACATCAATGATTTAGATTAGCACCCAGGCATGCTTTACCAACTAACTGTCTTATCATGTTGCTTTGACATCAACAATATGCAGTACTAAAATGTTGTACATATGATTCTTTCATGCTGCAATACATTCCTGTAATTTCCGAAAAATATTATTCATGTAAAAATCCCCAATTTGATTATTTAGTATTATCATAACTCCAATATTTTACTCACCACCGTTCTACTGCTTGAAGTAGCTTCGAGCTGTAATCATCCACTCAGCTAGCATCATACAATATACAATATGTTGCCCCCATTTGATTTAATTCTTATAGTGCTCAGAAAGTTTAAAAAAAATAGGCTAATTGTTACAAATGCCTTTTACTTCAAAATAGACAAGAAAACTACAGCAACCATACAATGGAGTATAGACTTTAAAAATTTTTACTGCAAAAATTGATAGAGGGTGCAAAGTTATACCACTTATTTTTTTTTTTCAGATTATTTTTGAGCCCGGGAAGTACTGCTAAAAAGTTTTGCCAAGGTCGGGTTTGAACCCACACCCCTTTTAGGTCCTATCCTTTTATTAAGAGAGGCATCTAGAGGCGTCACTTTCTCTGTATTTTCAATCAATTTTTAAAAAATAATTCCCGTACTCTAAAAAATCAGAGTAGCATAACTTCGTACCCTCTATTAATTTCTGCAATAGACTTGAGGTCGACACTACATTGACAGACAATTTCACTGCGGAGATCCTCACCTTCTTGAAGACTCGTCCGGTGGGCTGCACCTCACCCTCCTCTGCCAGAATGTCGCGGGTGCCGAGGCAGCGCTTGTGGGTGTACTTGGCGGCCGAGAAGATGAGCAGCTTCTCCAGAGTGTCGACGTTGTTGCGCAGCAGCTCCACGTGCAGCTCGCGGGGCTCAGCCACCGAGCGGTACGTCAACGCCTGCTTCTCGGTGTCGCTTTGCACGGGCTTTGCCTGGAACAAGCAGAGAAAACATGTCACACAGAGCTAATTTTGTAGAGGCCATGTTCGGTCATAGCAATGGGTTATAAATTGATTGGCAACCTTTAGATTTAAAAAAAAAAAATAATAATAAAAATACAATTTCAGTGAAGACTTTCAACCTGACGTGATAGCTGCCTGAAGATATTTTATATTTTTTTTGGGGGTACTTTTATTCAATTTTTAGGAAGTGAAGTGCTGTTGTTGATCGTTGTTATTTGTTTTATGTTTTTGTGTTTTGTTGTAACGTTTAATTTTTATATGTAAAAATTATGTATCCCATGTTGTATACTTATACAACCAGTGACTAAATACAGTAAATGAAGTGAATCACATTTAATAATGATTAACGTCCAATTTAAAAGGTAAAATTTGTTCTACAACAGCGAAATATTTCATTGCGCTCCTTTAAAAACAAAATACTTGATGTGCTTCTTTATTTTCTTTTAGGTCTTCATTCATAATCAATAATCAGAGTTTTCTCAAGGCTAGAAAATCACAACGTTTATATTTGTTGGCCGGACTACTGGATTCTGCACGTTCTTTTCGTAAAACAATTTTTGATTTGTCAAAAAACAATAAATGTCGCATTTTCTTTAAGTAAAGTGCACACTACAAAAATGAACCCAAAATGTTTGAGTTAGAGCTTTCAAAAAATAGTTCATATGGTCTTCCATATTGTACTGAAGTCCAAATTATTCTTTTTTTACATTAAAGAGGAGTCAGCGAGTTGAGTGCGCAGTGCATGACGGGAATGACGTCACGCACTATATATGTGCATACGAAAAAGTTACGTCGGCTCCTCAAAAGCTGCGCAGTAGAAATTTATGCAAGTTGCGCAATACGAGCATCTGCTGAAGTTATATAGTGTTGTTGATCCCGTTGATCCAGTCAGCTGTTAACCGGTAGACCGCATCATTTGAAATGAAAATTTGCCACGGATTTTGGTATTGTATCGGAATTTTCTCAAAATTTTTATGAAGGGCTAATAAAGGTTATGACACTTTCTGATTCACCATAATATGTTCTATCTTAGAATATTTTTTAAACACATTTTACGGGAGATTGCGAAAGAAATTAAAGTTCGAATAAAAAAGAAGCCACGTTTTTCGAGCGTTAGCATGGAGTAGATGGACGAAGTCATCGACTTTTAGACCCAAATCAAAGAATTAATATCTACTAGAAGACTTACCGCCGTGTTAAAGTTTCGTCTCTCCTATTTTAAAAGAAAAACCTGTTTGCGCTTTTGAAGTGAGCTAACGATGACATGGACACTAGATGTCTCCTTTGTCTGAGGCTATACAGTTCGGCAGGGCTAGGGTTGACTTAACGTCACGTGACTCCTATTAGTATTGTATTGGAAAGTCCGTGACGTCAATCAACCCTAGCACGGCCGGAGCACGGTCGTAAAAATTGAAGAAAGGGAGGGGAAGTTAGAGAAGGGTGAGGTTAGAAGGAGGGCAACTCAGCAGAACAATAGCAGATTTTACCGAGGCAATATTGTTATCACGATCGTATTGTGTATTTATTGTTGTCGTTGTCAACAGGGAATTCTTTTAAATATTTCGTCTAATTTGCTCTCATTTTAAACCATTTTAGAGGAAAAGAAGAGAAAAAGACGAGATTACATATTTTTTCCTCTACTCACTACTTGAACATAAAAATGTTAGAAATATTGTTGTCAGGCACTTTAAAAAAACTAATGAAGTGCGGAAAATTATATTTCATAATTATTTTTATTGCTTTACTTTTCGATTGTACCAAAATAATGTAAGCACTCATAATAAAAAAAAATAATCACAGTATCACATGACATTATATTGACTTAAATTAAAAGAAGCATGCGCTGTCGGGGTCCACCTAATAAACAGTTTTAATATTTATTTATTTATTTTTTAAAAATAATTTTTAGTTTTAATCAGTTTGAAATTATTGAAGATTTACATTAAAATGAGAAATCATCCTTAATAACCGGGCTTTTAGTTAATGTCAGGAAAATAAAATAAAACTATAATATTATACATACAAATACACACATATATAATATATATATATATATATATATATATATATATGTATGTGTGTATGTATATATGTATGTATATATTATTATGATAGTACAAGAATGTAGAATTGTATATGAATTTTTATTTTACGATAATACGTAACATTCGTAGGATCTTTACTGAAAATATAAATTAATATAATTAATATAGAATGTTAGAAATGTTGACTCCATTTCATCCTCATGCACATTCATCGAAGATGAAATAAGGTGTGCATTAGAGGTAAAAAGATTAGGTTTATTGTTACTGCATTGGTTGCAAATAGATTTGTAAATAAATTACAGTAGAAGAGAAAATATTATTAATTTTTTTACTATTTTATTTATCGATCGAGGAATCCCTAGTTGAAAAATTACGCTTCAACTTGTCCTGTAATATTTACCTGCAATAATTTTCGTTAATTTCGATCGAAAAAAAAAAAAAAAAAAACAACATAAAATCTTGATCCTTGAAATAAAATTTTAGTAACCAAGTTTAAAAAAAAAAAAAAAGAAGAAAAATGTTGATTAATTACAATTGTGAAATTCTGATTTATTTATTTATTATATTTCTGAATAAATATAATAAATAAATAAATCAGATTTTCACAATGGCTACTTTTCAGCAAAAATAATGAAAAAAATTAAAATTATTTCTACTGATTGTTCGACTTTATTTAAAATAACATTCTCTATTTTTAAATTGGCGAATCAATTTTATAAAGCATTGAAAAATTAAATTGTAAAATTAAAAAAATATCATGACTATATTAATATTGATTGAATGTTACAAAATGAACATAATTTATAATAAATATTATATATTAATATTTCTAAAGTGCTGCTACTGAAGACGATAATGCACCTGCTTCTATTTAAAAGAATGACTTTAGTCATTGTTATCCTCTGGCCATTCATCCCTAGCATACCTTCCCCCCACTCCGGCCAGCTAGATCTGCCCGTCGCCTTCTTTTACTTCCCCTCTCTGCTCTGAACAAACTCGATCCGTCGATCGCGACTGTCGCGATACCTTGCGTCCATGTCTTAAAGCTTTCTGCTAAGATAAAGTGGACGAAAGCCGCCATAAGCGGTAAGTCTTCTAGTAGATATTAATTCTTTGCCCAAATGCTCAGAATTTTTACGAAGGACGGTCTCAACTGATTTCAGATCCTTATTTATGGTGCTCCAAAGTAACTTTTTACATGCAAGAGAATGAGCTTTACCATCGGTCAATTTTTCACTCACTCTACTTTAAATTTCCCAGAAAAAAATTCCAAAGTCACAGCGAAAGCGGCGTGTAACTTGTTTTTGACAAAGAATCTCAAATATTTTAAAATTAAGTACAGTAGTATGAAAAACAAAATGGCATTATTCTATGTCTCTCGAAGCAAAAAATGTTTAAAATAATTTTGTTTTGAACAAATTTTCGCATTAAAAAAAATCTTTCAAACCTTCCATGTAATTATTCTCATAAAAGATATTTTTTACTTTGGGGAAATGACTTCGAACACAAAGTTATGTTTAACATTTTTTTTCTTCTTTTTTGGTTGAAGCTCGAGTCATAGAACATCGTTATATTTTTTTCATACCACTTCACGCAGCATTTTTTTTTTTTTTTTAGATATTCGAGGATTTTTATCAGGTAAGACCTCATATGTATGTTTTATAATGACGCGTTCGCTACGCTGACCTTGGAATTTTTTCTATATATATATATATTTTTTTTATTTCAGTATACTATATATAATTATAAATATATGGAAGACCATTTGAATTATTTTTAAAAAATTCCAACTAAATTTTTTTTATTAATTTTTTTAGTGCGCACTTTACTTTAATAGGTGTATAATTATAATTGAAATTGTTGACATAATTAAGGAAAATGAAGCCAAGGTTACATCTCGTAATACCCTGTACTCTATATATGGAATTCTGCTACTTTAGGTATAGAAGATTAACAAGTCAAATTAAAAATAATTAAAAGGACGCTTAAGTTAAGAATTTTTACGTAACCAACAGGGAAAGTTGGTAAATACATTCGTTACCTTCATATCTTGAAAATATCGTACTTGTTTATTATTACAATCAATACATCAAAGACTGTATTCTCAGTAAAAAGTTCTTGAAAGGTTATAATAATGATGCCAATCATAATAACCATGACAGCAATCTCTGTTATATACAACGCTTGCACACAGTAACTTTGATTTTTTTTTTTATTTACGTCACGGCAAAATAATTAGTGGTACGACGACATATAAGGAAGCAAGAATTTATGAAATCCTTAAGTTTTTTTTAATGATACATTTAACTATGCTTCACCATCTGTATGTTAATTCAGTTTTTGGCTTATAAGTTATAAATTAAAATGACGCTTTAGCTGGACAGGATGGCGCATTAAAAAAAAAAATCTAAATAATAAATCTACCTTTTTACCATGTTTAGTAGCTGGCACCAAAAGTTAACCTCGGGAAAATTGGAGGAAGTTTCGACGATCTGATTTTGTAGTTTGATGGAATTTCTTTTGGAAAATCAGAAAAACCCTTGACGTCCATTAAAAAAAACACATAATATGCAATTATGCATAAAATATTACTGACCTATTTTATGATACATATTTAAGTTTTTAATGGTTTATTAAATTATGCTTCAACGTCTTTATAAGATTTAATTATAATTTGTCTAGAAGCGAGTACCATTTCTTATAAAGAAGTTTTAGAAGCAGAGGAGGGCGTATTCTAAATAAGAATTACTTCCATGGCATGTTTGCGAGCTGTCACCAAAAGTTAAAAACAAGGAAGTTTGGACGACGATAAAAGTGTGGCGTGATTTTGTGTGGTTTGATGGGATTTCCATTGCGAAGTTGTCACAAAAACGCGTCCATTCAGAAAAACACAAAATATGTATATAAACCTTGGATGGTAAAAATAGTTAATAATATATATTAATTAATGACCTCTTTTATATTTTGCAGGTGAGGAATGCGATTAATGGAAGTTTCCTTTACGGTTCAAGGTCGTAGCGCTAGTTAACCTTTGGACGAGTTAATTACCTTGATGCGGTTGGAGAGTTGCTTCTTTCTCCAGGGCTGCTGCAGTACCAGGTAGATGGGGTATGTGATCACGTCGCAGAAGAAGGCAATGCACTTGAACGAGGCTACCGCCCCGCACACCAGGAGCCCTTCCATCGCGACCTGCACAAACAAAACATTGCAAAATCTACCGTTCCATAATAATAATATGCAAAATCCATCGTCCCACAATATAATAATAATACTATAAATTATTTTTATTATTTTTTAAATCAAACCCTATTGGGTACTTTTATTTACCAATTACATACTACTTTGAAACCCCGAACCTTCCGAAACCCTAACTTGAGCGTTTCGCGGGCTCTTCTGGAACGGGGGCGGCCACGGCCTTGCAAATCCATCCCGGCATTTGTCTGCGGCTGAGGGAAACGTGGAAACCTCAGCCAGGATGGACGCTACAGCTTTTGTCAATGAACCGGAAGTGCAATGGTCCAAAGCCAGGGGAACCACATAGTGGAAAAGCGCAACGTTTTACCCCTGGGTGGGAACGTGTTTTTTGTAAATTTTATATGTTTATTGAGCAAAACATAGCATACAAAACATAGAGATTTTTACTTTTTGTAGTTACGTGATTTGAATGAGGAATTTGCATGCGTGAATCTGATTGGCTTAATCGAAAGAGGGGGCTGAGAAATACATGTGTGAATTTTATGCGAATTTTTTGAGCACTGCAAGTATGCTCAAATGCATATTTAAAAGATGCACTTTACCTGGAGGCGATGGCGCATCGCCAGTGACGTCATCGCTATGTCAGGTTCGGTTCACTATAGATATGCATACCTGTACGCACCTGCATAACAGGTAGCCAATCAAAAACAATCTAGCCAAAATTCAAAATTTCAAATGCCTAGCCTATTAGTTTTAAAACTTAAAAAATGCACATTATTCCATATACGCGTATTGTAAAAACACACTGGGAGATAAGTAATATTACAAACGTACCTTTCATCATATTTAAATAATAGAAATTGTTTCGCAAATAGTTTCATTTAATTGAAGAGAAGATGCAATCGATGCAATATCAAGTCCTGCCACCAACTTTTCTGTTTAAATTATTGGCGATTATTGGCGCGTCATGCATCAATCAGCCAATAAAAATGTGTAAATTTATCATACTGGACTCCTTCCGTATCTGCTGATTATCTATTGATTTATTTTATTAAACCTAAAACTGAGCCTCTTTTCTTATCTACGAAGATAGTAGGATGCCGTAGGATTCAATATTTAAATTTATTAAGACCCTTGAATCATAATTTATCAATGTCTTTTCAACCCCCTGTTTGCTGCTGCTGAAACCAGAAACGGAAGGATTGAAAAATAAATACAGTTTTAATTTCAACATTTCTATAACGCCTGTACGTGGTCGAGTGGAAAAGCACTCGTCTTCCATGCAAGAGGTGAAGAGTTCAAATCTCCTCTGGTCCATTTTACATTTTTAGTAGCACGAAGAATTAATTCAAACGTACGTGGTAAAATAATCTTATTTTTTCTTACAATATAATCATGTTATACTATTATAAGTCACACTTTTTCATTTAAATACGCACTTACAAAAACTTTGCAAAAAAAAAAAAAAAAAAAAAAAAAAAAAAACCAAACAAAAAAAGCGTTTCATTCAATGATAGAAAAATTAATAAGAAATTATAAACAAAACTATTTTACCCCGTTTGAGTTAAAAATATGAAATAAACTTCTTCGTGCTACTAAAAATGTAAATTGAACCGGGGGAGATTTGAACTCTTCACCTCTTGCATGGAAGGCGAGCGCTTTTCCACTCGACCACATATAGGCGTGTTGGAAAATTTGAAATTAAAACTGTATTTATTTTTCAATCCTTCCGTTACTGGTTTCAGCAGCAGCAAACAGGGGGTTGAAAAGACATTGATAAATTATGATTCAAGGGTCTTAATAAATTTAAATATTGAGTCCTACGGCATCCTACTATCTTCGTAGATAAGAAAAGAGGCTCAGTTTTAGGTTTAATAAAATAAATCAATAGATAATCAGCAGATACGGAAGGAGTCCAGTATGATAAATTTACACATTTTTATTGGCTGATTGATGCATGACGCGCCAATAATCGCCAATAATTTAAACAGAAAAGTTGGTGGCAGGACTTGATATTGCATCGATTGCATCTTCTCTTCAGTTAAATGAAACTATTTGCGAAACAATTTCTATTATTTAAATATGATGAAAGGTACGTTTGTAATATTACTTATCTCCCAGTGTGTTTTTACAGTACGCGTATATGGAATAATGTGCATTTTTTAAGTTTTAAAACTAATAGGCTAGGCATTAATTTGAAATTTTGAATTTTGGCTAGATTGTTTTTGATTGGCTACCTGTTATGCAGGTGCGTACAGGTATGCATATCTATAGTGAACCGAACCTGACATAGCGATGACGTCACTGGCGATGCGCCATCGCCTCCAGGTAAAGTGCATCTTTTAAATATGCATTTGAGCATACTTGCAGTGCTCAAAAAATTCGCATAAAATTCACACATGTATTTCTCAGCCCCCTCTTTCGATTAAGCCAATCAGATTCACGCATGCAAATTCCTCATTCTGAGGCAATGCATAAGAAAATTGCTCAATGGGTGGCTAAAAAAGTGATCCCATTAGCCATGACCCACAAATTAATATCATGCATTGTATTTCTATAGATGAGATATTTAAAAAAAAAAAAAAATACTTCGTCAAAACATATAATTTAATACATAACAAGAAATTCCTTTTGTTTAAAGGGATTTAATTAAAAAGACTTCGCAACCTAATTGAATTACGGTGTTATTTGCGTCAGTATTATGCATACCCTTATATCATCATGTTATATCATCGATTCTAATGAAATACGAAGTCAAAAAATAACATGTTTCATACCTTTCTCTCAAACGATAAAAGTGTTATTGATTCTGAATTTCGTTTTATACCAATATTTGAATAGTAAATTATAGAGCCACTGTTCTATCTAACAGCGAGATGCTAAAAACACGAACACGTCCAACTTTTTGCTGAGTCTCACGATATTTCCAACATAACCCCAAGGACAAAACATTTACCGGTCGTCTTACGATAAAAAAAACTACACGTTATACAACTAAGCATGAACACGCAAGTTAAATAACACGTACGTCATTAAATTTTTTGCTTCGTACACCATACTACAAAGTACAAATTTCAATGTGTAATAATTCGTAAGCAAAAATATTTATGCAGGCAAAAAGTACGTATAGAAACCTTGTATCTATATTTTGCTATATTCCAAAGTGCATCATACTTACAAGAATAGAGTTGTATCAAGGTTGATTTAATTCAATTAATGTCGTAAGTAAGGTTTCACTATATACTCTAATAAGTTACGTAATGTATCACAATTGACAATAAGTTGCTAAATAAGTCGCCAACAACTATCACACAAGAGACGGCAGGTGACGGCGAGACAGAAATAGTCGCGTGCTAGCGGACCAACAGATCCAAGAAGACTGAGCGAGGATCGACGAGGATTAGCCAGCAAGCAGTGGGGCGGGGAATGTGGACATCACTTTCCTGTTGTCGAGCGTCTCTTTCAACACGTGATCTGATCCAGCATACCACATGAACTTCAGCCCTTTTATAGGATTTTATATAAAAAAAAAAATATATATATATCTTGATCAGTCTAAAGTCTTTCCTGATCACGCAAAGGGTCGAATGTTCAAGGATTATATAATAAAATTTATATATCAATAATTATGTGTTTAAATGCATATTCTGGCTGACCAAGGCGTGGTGATTAAAGTACATACTATGGATTAGAGAGGCAACTTTGCCCCTTCGTTCGCTCTCTCTCGACCCCTGCCTCCCTTGTATCCATCAAGCACGGACGTAGTTAATTAACGGCGCAATTTAACTTACAGCCTCCTCGTTTATATATATTACACTCTAGCAAACGTGGCATAGAGCTGATACAAACTTAGATTTACTTACGTCTTTTGGCAAACTATCAAATTACCTATATTAAATTTGACAATCATTCTTTTATTTTGAAGAATATATTATATTTTGTAGAAATATGGCATTGTAATTTCCCCATGTATTTAGGTTGATTTTTTTTTTTTTTTTTTTCTATTAAAATTAAAGTCACGTATTTGCTTGTCTACTACGCAATAAAAACCGGTTAGAAGTCTAGGTAATAAAGGTTCAAAGTCCTCGTCGGCGCGAATAATTCGTGTACTTTGTACCTACAGAGACTGAAAAATGTACGCAGATTGAAACACCTTAACATGGAAATTCCTACCTACATGCGCCACGCAGTAGTGGCAAAACATTAATAGTTTGTCGAACCTGTTGGTGGCTAGGCTAGAGTACCGTTATAAAATTGAGGCCCGAAGAAAGGCGGCCGGTCCGCAATCACGTGAAGCAACTGGCAAGAGCTAAGCTAGAGAGCTCATTATATAAATTACCTTTAATTACGTACAGAGGTCTTACTAACCGTAAACTTATGGAGAAAGTATGTACCCAAAACACGCCAAACTTTGTTTTTTCTTACAAATTTTCTAACCTACATGAAATTTTTTTATAACAGAAATGAAAAGAGAGTACCAAATTATGCTACTCAGAATTCGTTGAGATATTTGTGAAACCCAGAACTATTTTTAAATAATTATTGTAAGAGCGGCCACGCCCCTTGCAGGCGTCAATAGCAGGGACCGGATGCACGCATTATTTTCGTGCATCCGAGATGCGCATCCGGATGCAAATTAATTTTTCGTGCATCCATGGATGCGCATCCGGATGCAAATTTATTTTCCATGCATCTGGGATGCGCATCCGGATGCAAATTTATTTTCCATGCATCTGAGATGCGCATCCGGATGCATTAATTTTTTCCCGTGCATCTGGGATGCACGGATGCGGATGCAAGCTTATTTTTGCGCATCCGTGTGCATCTTGTATCTGCATCCGATCTTTGGTTTTTATAATACACTTTGTTTCTTGCAATTTTTATAAACGCGCGACAAGTGGCAAATAAATTTAAAAAAAATGCCTCGTGTTAAAGATTGATAGAGGCCATTAGCAAAAAACCTGATAAAAAAAGAGAAAAAAGTGTTAAATGGATGCAAATTTATTTTTCGTGCATCCGTGGATGCGTATCCGGATGCAAATTTATTTTTCATGCATCTGGGATGCGCATCCGGATGCATTCATTTTTCCCTGTGCATCTGGGATGCACGGATGCGGATGTAAGCCCATTTTTGCGCATCCGTGTGCATCTTGCATCTGCATCCCTGGTCAATAGGCGTCTCCGTCCTATCCTTTTTATTAAGGATTCAGGGGTGCCAACTTCAGTTAAAGAACAAAAAAAGGACAGCAAGAAAAACAGCAACCTTTTTTTAGCATCAGTTCATCAGTACATAGCATAAAAAGAATCAACAGGGCATCATAATATAATTTTATTTCTGTATAGAAAAAAATGATAAAATTATTAACAGCTGTAAATATTAAAGATAACAAAATCATGCATGCAATCGAACGTTTTTAATTACAGAATTTATTGAATATTGCTGCACGCCCAAAGCAGCTGGTTGTAATATTACACGCCGCGTGATGATGATGACGCGATCAGTAACATAGGACGGAAATGTTTAAAAAAAAAAAGGCGGAAAAGCCGGCTGCGGCTGTCGACGCAATAGTTTGGGGCAACGCCCCCCTCGGAAAACACGCCCCAAGCTTATATGAATCAAAATGAAACACGTATCCATGACAACGGAATCGTATGATTTTTTGAGTGACGTCACCTAGCGATCACGCAAGCGGTAAATAATACTGACAATAATAGCTTGATGATTTTACATTGCTTGAATCTTTTCCTTGAATGACGTAAATGACTTTTATTGTTATTTTCTATTTCATTGTCATCTGCGATCAATTTACAACCTTTGTTTATCTGCTCTCAGATATTGATTGTAAATAAAAAAATATTATAAACAATGAAAAACAATGTAAAGCATCCATTTGATAAAATCAATTTAATATAATAAAATTTGTGTGGCAATATAATATAATAGAAGTAAATTATAAAGAGATGCGTAGATTATTGGGTCACTGACCAAATTAGCTAAATTTAGATTGATTGGATCAACATTGTTCTCAATTAACACAATATAATAACTTACATCACTTAACGCAGGAAAAAATTGCGCCTAAATATTTACGACGCATGTGGGCCAACGCAAATGACGTCACCATTGACGTCCATCCAAAAACATGAAACGTTGCGGTGTATTCTATTCGTGCATCTTGGCTAGGCTCTTCCTAAAAACCTTGTAGTTTAAATAAAGGAAGGCCAACTTATAAATATACATAAAGCTGAACCTTATTATCGATTTTGTAATGCATTAAAAACATAAGGCGGATTCTAATTTCAGATTAGCAAAATTATAAAACATGAGTCAACATGTCAAAATTTGTGTAGGACGTACGACGTACATGAGGTCAATGAAATTTACATGCGGTCGTAGACCCATGAAAGGAAAATTTTGGGTAAACAGAATAATGAATTAATATTTACAGTGCCATTGACAGTCACAGAGAGTATAGGTTAATGCCTCGTACTAATGAATGCTTACAAACAATGCAGACACATCTAAATTTACTTCGTATCGAAAGTAATCCAGCTCAAGAATGTCGAGAATGTTAGAAAGGTGGGACTGGTCCTAGATGTCTACACCCCAAATTTTCGAGTGTTGATTATGCCGGATGCATCAGATTTTAAACAAGCATCTATACTACACTATAAACAATACAACTTACCAGTTATTTGCTG
Organism: Siphlonurus alternatus; assembly: GCA_949825025.1. Taxonomy (NCBI): domain Eukaryota; kingdom Metazoa; phylum Arthropoda; class Insecta; order Ephemeroptera; family Siphlonuridae; genus Siphlonurus; species Siphlonurus alternatus. Next base: position 47,138,592 of record OX463779.1, read on the forward strand.
TACACCTTTCTCACACACTGATTATCTAAGTAATTTTGCAGACACGTTCACGCTATAAGGTGATCTCCTCAGCCCTTTTTGCATCAACGAAAATTTTGTATACATGAACCAATCACAACACAGTTCGTAAACGTACGTCTTTCTAGCTGGCCAATCACAGCAATGAGTTTGGGGGTCAGAAAAGTGGCGTGATGTGTGACGTCATCAAAGACAAGCAGGCGAAGCAGGCGCCGCAAGCAGGTCAAAAACACAATCGGTGGAGCGCGTCATTTTAAACGCTCTTTCAAGGATTATTTTTGTATTTTTACTGCACTTACCGGTCTTCACATACAACAAAAAGCAAAATGTCCGCTTCAAGTAGCAATTTTTTCAAACTTGAAATCATTATTTGTAAAAAATAAAACCGCATTCATGTAAAATCTTAGAAAAAAATGGTAAAAAAACTTCTGTGTAGAAAATTCTTATTACATTTTTTCATGAAATTACATTAAACTGCCATCTATTGAGAGTTCTGAAAAACTAAATTATTGACGTAAGTTTGTGCTGCCACCTAACGTAAATTTAAAAACTTGCATTTTTGAATGCACGCCGTACAAGCGATGCAAACTTTTTTTTATATAATTATATATAAGTAAAAAAATAAAATTAATTATAAATTAATCATTATACATTATACACATGCACTCAACATTTTATTGAATTGAATAAAAAAGATGAAAAAATTGTCAAGCTAAGTTTCAAGTTTGAAAATCGATTGATGAAATGAAAAATATATTATATGACATTATTATATATATATATATATATGATAATTAAATATATATAATATAATAATTTTAAGACTTGAAAAATATAATAATATATTAGGTTAATAATTAATTCAAAACGTTTTTAATTCATTAATTACCTTTTTTTATTACAATTCATAATAGTTAAATATACATTTTAATTCAATATATTTTCAATATTTTTATTATTTTTTTTTTTTAATTTTTAATTAAACCCTATTGGGTACTTCTATTTACTAAATACATACTACTTGAAACCCCGAACCTTCCGAAACCCTAACTTGAGCGTTTCGCGGGCTCTTCTGGAACGGGGGCGGCCACGGCCTTGCAAATCCATCCCGGCATTTGCCTGCGGCTGAGGGAAACGTGGAAACCTCAGCCAGGATGAACGCTACAGCTTTTTGTCAATGAACCGAAAGTGCAATGGTCCAAAGCCAGGGGAACCACATAGTGGAAAAGCGCAACGTTTTACCCCTGGGTGGGAAACGTGGTTTTTGTTTTATTAAAAATTTATATCACGTGCGCGTCATCATTTTTTGTTATACATAAAAATATAATGAAATATATTATATATTTGAAATATGACGAACGTAAATAATATTATATATTAATTGTCTAAATTGTCAATATTATTTACAGTACAAAATATTCTGTATTGGTTATGCACTTATAGCTTTTATTATTATTAATCCTATGCTATATAGTTAATGGACAGGCGCGGATCCGGGGGGGGGGGGGGGGGGGGGGGCTGCAGCCCCCTCTGAAATTTTGGATTTAACATGTGGGCAATATAGGAATTTCCAACACGTAATCCAATTTGTTTGATTTAACAATTTAAGTAATTTAACATGGAGACGGCCCCTCCCGAAATTTAGTTCTGGATCCGCACCTGCATTGAACAACAAAATTTATTTTAATTTATGTACAATTTATATTATATTTATTTATATTTACATCATATTTTATTAGAGTATAATATTACATATAAATTATATTTTCTTTTTGATTGATTTTCACGTATATACAGTATAGTATATGTGATGACAATTTTTGCTTTACACTCTGCTCGAGCTTCAATATGCATTGCAAGTTCATTGAGGTCTAATTAAACCATATAATAAATAATGTCTAAACGTAATTTTGTTAGTAAAATATAAACTCTATTATATATGTTACAGGAACATAATTATATATATATAATAATTAATGTATAAATATTATAAATAATAAATATATAGAGATCTATATAATTAATTAAGGGTGAGCCAAATTTTGAATTTTTGGGATTTAAGCCCCACTATAATTTTAATAGTCATTGATGTATTTATATACCTTCTTTAACAATATACATGCATTCATTACATAATTATAAATTTTTAATAAATTTGTGCAAAAATAATTTTATTGCACGTACTATTTATTTTTTTGTTTACAGTCTTTATATTCCTAATATTCAATTGATTTTAAAACAAATCACTGTTAAAATAACTGATTATACTGACAAGTGAGATTGAGTTCACTTAAATTTCCACCACTCACTTCGTAATAGAGAAATTAGGTGGATTCACATGGCGATTTCCAGCCTGCGACGCGAAACGAATAATGCGCACTTGCTGTGACATCCATTGGCGGCCATATTTAGCGACTAAAAAAAAGAGCATCGTAATTTAACGCGATGTTCGCCGCGGCAATGACGAATTCGCTTCCGCATAGGATTTCACAGCTTGTGTGACAAAATCGCGTCGCATCGCCGTTGTCGCCATCTGAATCCGCCTAAACCCCCTCCCAAGAATCTCCAAGTGTTTTATTCTTCCTCCGATACTAAAACACGATCACAATTTCCAGACCCTCCAGTTAGGAATGGCTGCCGTGACGACTTTATTGAAGGTTGTGTCCAGTCCGAGGGAGATGGTGTATCCTCCCGCCATGAGGGCCCCCCAGGCCCCGAACGTCCCGTAGTCGATGATGGTATGGTTGCAAGCGGCCATGATAGCCATATCGACATATCCGGGATTCGAGAAGCCCGCACGAGCCACCAGGACCGCGTCCTTAGCACGTTGTATCAGCTCCCTTTCGCACCATCGAGGGTCATCGCTGACCACCATGAACCTGAGTGGACCCTTGAGTGTCTTCCGATACCACGCCATGGCGTCTAGGAAAAACTTAGCACCAACCAACTTAACATTATATTCTCTTGGTAAAAAAGTAGCAAAATCAGTTCGTCTAACATGAACACCAATATAAGTAAAATTATCACCTTTTTTACTAAAATAATTAAAAGCATTTTCAACTTTTTTAAGTATATGTGGTACAAATTTAAATTCTTTATGTATATCATCTTTATAAGCTAACACAGGTTCTGGGTGTACCATCCATTTATGTAAGAGGATATTTTTGTCTTGGAACCTTGCTGCCAGGGTATTGAGAGACGAGACCTGATATCTTTTGAGTGGAGGTCCCAGGTCCAGATTACAGTGAGCTACACTTTCCAAGGAAGGTACGCTCAGGTTGGCGAACACGTGACTCAGGAACGAGAGTGCGCTGGCAGGGACGAAGGTCGGCCTCCCCAGGGCACGGCCAAGACCCCACGCGGCCGCGTACTCCCAAATTTTGTTGCCCAGGCGCCCCCCGTCCTGGCAAGCCACCACGGGACCTGAAGGACACGGCGGGAGCTGCAGGACAGAAACTGGCTTTTAGAAGAGTACGTAATCCTTTATATCAATAGAGTATCGCGCGACCTCAAAAATTTTATTGCAGAAATGGATAGAGGGTGCAAAGCTGCAAAGTTATGCTACTCCGATTTAGAGCCCGGGAAATATTGGTATAAAAAAGTTTTGCAGAGGTCAGGTTTGAACCCACGCTCCTTTTGTTCTATACTTTTATTAAAAGAGGCGTCAAGAGGCATCACTTTCTCTGTACTTTCAATGATTTTTTAAAAATAGTTCCCGGACTTAGGATTTTTTAGAGTCCGGGTCCCGGACTCTAAAAAATCCGAAAAAAAAAATCAAGGTAGTATAACTTTGCACCCTCTATCCATTTCTGGCAATAACAAAAAATTGAGGTCGATACTCCATTAATGTTTAAAGAATTACTGTTTTATTAATAGATCTATAATTCTATTAAAGAATTTGAAAGAAATAAATGCCTGGAAATGTCTTAAATATAGATAAAAATTAATTATTGCTTAACTTATTTAGGTTGATTATCTTTTATTGTCTTGAACAATCAATTTTGCATTTGAAAATAAAAAATTTATCTTCTCTTTTTTAATACAGCGCGCTTTAAATTATTAAATTAGTTACACATTACGTAGTTATAATTTAATTATAGGTAGTATTCCTTCAAATACTTATTTCAGCTGCCTTAAATTAGCCGCATATAGAATTTTATATAATATATATAGTGCATCACAAAGGAAAAAAATTTAATTTACTACTTTAATTATTGGTTTGTTTTTTGTTCTGAAATATAACTTTAATTTTACTAGGGTTATCGAATTTTCTTGAAGGTTCTATATACTTAATAGAGAAATCATTTTAAAGGATAGAATTGTGTTATAATCTTCAAATACCATTTTCAGTACATGCAAAAACTACTTTAATAAATAAAACGATTTTTCTTTGATATTTTATCCCTTCCTCATAAAAAAGTTTTCGCAGCTCTAAAAGATTTTTTTTTTATATATATCAACTTCTTGTGTGCATGGGTATAACATTTTTATTTCATTGTTCATTATAGATCACATACTATACATTTAGGCCTTCATGAGCTTTAAGCTCGAGCAGAGGTTATATAATATGTATGTATTTAAGGTAGAGATAACGCTGATCAGCTGTTCGACGTACTCCCCTTTGATTAACATGTAAACCTTAGCAAATTCACAAAAATTCTGAAATTTTTTTGAGAGGCAGTCCATAGAAAAAAATTTCAAAACAATTTAACGAGCCGATTTTTTTTTAATTAATTTTTTTAATTTTCAGCCCAGGGCTTTCCCATGAAGAGACAAACTAAAAACTTCGTTAAAAAAAATCGGCTCGTTTAATTGTTTTGAAACTTTTTTATGGCTTTTAGGCGCTACTATCTGCCTCTCAAAAAAAAAAAAAAAAAAACGAATTTTTGTGAATTTGCTAAGGTTTACATGTTATTCAAAGGGGGAGTACGTCGAACAGCTGATCGACGTTATCTCTACCTTAAAATAAAAAGTTTAAAGTGAAAGTATTAAAAAGAGTATCGGGTCATAATTTAAGCTTAAATTTATTTAATGTATTGGAATTGTACCTTATTTTAAAACCATTTGTTCGATACTAACTCTTGTACCCTAACCTCTAAATATATTCTGCCATGACTGCTAATGTTAAAAGTTTTAGGTTTGTCCTAAAGCCCTCCGTTTCATATGCGCAGTAAGAGTTCAAAATTGCCCATATGGGATTTTCTCCACACAATAATATACGGTTACTGCAGTCAGGGGTGTCTTATAAGGGATGCTGAAAACTATCACTATTTCTCACGCACAAATTGTAAAGTTCATTTGTCAATACGCAATGCGTATTTCTGAAAACAAAGATATATCATTCTATAAAGTTAATGTAATTTTTATTTGAATGTATTCTCTCTTTAATTTTTTTTTTTTTTTTTTTTTTTTTTTTTTTTACAAGGATACACCCCTAAGAGCTTACAGCTTGCGGCGGGGTACTGGGTAGGGATAAGGTAGGGAACTGGAAGGGAACTATGCAATAAATAAATTGCAATTATTAGGTATGTTCGTAAATGCAAAATCGAACCATGCATGCAGATGAACCATCTGTATCAGGGAACATAATGAAAATTGTTATTTACGAACACACCTATATATTGTTTTAAAATTTATTACTAACAAGAATTAAAAAAAAAAATATTACAACATTACCCCCCTCTTCTATATATTACACTACTAAACAGGCGCCGATCCAGGAAAAAAATTCGGAGGGGGCTGCCTCCATAAGGCCAATGTTAAAAAAAATTGGGGTGAGGAAAGTGCCTATATTGCCCATGTTAAATCCAAAATTTCGGGGGGGGGGGTCTGTGCAGCCCCCCTAGCCTCCCTGGATCCGCGCCTGCTACTAAAGCCAACACATTGATAGTTTACAAATTTTATTACCTGGACGCTGGTGGTGTTTTGCTCTCTCGAGGTTCGACTTTCCAGTGGACTTCTGACTATGAACTTGGTCTCGGGGCTCTTGGACTCGGGACTTCCGATGGTACTTTTGATCTCAAGGTTCTTGGACTCGGTGCTTCTAATGGTGTTTTTGGTCTTGGGACTCCTGATGGTACTTTTGGTCTCGAGGCTCTTGGACTCGGGACTTCCGATGGTACTTTTGATCTCAAGGTTCTTGGACTCGGTGCTTCTAATGGTGTTTTTGGTCTTGGGACTCCTGATGGTACTTTTGGTCTCAAGGCTCTTGGACTCGGGACTTCCGATGGTGCTGGCGGTATAAGTCTCGAAGGACTGCGGGCTCGGCGGCGGGGCTCGGTGGTAGCTGTACTGCACCAACAAGAACTTTTGGAGCAGCTCAGAGTCGAGGGAGCTGGTCGGGGTGCCCTCGGAGGGTCGCATCGTAGAGGTCACTTGTGGCGGGGTCGCATTCCGAGATACCGCTGCAGTCCTACAAGAACATTTACATGCCTTGATAATGAATGGACAACCTGCTTGAATTTTTTTATTTGGATACAGGACCTCGAGTTACGTATTGTCAATATTTGTTAAGATTTTTTGAACCTTTTAACATCTTCAAAATCAAGGGGAAAGACGCTGTGACCAGGGGTGGGAGAGGGGGGGGGGCCCTTTCACGCAATGTTAAATTTGGGGTGGCGAGGGCGGTACAACGGGTGGGTGGTGGTAACATATCTTCAATGTATTTTGGGACCTGTTGAGGCGATGCCCCTCCCCCCCCCCCCTTGGATCCGCGCGTGGCTGTTGACGTCAAACTCTTTCGCTATACTTGCGTGCTAAATATTTTTTATTATGTAATATAATTTGTACACCAGCAGCACCTACCCATAAGGCTTCCGGCCTTGGTAGGACTGTATTCTTGTTTTCAGTAATAAAAGTATTTTAAAAAAAATTGCATGACATACTATCCCCTATCTTTTCCCTCGATTTTGAGAGTGTTAGCGAGTTAAAAAAATCTTAAAAGTTGATTATACATAACGCGAGGTCCTCTATTATATCCAAATATAATCTATTCAATAAAAAAATTTATGAAGGTTAAAATATCAATAATTGTAAACAGTTTTAAAATAAATACATAATTTAAATTATGGATAGAAGAAAACATTTTATAAAATATCAAGCAAACTTTATGATTTATAAATAATCAACTACAGTGTTTTTTCCCCCAGAATACATAAAGAAATATTTACTAACAGAGTTTATATATGACATCAAGGCTTATCTCTTTAATGTAGTCTAGTCATAAATTTCAAGTTTGTAAAACTTTTGAAGAAGAGAAAAAAATCTGACAAATCTGAAAATATTTACAAAACTTTTGACTTTTTTCTTTACGAACTGACAGTAACGCTTTTGAACCGATTCTTAAATTTTTTTTTTTTTTTTTTTTTTTTTTTTAATTTCACTTTAGTTAAATAATTTATAATTATGGTATTAAGTAATATAAAATAATTGTTTTAAACTGTATAAAGATATTCTTAACTGTTATCGAATTACAGGTAATTAAAACAAAGCTTTCTTAAAAAAAATGAAAATTGAAGAAAATAAAATGTTAAAAAGTAATAAAAGGATTCATAATTTTAGGTGATGTGATTCACGTAAGAGTTATCATCAAAGTAAGGTATATGGAAGGAGAGTTTCTCACTATAACCATGGTTACTTAGACTGACTCATGGGTAGTGAAAAAGAAAAAAGTACGTGCATGCTATACTTTTTCAATTTTGACTTAATATGTAGTATAATTCAAATTTTTTTTATGGACAATTTTAATTTTTGTATATTAATTTTTCTGCTTCATGAAAAGATGAATGTTTAATATGCGGTGACTTTGATACACTTACAATGGACAACATACATGAAAAAATTTAATTGCAGAAATGAAAAGAGGGTACCAAATTATGCTATTCTGAATTTTTCAGATTTTTTTTAGACCTGGAACTATTTTTAAATAATTATTGAAATATTGAAAGTCCTGTGATTTCAGTTGGCACCCCTGAATCCTTAATAAAAAGGATAGAGACTGGACGCCTATTGACGCCTCCCGGGGGCGTGGCCGCACTTTCAATAATTATTTAAAAATAGTTCTGGGTTTCAAAAAAAATCTGAAAAAATTCAGAGTAGCATAATTTGGTACCCTCTATTCATTTCTGCAATAAAATTTTTTCATATATTAATGTTGTCCATTGTTAGTAGAACTTGATAATTTAGTTAATTAATTTATTTATTAAATCTTTTATAGGCTGAAAATACAATAAAAGATAGAAAAAACATGTGAGCCTATGGGGCAACTAGAAACGGCTGCAGAAACAACCAAATCACAATACGGCGTCTATTCACCTAATTAAATAAGAACATAGAAAAGCAGAAATTAAAAAAGAAAAAATTAAAATATTAAGTGTAATTTCATTTTAAGTGTTTATTTAATTTAGTATTACTTTACAATTTAATATGGATTTATTTTTAAACGCTATCTTCAAAGCTTCGGAAATATTGATGAATGTAAATAACAATTTTCTGTAAATTTATAGTAAATAAATTTTGCGTGCAAAGGATATTCATGTTGAATAAATACAATTAATTTTTACGGGATCTTACTTTTGTCGGTGTTCGATGTAATCTTTCTGTATGTAGAATGCTGTGATAATTACTTTGTTCATGTACGTCACTGACACTTGTACTACTCTTCACAAGTAAAGTGATTATCACAAAAAATACATATTTTTTTTTTATCAAGCCCGAACTGGGTACTTCTACTTACTAAGTTTGAAACCCTGAACCTTCCGAAACCCTAACTTAGCATTTCGCGGGCTCTTCCGGAAAAGGGGGCGGTTATGGCCTTGCAATTCATCCTGGCATTTGCCTGCGACTGAGGAAAACGTGGTAACTTCAGCCAGGATGGACGCTACAGCGTTTGTCAAAGAACCGGAAGTGCAATGGTTCAAAACCAAGGGAACCACATAGTGGAAAAGCGCAACGATTTACCCCTGGGTGGGAAACGGTGTTGAAAATGGTCACCCATTCAACTACTATATATACAGAAGGATTACATCGAACACCGCAAAGGTAAAAGCCCGAAAAAAATTATTTTTTAATTACTCTACACCAAAATATCTGATACCTTACTCTTACAATGGTTTACGCAGCAAACTTATCCATGAGAGGATTTATTATGTATTAGATCGTATAATAAGCTACCTGTATGCGTCAAGCAAATTTCAAATTACAGAAATGTTACTAATGGATTGTTGTTTTTACCTTTTACAGTGTGGAAGTTTAATTGCAATGTAAGTTCTAATAATGTACTCTATTTTTTATCGACGTGTCAAACCTTAATTCCCATTCAAAGTTCTTCCATTTCAATGATGATGAATAAAAAATTTGAATTTGTCTAAATAAACTAAGGGAACCTTTGCTCACCTTGTGATTCTGGGCTCATCAAACGCCACCAGGCGCCAGGTAGCCAGCAGTGAGGAGAGCGCAGCGAGCGCCAACAAAGTGACGGAGCGCATGTTTCCGACTGACATCGAGATCCGACTGACTTGGAACTTATAAGGCACCGAGATAAGAGTGATTGTTTGGTCTAGCTCTTGATTCTTGATGATTGCACTATTTTCCGAGAAAACGTGTAAAATGAGGACTCAAGAACATGTGAAAAATATATGTACGATTTTACAAAAAATTAAATTAATATTTTTTTTATCATGTTATGTACTAATATGTACTGTATAATGTTGACTTGTCTGTTATGATTGTTATAAATATTACGATAGACCAATAAATTTCATACTTCTGTAGGAAAGGACAACCTTTATGATTTTTTTTTTTTTGCATATTTGGATATAGAGCTTTAAGTATTGGTAATTTTTTTCAGAATTTTTTGAACCCTCTAACACCCTCAAAATCGAGGAGAAAGACGCTGTGACGTCATAGACATGCAACAGATTTCCCTATACTTGCGTGTTAAATACTTGTATTTACATGAAAATGACATCACAGAGTTTTACGGCATAATTTTTAAGTTTGTTTAAAAAAAATCTGAAAAAAAAAAAAATGACTATACATAACTCGAGGTCCTCTATTCAGAAATGCAATAAAAATTTTAATGAAGGTTGTCCATTATAAATATTTCGTTCAAGTAATTTATATTTAAAATATACGATATCAAAATATAATAATAGTGAACTTTAATTTTTTTTTACTTGAAATTTTAATGTCTTTGTCGTTTTAAACACCTTTTAAGTGAAAAAATTGCTTGCGCTTATCATAAAAATGTAAGTTACATAATTATATAAAGTAGCTTGTTTATATGCCATGTCAACTGTCAACAGTACTATACAACATCCCGCATGTTTATGAACAGAAAACAAGTACATGTACTTACCTGCACAGACGGAGTTAGGACGGCAGGTGCAATTTTCTCACTTATTTTTTTTATTTTTTTTTTTTTAATCAACATAGTAGAAATTTGCCATGACAGCATTCTAAATTTGTTAAATATTATTTAATGATTATGTGGCGTAATATACATGATATAAAATACTTAAATAATAATAAAATATTCTTATAGCAAAAATCTCCATAGATGAAAAATTACATCTTCAACTCATCCTTTACACGTCCATCAATTCTAATCTTTTTACCTCAAAAAACGCATCTTATTTCCTCTTCACTCAAAATGAGGATGAAATGAAGACAATATTTTTTACATTTTATGTGCAATAAGAGGAAAGAAGACGTAATCTCGTCTTTTTTCCTCTAAAAATGAAATGGTTAGACGAGGAGAGCTTAATAGCGAATAAAAGATGAAATTTATTTCAACTCGGGCTGACTATATTATTTTTATTTTGATTGGGTGCGATTCACGAAGCAGTTAGCCAGGTTTTTAACCACGTTTACCTTAACCACGTTTAACTATACCTGTTTTACGTGTTAAACAACCCTAGTTAAACATGGTTAAGCTAAACGTGGTTAGAAACCTGGCTAACTGCTTCGTGAATCGCGCCCATTATTTACTTTGAAAATTCCAAGGCAATAAAATAATTATCCACTAATGAACTTGCTAATGATTGATAAAATTGCTACCGTTTGCAATTTATTTTTATAGAAACAATACTTTGTTATCTTCTAAAGAATTGAGGGTAGGATATTTATTTGCTACAGTAGCCCCCCGTTCCTTGACATATACATAAGATGCCATTTACTTTAATGCAGAATAAGAGAGAGGCTATAAAAATAAAAATTGATTTATTGATTTTGTTGCTTTAAAACTTCCCTACCTTGATGATACTATTAAAATAATATAAAATTTCTTACTATGAAATTTTGTTAAATACATAAATTGTGTAGATTTTGTAACATTATACCCTAAGTTGAGAGTTTATAAAGGGAAAGTTGGACAAGACGAGGGTATATCCTTCCTGGGGGTCAGAACTACCCCTCTGATGCTGAATGTGCAAACTCGCCATACCCTCATTAAAAAGTAAGGGATGATAGGCAGGAATTTCTCTTTTCAAAGCCGGCTTGTATAAAATCCCTAAAAAAGTTGAAAACTTTGGAGTATGGGTCATCCCTTCTCTTTTTTTGCAATCATGTTTCAATGTTTACCCAATTCTTTTGATAGCTTTGTACACTTGAGAGAGTTTGTTTATATCTGAGAATAGATCGCGGCGGGCTGACATTGGATCGATGTGGCCCGGTCCTTCTCCGGGGTCACAATCTGGACGTGAATATAAAACTTGATTACTGTACGTCATCCAATTTTACCAACGTATTTATGAGACATTGAATTGTAATACCGTGTATCAACAAGTACGTGTCAATAAGGTCGACTAATCTACTTTCATATACTATAATAATAGACCTTATGGATAAATTAACATTAGATTATTGATTATCAATACTCTAAGAGTTTTTTTTATTTTATATTGAAATATTGTGTCGTGATTCTCTAAGGGTATTTACACTTCAGGGTATAGCGCGAACGTTAACTTTGTTCAATTTTGATGGCGCTGTTCACAGTTGCAATATTAGAAGAGGTATTTTTCTTTTCCGGGGTTTGGACAAATGCCCCCCATTCGGGAGGTGTGCCTTAGGGTGTACCGTGCTTCTTGCTACAGGTTTCCATGGTTTCTTGTAGCTAACATGCCAAACGGCGGGAAATTTGAATTAGAGGCCATGGTCGCTCGTATTCGTACGAGTTTGTTATAGCAATACTTTTGTTAAGTTTGAATGATTACGTCAATAGCAGAATATGCTGAAGTAACTTACATTGTATATTAAAAAAAAGGTCATGCCCCATTCCATCCTTATTCATATTAATACTGATAGATGTTATTAAACACAAATAGTGTATATTATACAGTTGTCATACCTCAGAAAAATTCCCTTTGCGGCCTTGTAAATCATCATTCCAGTAAAAATAACACAATGATTAAGAAGGCTGCAAAGTGGTAAATTTTCCAAGGTAACGATTGTATATAAAATTATACATATATAACACAGACATAAAACAAGTACAGATAACATAAAAATACAGTTATAGAACACAATTTAGAGCTTTTTATATAAAATATAAGTAATTAAAAACACATAATTATATTATATTAGATCTTATAGGAGTCAATTAATATCTCCTTTGTCCTTTGTATTGGCATAGTCATTGATTGATTTGGTTCTATTCAAATGATATTGACTGCAAACTTGATTACACAGTTAGATCCACCTAATTTGAGACCCCCTTCATCTCTCGAAATGTGAGTATCAATCCACCCTTAAACTGAACAAAAAACTTACAATGTTGTCCAGAGGTCACCTTCTCCCCTGGAGGCTAGGCAACTTGTTCAGCTTCAAAGCCAAGCGGGTTGCATCTTAATACGTCAGGGGCAGAAGGTCAAGAATTATGTTCGGAAATAAAAATAAACAATCTAATTCTCTTGATTATCGTGTTCGTTATTCTGATTATATAATTGATTATTGAAAAAAATTCAGTATCTCGGAGGCTGATTAAAGTTGCTGAAATAGCCGGCCTAGCGGGAAAAATTCAAGTAATTCAAATTACGCGTTATAATGAGGTGTATTTTGGACTTGAAAAATAGAAAGATCGTGATTTTATAAGGTGGATAACATCTTTAGATAACCCCTACTATCAAATATGTGAAATATGTGCCGTGAAGATGAGGGAAATAGGGAGCCTAGTCAGGTGAGTGGCAGTCGCCATATTGGATTCAATTCTCGAACAGAATTGCTGCTGCATTGTTCAAGTAGAATTAGCTCTGTTCGGAAATGCTGCTTTTGCTGCAGTAATCAGCTAAAATTCATTTTTTTCAGCAAAAATCTGATTCTTCATTTACGAATACAACTATTGTTTTTAAATCTGACTTGACTATAACGCATCACGTTTCTACAATTAATATAATTGTTTATTTATTTGTTTACTTCACCAAAATGCATTACATTTTACAATAATTACAGACAAGGTGAAATAGGATATTTTACAACGTACTATTATTGTATTGAGTATACAATAATAGTTAAAATGAAACTAAACACTGTTTGCTGTAATTATATGTTAGCCTTTGAATGTTAATTAATTTGCTATAATGGATACATTACAAAAACTTCTTCTGTTGCATGAAATATTTTATATGCAGTTTATGAATTTATTTAGAATGATTTAATGGAGTATTGACCTCAAAACTTTTCATTACAGAAATGAATAGGGGATACAAAACTATGTCACTCTGATTGTTATCAGATTTTTTAGAGCCTGGGTAGTATTGCTAAAAAGTTTTGGCGAGGTCGGGTTTGAACCCACTCCCCTTTTTTAGGTCATATCTTTTTATTAAGAGAGAGTCATCAAGCGTCTTTTACTCTGTACTTTCAATATTTTTTTAAAAATAATTCCTGATCTCTAAAAAATCTGAAAAAAAATCAGAATAGCATAACTTTGCACCTTTTATCCATTTCTTTAAAAAAAATTGTTTATGTCAATACTCCATTATAGCTACAGTCAGTACAGTCTAACAGATCTTAGAATACCTGTAGACACTATGGCGCCTAGCTTTACATACTGTCGCCATCCTATTCTGGCTGGGATAAAAAGCAAAAGACGATCGCCGCGCGTAGTCGAATCTATACACGTGAACTAAGATCTGTAATACTGTATTCTGCATTGAGATCAGTTCAGCAAGGTTTCAATAACAGTTAGTTCTCCGTTTGATCAAAATGAAGTATTTGGAAATTCTTTAGTTCGATTTTCAATTTCCTATAATAAAGTTTATTTTCATTCTTTGTCAGCTTTTATAAATTCATGTACAAATTGAATTAACGTCAAAGATAAAAATACATTTTATCAATACATATTTTTTTTCTCAACCACGAATAAAGTAATAATTTATTATAATTTCTGAGCAATTTATATATTCTGCTCTAACCTCTCTTGTTATCTCTTTGGGTATAAAAAACGCGTGAAATTGATGGTAAAATGTCGGAGGCCTCACGTTCTAAACTACTTAACGTTGCTCGCCCTTGCATTATAATTCCTTACACCACGCTAAGCCAGTTCCAACATGTCGTTCACCTGTTGAGTGTGACGTCACGAATATCGGCGACCTGTCACTCGTGACCTCGGGGTCGGTGCCTTTTTTTTTTTTTTACACAGATACACTCCTAAGAGCTTACAGCTCTCGTGTCGGGGTAATGGATAGAAACAAGGCAGGGATGGTGGCCACGGCCTGTTAAGCGTCCCAGTATTCGCTGAGGTGAGATCCCTTCAGCATTCTTCGCTGAGGTAAGACTGAGGGAACCGTAGAAAACCTCAGTCAGGATGGACACCTCTATACTTTTTATCAATGAACCAAAGTGATGTCCAAAGCCTGGGGAACTACACACAAGTGCATCACTGCACTGACAAGTGAATGGAAAGCGAGGCGAATTTACCCCTAGGAAGGATCAGCGTAATTTTTACTTGAAAGGTCACCCATTCACGTACTAACCGCGCTTGACTTCGGTGATCTAACGAAAACCGTTCAATTTACTGCGCCACGCTCAACCTTGACATTCACACTTCAGCGTTTCAGCACATTAAACTGAAGAGTGACGAGATTGAACCTCACTGAACCGTGACGTCACGTGCCTACCGACCATCCTGACTGAGGTTTCCACATGGTTTCTTCATTTAATTATGGTAAATAATGACAAAAACATACTATTTCTACCTCAACGCATCCTATATTTGCTCAAACCTGATCTGATCTGATCTGATTTTTTTTTTTCTTTTTTTACCTACATTTTATCCTCGCTTGAAGTGAGACGAATCCTCAATCGCTTTGTAATCATTTTTTTTTTCCGTCTGAAATTTTTCATCAGAGGGTGGATTTCATTTCTAAAGAGACGAAGAAAGAAAGAAGGTGAAATTTATTTCATTCTACAGTGAAATTGTTAACATTATCAACATCAGGTGACCACGACCTGTAAGGTAAATTGTCTAAATTCACTAGTCTACTAAAATCTAAATTAATTTTATTTAAAATGACTGACAACCATGCTCACATTTCATTGTTAAGTTTTTGAAATATTGCGTGGTGTGATGTAAATTTGTAGTAATTGTATTTCAACCTATATCTAACGAAGAACACACATTGCTTGATGAGAGCTATCGAATTATCATCGTGTACAGTAGTACCTCATTTCTCATAATTCTGTCAATAAATATAAACAATTTGCTCTCTCAAGTCAATAGACCACTTGCAAAACTATATTGAAGCAAAAAGTAAACAAACTCACATACCTAGTGTATTGTTGGTTGTTGATTATGTGTATATTTTTTCTAATACATTGGACCTTATGGGAAATTTATGATTTTCACATACATATTTCATTACATGACTTACTTAGGATTTTAAAAATAAATATATCACCGGAATCTGCAGTTTTTGGCCATTTATAATATTGAAATGTGCATCTGGAGAAGTTTTCTTCATTTCAAAATCTTAAATTTTAAATTATACATAATGAGCCAATTGCATGAGTTAGTATATAGCTTTAAGCAAGCTCCAGAGTTTGTCGATTATTGCAACAATTAAAAAAATAAATCAACAAACGTGAGCTTGCTTAAAGTCATATGCTTTCTCAATGCAATTGGCTGAGTAGTATAATTTGACATTTAAGATTTTGAAATGAAGAAAACTTCTTCAGATGCAAATTTCAATATTATAAATGACCAAAAACTGCAGTTTCTGGTGATATATTTATTTTTAAAATCATACGTATGTCAAGTAATGAAATATATGTATGTGAAAATCATAAATTTCCCATAAGGTCCAATGTATTAGAAAAAATATACACATAATCAACAACCAACAATACAATATAGATATGTGAGTTTGTTTACTTTTTGCTTTAACATAGTTTTGCAAGTGGTCTCTATTGCAATAATTTCCCAATGGTGTAGTTTTTTTTTTAAATAAAAATTAAATTAATTAAATTATTTCATAATTATCAAAATAATATTTTTTTACTATATTAATTTAAAATTCATACGATACTCACAAGCGTGAGTGGTTATATAAATTCAACAGCACTGCAACGGGGGACGGTACACTTCTCGCCTCTGAAAAGTTCCCTTCTGCAGCCTTGTTAATCACCATTCCCCGATAAGTGTAATACAAGGCAACAAGGCTGCAAAGAGAAATTTTCCAAGGCGGTGACTGTACATACATATTCATCCTAGATGATGTTGTGAGTTAGGTGTGAAAAAAACGATGAAATTCTTTATTTACATTACTTTTGAGCTTTCTTCTAACTTTTATATTTTATCGCAAAACTTTTAGACGCGTCATAAGTTTTCGGTTTCCAATTCTTATAGTGCTTACTTCTCAATATTATTGAACTATATATAAGAGGGAGTTTATCTGATCCTTCAGAGAAAGGAGAGAATCATTTTATTGGTTTCGTAACACTAGCAAAATCAATCGAGATTTGCTCGATCAAGCTACTGGGCGAAGTCAATTCCACCGCCCAATAATCTCGCTATCCCCCGGGAAAAGATTAACGCCACCACGACGAGAGAAATGATGATTTAAAACCTCCAAATCGAACGACTCGTTAAGGCTCGAGGTTTCTTGTCACTCTTGCACACTTGGCAGTATTTAAATGCCATTATATAAAAATAATAATGTGATGAAAAACCTGACGCAGAGTTAATCAGATATATAGCTACAATTATACGTAAAAATGACCGAGTAACTTTTTTTTTTTTTTTTATTTCGATGATTGTGCCAATTTTATATTGATTTCATGACAAAGCAGTTAAAAAAATTAAATAACTTTTGCTGATTCTTTTAAAAAAATATATATATTTTTTAAAATATAATTTTCAATTTAAATTGGGTTAAATTAATTCAATGTTCAATTCAATTTCTCATCTCATAAATACGTTGCTCTGGGAAAATTGGATGACGTTCAGTAATCAAGTTTTATATTCGCGTCCAGATCATACTGCGCTGGAAATTCCCTGGAGAATGACCGGGCCTCATCGAAAATTTACAATTTTAATTGAGTTTCATTAATCAAATTATGTAATAGTGACTGTACGTTAATTTTTATTTAAATGCATTTTGTTGCATTACTTCTAAAAAATATATTGAAAAGGACACAAAACAACGAATGAATACCCGAGTTGAAATAAATTTAATTTTTTATTCGCTGCTCTCTCCTAATCTAATTCATGTAATTCCCTCCTATTTTGCACCATTTTAAAGAAAAAAAAAAAAGAAGGAAAAGGACAATATTACATATTTTTTTCCTCTTCATGAGCATAAAATGTTAGAAATATTGTTTTCATTTTATCCTCAGAGGAAATAAGATGTATTTTAGAGGTAAAAAGATTAGGTTTAGATTAGATATGTAAAGGAGTTGAAGACGTTTTTTTTTTTTTTTTTAATTTTCAACTGGAGTATTATAGGATATTGTATAATACAAAATATATAATGTGATTAAATATTATATTGAAAATTTCAATAATTAATTCTATGGTTTAATTATAGCTACAAATGTTGACCCAGATTGTTTTTCACTGGAAATAGATAGATAGAGTTGTTATAATGAATTGAATATAACCACCCACACTATAATAGCAATGAAATCTGTGGTCACCCATCCGTAATCTGTACAACGGTTGTTGAGCTTTACCTCATTATTGTCGAACAAAGAGACGATGTTGTAATTATTAAAACACAATCGAAAATACAGTTCATGCCATGCATATATGATACTGTTGATTCACGGAGGAGTTTATAAGTAAACAATAAATTCACGTATATATACAAAAGCAAATGTTTGATATTCATATATATTAAACATAACGGTATGATTATAATTATTATGAGATATTGTGTAAGGATAAAGTTCTGGTGTAGTAGCAAATACATGCGGTTTGGGCCAGCATGTTAATATGGAAATTATGCTGTATATTAATGTATTAGTTTGCTGTGGAATATATGCATATTATATTAAGCTTATGCTATTTATAGTCAGTGATATTCAAATATGAAATATATGATAATATAACTGTAATAAAATTACTACTTCAGCATTTAAATTAAGTTTAATAGTATTATATAATTGTTATACGACTGTTGCGAGTTTTCAATCTTAATTATTATCATGATAATGTTAAATTAAATTCTTTGTTAATATAGTTTGCGCTAATTATAAATTGGTAAAAAAAGCAACATACATATTATATTTAAACACTTTTGACATAAGTTAAACATCCTTGGCATTTATATTTGAAATATTATAGAATTATTACATATTTCATATGCCTATACAGCATGTTATAAAATTACATTCATAATTAAGTCATAACAAGCAGACCTATATAGCTATTACATATATTATAATAAAGTTATATATAAATAAATAATTATTTACTCATTTACCTGCTGTATGTTGTGTTCATTTTTCTCATAGAAACCCTAGTTAAAAAATTACGTCTTCAACTCATCCTTTACACTTTACACGTCTAAACCTAATCTTTTTACCTCTAAAACACATCTTATTTCTTCCTCGCTCAAAGTGAGGATGAAATGAAGACAATATTTATAACATTTTATGCTCAATAAGAGGAAAGAAGACGTAATATCGTCTCTTTTCCTCTAAAATGGTGCAAAATAGGAGAGAATTAGACGAGAAGAGAGCTTTATAACAAATAAAAGATGGAATTTATTTCAACTCGGGTTCAATAATTGTTATAAACTTTATTTACGAGTTTTTAATGTTTATTGCGTTACATTTTGAAGCTGGTATATTTCCAACATACTGCAGTAAACCTGTCGATTTTCTGATGATTTCATCACCCCCTGCAGCATACCAATCGCATTATGTGAGGGTGACAACGCTTTTTGATGACACACATCGCCCGAGGAATTGTCGCAATAAAATTAAGAAGACGATACAATTTAAAGGGAAGCTGTGAAGATAGCTCGCCAGATGGCACAGGGGTGTCAGTTTTACGCTCCGTCTCATGAAGTGATTGCCAACCCTATAACCTCCCCCTGGGGCCGAGGGTTGAGCCTCTTAATGTCTACGAACGAGCAAGTCGCAAACCATTCAGTCGAGAGCAATTAACAAACACTTTCGCTTGCAATTAAAGTCGATATAAGTTATTAATAAATCAGCAGATGATTTTATAAATTACACATAAACAATTTTGTTTTATTTTATATGGTATGATAAAAATAAAATGTTATTGATTATATAGTGGAACACTTATAAAAATACAGTTCATTGCGTGGAAATAAGAGGGATTTATATTTTTAATGAATTTGTAGGAAAAAATTTGTTGTTTATTATAGTTTGTATACTATAATAAACAACGATCGACTTTATAACTATATATAAGAAGATGAAAATAAAAACAATCGATCTTCTTTACTCTCGAAAAGTTATTTGTAAAAAAGATATACAATATAGAGAACTGGATCCTCGCTTTTCAATATAAATGGTAGAAAACTTAAAAAGAAAGAAAAGAGATAGAAAGAGAACTCCTAAAGTCGCTTTTCCATGAAGCGATGTCGCGCGAGGCTTGGCGGGGCGAGAAAAGCGAATTTGCAGTAAAATCGTATGGCATGCATCGCGCAGCCATATATATTGGCGAAGAAAAATCACTTTACCGCAGCGATTTAATCGCACCGTGATTTTTTTTTCTCGCCAATATGGCCGCCATACGGTTTCACTGCAAGTGCGCTTTTCTCGCCCCGCCAATTAAGCCTCGCGTGACATCACTCCATGGAAAAGTACCTTAAATCTTGTAAAAAGGATATTCATGTAGAAATATAATAGTATAATGTAAGAAAGATGCTATTTTTTTTTTAATCTTTGTTCTAAAGTACATAATGAAGTTCTGCTACTAAAATAAATATAACATTCCATCTTTATTTGAACGTAGCAGATTAAAACGTTATAAGACGCCTTCTTATTTAATATCGATCTATTTGATGAGTGGAACTATTATAAGACCTAAGTTCAGTGGCTCGTGTGGATTTCGCTGCTCTATTGTTTTTTATTGTGAAGGCAGCAGGTGTTGAGAGCTTACTTCATAACGTTTGTGACGGAAAAGTGTATTATTGTGCGAAATGTGATTCGTTGAAGCCTGGAGACAACAAGGCAACAAGCACTTTGTCTCTTTGATTTATTGAACAAGCTTTTCAAAAGAACCATTAGATAAAAGAAATATAAAAAAAAAATCTATTGTCTGTAGAGAATTTATATTTTATTAAATGTAATATTATATATTAATAAATAAGATTTTACCGTAATGTATTTTTTTTTCTACTCTTAAAGCTTTAAAAAGATAAAAGATTATTATTAAAAAAGTTATAAACAGAATATTTTAATTATTTTTTATTATAATTTTGTTACTTCAAATAAAGTGATAAAATAAAAGAGATGATATCAGTATTACTGATATAATCATTTCAGTATGAAGCGAGAAACTCCTGGACGCAAAAAATCGTGCTGTTAAAATTGTGAAAGCATAATTCTCACTACAATCTAAGTTAGCATTAATATAGTGGTTATGATTTATGACGGGGAGAGAAAATACATATTTTGAATAAAATAATTACACTTTATCAAAATATGAAAAATATGGTAATTTATAATTAATAAATTACCATATAGTGTTATTATCACAGCATATATAATATTTATGATGTATACATCGGGATAGCACGAATGCTCTGTTTGTGAACGTTGCTAAATACTCTGGTTCATATTTAACTTGGTTTTCATCGCATTTGTAACAGCTTCTGTCATTGGTGCGTTCTTTGTAACGAAGAATTTCACTGGACGAGACGAAGGATACCCATGAAACCCAAGTTAAAAATGAACTTTAGTATACGCAGCTTATGGGAAGGGTGGCGGACTCGAACTTTTAAGGAGATACTGCATGGGTGCTCTTCTTACTTCCCAAAACTGCAGGATTGAACATTTTTTGTGTTGACATGAAGCTACAACTCCATGCAGCAAGTCAAGCTGGAGTAAATAAATTTCATGCTGTTCTAAGGTGTGCATGTTATAATAATGAATCGATCCCAAAAAATGTTATTGCACAAATGAATAGAAAGTGCAAAATTATATTCTACTCTGATTTTTTCAAATTTTTTAGAGCCCGGAAACTATTTTCAAACAAAATTACAAAAGGAGGGGTCAATTTTATGGCTCCTATAGGAATCCGTCCGAAAAGGAATTTGTCCGAAAGCGGAATCTGTCCGAAAGAGGACCGTTTCCTCTCTGCTATAATATTAAATAAAATTTTCGGACAAATTCTCCTCTTTATTGATAACCTGGTGCTTTCGTACGGTTTCCTCTTTCGGACAGTTTCCACTTTCGGACTATTTCCTCACTCATTTTTTTATTATAGTTGGTCTCTGCAATTTGGTAATAAATGCACTTTTAGTAATTAAATGCATTTTTAAGATCAATATTGTTACATTGTTTAATTTTAGCAATATTATAATTTTTCATAATTAGAGGAAATTGTCCGAAAGCGGAATACGTTCGAATCGTTTACAGCGTTGCCACTTATTTCCGACATGTTTTTAAGAACCCCCCACTCCTCGTTGGCACCGCCTCGCTTTCGGACAAATTCCTTTTCGGACGGATTCTCTGGGGCCAATTTTATTAGGTGTCACTTCTTAATAGAAAAGATGGGTCCTAAAAGGGACTTGGGTTCAAACCCGACCTCGGCAAAACTTTTTAGCAATACTTCCAGGCCTCTTGAAAATTTTGAAAAAAAAAAAAAATCAGAGTAACCTAACTTTGCACTCTCTATCCATATCTATCCATATCCATATCCATATCCATATCCATATCCATATCCATATCCATATCCATATCCATATCCATATCCATATCCATATCCATATCTCTATCCATATCTGCAATAACAATATTTGTTGGTACTCTATTAAATTACAAGTTTAGTTATACACGATTTTGTATGAGCCGACTGATGTTGGTCGAAGCATAATCCATGTTTTCAAAATGAGGTCGTGAGACCGGTTCATCTGTTCAGCCTTGTAATTTACACATTGTATAAAAAATATCCATCATATGATGTAGA
Source organism: Siphlonurus alternatus (assembly GCA_949825025.1). NCBI lineage: Eukaryota > Metazoa > Arthropoda > Insecta > Ephemeroptera > Siphlonuridae > Siphlonurus > Siphlonurus alternatus. Next base: position 47,161,213 of record OX463779.1, read on the forward strand.
TTATAAGTAATAATATAAAACTGCCTGTTATATCAGTGAGTATATGTTCATGTCGCCGGTTCTGCGCGGAAATTAGTTTTAAAAGCATTTTTTTATATACAGAATGAAATTATAATATACTCTATGTAAAAAGTTAATGGTAAAGTTATGATAACTCTAGAGGAAAAAATATTAGTGCAAATTATTTAGTTTATAAACTTTATTGTATTTGAACTAATTGTAAACTAATTAAAACAATGAAATTGACACAATAGAGTATTGTCCTCAAATTTTTTTATTGCAGAAATGGATAGAGGGTGCAAAGTTATGCTACTCTGATTTTTTTTAGATTTTTTAGAGCCCGGGAACTATTTTTAAAAAATTATTGAAAGTCCTTTCCGTGACGTCACGAGACGCCGCTCCTTAAGAAAAAGATAGGACTTGCCGCCGCGTGACGTCACAAAAAGGACTTTCAATAATTTTTTAAAAATAGTTCCAGGTCTCAAAAAAATCTGAAAAAAATCAGGGTAGCATAACTTTGCACCCTCTATCCATTTCTGCAATAAAAAAAATTGAGGACAATACTCCATTAAAATTTTAGTATATAGTTGCATAATTATAATTATTTTGAAATTTCAATCACAAACGCACTGAAGAAAGAAGTTTAAAAAAGGTAAATTTCTAAGGTTATATAATAATAAATTAAGCTTATTTTATTTTTGTTCATAATTACCCTGAAAAATTACGTCTTAAACTCATCCTTTATCCTATAGTAAACTTAATCTTATTACGTCTTTTTACCTCAAAAACACATATTTTTCCCTGCTCACTCAAAGTGAGGATGAAATGGAGACAATTTTTCTAACATTTTATGCTCAATAAGAAAAAATAAGACGTAATCTCGTTTTTTTGTCCTCTTTTTTCTTCTGAAATGGTGATGCAAAATAGGAGGAAATTAGACGAGCATAGATATCGAGAGCGAATAAATGATGAAATTTATTTCAAGTCGGGAACATTTTATTTACCCTCCATTTCAATGCTAATTAAACTACATATTACAATTACGCTAACAAGACCTAATGCGACCGTAATCTCGTTTTTGTCATCGCATGCAATCCTGTTACTGCAACCCTGACCTACCACAGTTTCAATATAAACACAAAATGTCTCTACGTACTAGGATTCAATTTCTTTGAAGTCACAAGAATTGAGTCATCAATGAACCTACATCTAAAATGATGATTACGTAAACTTGATCATACACTCAAATTAATTTGATAATCCAACCGGAAGTAACCGGAAGTGTGAGGTTTTTCTATCTCTCTAATTTGTATTTGAAGTCTAAAATTTTTGCAGAAAAGTTTGTTTTTAAATACTGACATTTACAAAAAAAAATAAATAAATAAAGACTCAGACATGAATGGCAAAACCAGAAACCTCTCACTTCCTGCTATAACTTCCGGTGTGAATGTCAAATTAATTTAACTTTTTATCGTCCCTCGTAAGCAATAATGAGCTATCTGCTATTTTAATGTAATTTACCGTTGATTTGACGTCACGAACCTTTTCCTTTGTCCTCCAATACAATTCTAATGGGAGGGTCACGTGACGTCAAATCAAAGATAAATGAGGACGACTTTAGCTCATTATTGCGTACGAGGGTCGATACGTAATTGTTGACCATACCCGAGTTGAAATAAATTTCATCTTTTATTCGCTATTAATTCCCTCTTCTTGAGAATAAAATGTTAGAAATATTGTCTCCATTTCATCCTCACTTTGAGCAAGGAGGAAATAAGATGTGTTTTTGAGGTAAAGAGTTAGGTTTAGACGTGTAAAGGATGAGTTAAAGACGTAAATTTTCAACTGACTTCAGATGTCAACAGTGGGACAAACCATCGAGACGGTTCTCAGAACACGTGGCTTATTAGTCACTACTAGAGCGAATGAGTCACCAACCAACCCCGGGAGGTCCCTCCTGAGTGGCACAAATTTGATTGGATGATCACCCTAGCTGCCTGTTGCGACGCATTAATATCACAGAATGGACACGCGATCTCGGCTTATTATTTTGTTATACATAAGGGGGGAATGAAAACTTACAATGCAAGTGATCATGAATAGCGATCTGATTTTGATGTATGCCGTATCACAAGTCCATGTAATTAATGTAATTGCAATGTTGAATATAATGTGTACAAGCGATATACCAATAATTTAATTTTATATACTACTACGTTTGTTATCTTGTATGATCGTTGAATATCAAATTACACTCAACAGCATTCATGTTGAATATATTATGTATTTATGTATAAAATATACGGATATAATTTTGAAATACAACGAAATCGATTTAATCATTATCCTGTTCCGTTTTATTTTATTCTATATAGAACTATATATTAATATCGCCTCCTAAATACTGTTTGTATAATACGTAATACGAGAGAAATATAATAAAAACTAATAGCTTTGACTAGTGAATTGTATACAAAAAGTGGCGACTCGATTAATTTTCTATCTCGTAGGTTTCGCCACAGCAATCGTGTTAATTTGAATGTGATTGTAGCAACACAACACTTTTGTGACGAAATGTTTCACCTGTGATTGAGAACAAAGGTGAACAGTTCTATAAATAATTTATAAAGAATGTCCTATTCCATTGTTTCATTTGTTTCCGATAAATTCCGATAGTCTTCTTTTCCGATATACGTATAACTGTAATGGGCGCCATTTAAATTAGTTAAGGTAGAGATAATACGGATCAGCTGGCCCAATGCTAAAAAAATCCCATTCATAAAAATTATGAAAAAAATTTAAAATGTTCTCCTCTACATCCCCTATCAGTAGATAAAATATCAGGTATACAAAAACGAGCTAGTTTACGAGTTATTAATTTTTAAAGTTGACTAATTTAACATGGAGAAATGGAACTTCCATGTTAAATTGGTCAACTTTAAAAATTAATAACTCGAAAACTAGCTCGTTTTTGTATACCTGATATTTTACCTACTGATAGGGGATGTAGAGGAGAACACTTTAAATTTTTTTCATAATTTTTATGAATGGGATTTTTTTAGCATTGGGCCAGCTGATCTGTATTATCTCTACCTTAACCCAGGAAGATAACCAACTTTTCCTTTAACCACGGTTATTGTTAACCAAACCGTGGTTAGTGAGAAACCTGGGATGTTTATTCTGCGAATCGTACCCTTAATAGTTCATATACTCATATACGACGTTTAATTTTTAAAAAAATTATTAATAAGAAAAAAATAATTAATTAAAAATTTACCTTTCAGGTATTGTGATTTAAAAAAATACAATAGACAACCTTCATGATTTTTTTTATTGCATATTTGGATACAAGACCTCGTGTTGTGTATATTAATTATCAATTTGTTTGCATATTTTTTGAACCCTATAATAACACCTTTACAATCATCCTATAAATCATTGTGACGTCATAGTCATGCAAATATTTAAAATGTAAGCATAGGGAAAAAATGTTGCATGACTTCGACGTCATAGTGTCTTTTACTTCAATTTTGAGGGTATTAAAGGGTTAAAGAAATTGACAATACATAATTTGGGGTCCTTTATCCAAATATGCAATAAAATTTCATGAAGGTTGTCCATACTATTAAAAATGGTGTTTTTGATGGTGATTGTATTATTTCTTGATATAAATGGGTTTAATGTAAATTACATTTTCAAACCCCTGCATTGCGGTTACAGCGGTCCCTCGCTTGCAGCACAATCAGTAAATCAGTTAACGTTCCGAACATGTTTGTACACGTGTTTTGCTCCTGATGATCCCCCCCCCCCACATTGCATCCCCGCATCCCCTACGTGATTTAGGGGATGCAATCTGCTCACCGGCGTGATCAAGAAGCTTCTAGGGGTGACTGAAAAGAGTCATCCCTCGCAAACTTCGTGTCACAAGCGAATCAATCATTAAAGTAAAAATTTGAGGATAAGGCGAGTCGCACACAGACTCGTATTTCTGCATGCGATCGTACGTTTCTCATTTAGAACCAGTTCTAAATTTCTTATCATACGAAGGCATACGATACGAAACTGTGTGAGCGGCTACACCTGATCGCATAGGTTCTTACTTTTTAAATCATACGATGCGAAATCATGCGATCCTGTGTGACACAACCCTATATAGTGTAACTTTTTGAAGGTTCACATTTTTTAAAATCCACTGACCTTAAAGTTTCTATTTAATAAACAGAATAAGTTGACTTACTTATCTTCCACCTTTTTTTAATTTGAGATTATTATATAAAAAATATTTTTTTTTAATAAAATAAGGTTAATTAAATAATTATAGATTACTCTATAAACTTTTAGAAGCATACTATAGAATCAATTAGCATTGTAATAATAATTATCACAAGTAAATTATTACCAATTAAATTAAATTATATGATAATTATTTCAATGAATGCAATGCTAATTAATTCTATAAAATCTATAGTATAATGCATCTATGTGTTTCTATATATATATATATATATATATATATATATATATATATAGAGTAATGTAGGCGAATCGATTTGCACTTAATAAGAGGTATTCTGTTAAACTAAATTGGAACTTATATGTAATGCATTGCGAAAACTTAAACTTGTTACGTTGTAATGTGATTACCATCATTGAAACAAACTTAACAATGGTAATGATTTAATATTACAGTACTAATATTGACTTCAAGCATCATCAATACATCAGCTTGTAGCATTAATTTGAATACATCTGGTATATCATGAAACCACGTTCTTTGTCATATAGAAATCATAATTTTATATCGAAATATTTAGATTGATTTAAATGTAACGGCGAAAACATCGCCCCACGAAAATCAACTTAAATAATGTAATAACATTTTTAATTTTTGTTTTATCTTTCACGCGCCCTTGACAGAAAGATGACACTTGCGTACGTGAATCTTTATTCTGCATTACTCATCTAGATTGTTCTCCATCTCCACAGATTTTTCCCGATTCTTCTACATTATTCTAGTACCGACGGAACCACAAAAAATGCCTATACACAGGCTTTATATATGGGTGACGTCATAAAAGACGTTTGGCATCAAATTATGAGTGATAAGAGAAGGCAGTATCGAATAAACTTCTATCAATCAACTTCACACATACAATACACAATTGGGGGGCATTCATAAAGCACTTTAACCCCCACTTTAGCCTCAATTTTTATCCCTGGTATTAAACATGGTGCTCTAACCATGTTAAGCTCCTATATAGCACCAAAGATAAAAATCGAGGCTAAAGTGGGGGTTAAAGTGCTTTATGAATGCCCCTCAATAATATTATTGCCGATAACATGCAAACAAATAGCCATTTTTTGTGGTTCCGTCGGTACATAGATTGTAGGTAAGAAGAACGGCATGCAGTAATGATTCAAATTCAAAATTCAGAGCTTTATTTAGATTTAGATTTGATTTAGAGCTTTATTAGATCATCAGTGCTCTTGATATCACGTATCTAAATTGTATCTGACAGAAGGTTGTATGTTTTTTTTGTATAATGTGCATTAACATTTTAAATTAAAGTAAAATACATATATATATATATATATATATATATATATATATATTGCATCAACGTTATTCATTATTTTTTTACGCCATGACAGAGAGAAGTGGAAAATATCGCAAAAGAAGTGCACTTCTGCTCTTCATATCATTTGAACCAATCACGCTTCACATCGAATTACTCATGACAAGTGATTGCACTTTAGAAGTGAAAAAGCAAATATTAATATTCATAGGAAGCATTAATAGAATGGGATATCTCAATTTAAGCATATCGATAAACAATTATTTTCTATAATGTTTTTTATTCCATAAGTTTTTGTAATGAATTGAAAAGATAACAAGATAATTAATTTTAACCTCCCCATAAAATCAAACGACTCTTAATCTGTGTGCTTGGTCAGTTAATTAACCTTTATTGATTTAATTAATAAATCAATAATTTAATTAATAAATTGAGCTGTTGAAATCCTTCCCTAAATATGATTTATTTATTTAGCTGATTATTTAATCAATTTCTTTGATAGTTTGAGCTGCTTTTTTGGCCACGAATATAAGGCAAAAGAAGTGCATTGCAAGGTGTATAGAGGTTTACACCTTGGTGCATAGTAATATTATGATTTAGTATAATTACACTAAAATAAAAATCAAAAATACATAATTATGAAAATTTTGAATTATTTGGTCAACTGATATAAAAAACTACATAGAGAAAAAATTTTCGGCACTGTTGCAAGAAAATATAAGATACAAAAATTATATCATATAAATTACTCAATATGTTGGTGAATGAGGTATATTTTCAGTTAATAAAAATACCTACATGACTATAGACCTGCATGGCATTTTTTTCCCTCAAATTCGCAAATTAAATGGAGGGTACCAAATTATATTGCTATGATTTTTTTTAAAGATTTTTTGGAGTCTCGGAACTATTTTTAAAAATTATTGAAAGTTCTGCAAGTTCTGATGGCCCCTTGGATCCTTAATAAAATGGATAGAACCTAAACGCCTATTGACGTCTCCAGGGGGCGTGACGGAATTTTCAATACTTTTTAAAAATAGTTTCTGGATCAAAAAAATATTAAAAAAACAGGGTAGCATAATTTGGCACCCTCTATTCATTTATGCAATAAAAAAAAAAATCATGCAGGTTGTCCATTTATACCAATTTCGGCTTATTATATACTATACTTCTATATATATATATATATATAATAAACATAAGAGCTACATTGAAAATTTAAAATTTCAGTTTAGTGTTAGTGTAAATACTAAAATTTAAACCGTTACACAGTGTATTGAGAAAGAAAAAGTAATGAGACCGGATCCTACTCTTTATTTAATACACAATTTACAAAATTGCACATTATATGTATTCGATCACCATTGCAAATATACCAACAATACTTGAAACCTGCCACAAAAGACCTTGTGGATAAAACTTACCGCATCATTTAAAGTAGAGTGAGCGAGTTCATTTTTTTTTAATATTTTATTTTTTAAAAATAGTTTAAGCTGCCTTCTATTGAGAAATGAAAACCAAAAAATTCCATCTCAAATAATTTCACCACAAAAAAATTCCCAAAGTTGGTGTTTCGGAGGCCTTTAACGTGCAGCCTTATGGAACATAAAACCGCGTTTTACTCCAACTTTTTCTGAACTATGCTACCATTTAAAAAATACTTACGTAATCTATGATGAATTCTTTAATGAATTTTCCAATAAAAAATTTTTTTTACTGGGTCGTTTTCTTGGAAAAAAATCATGAAAATCCTTATGGGAATTAACCCGCAAAAACTTAAAGATTTTTTTCCGAAAAAACGGCTCCGTAAAAAAAATTTTTTATTTAAAAATCCATTAAAGAATTCATCATAGATTACGTAGGTATTTTTTAAATGGTAGCATAGTTCAGAAAATGTTGGAGTAAAACGCGGTTTTATGTTCCATAAGGCTGCACGTTAAAGGCCTCCGAAACACCAATTTGGGAATTTTTTGTGGTGAAACTATTTGAGATGGAATTTTTTGGTTTTCATTTCTCAATAGAGGGCAGCTTAAACTATTTTTAGAAAATAAAATATTAAAAAAAAATCAATCGCTCACTCTACTTTAATGATATATTTTATGTAATAATATCAAGTGTTGTGAAATATTATTTATTTTATTCCCACATCTCTCGCTCTTCGAATACAATACTGTATTACATTCATGAATATAAAATTCAAACGAGTGGGATATTCTGTTTATAATGAATTGAAATACTCAGTATATTATTTTTAATCAGCACGAAGCACACACTCGAATACCATTACTTTACATATTTATACATGTTGATGTCGATAATGAGGGCTCATATTTGCATTATGTACTCTTTGCATATTATCTAAAATGTTGGATATAAGTATAATTGCAATTGCTCGCACATCATGCAACATGCGGAAATATATTCATGTATTCAATATAATGTAAGCATCATGCGATGGTCTGATATATAAGCAGTCTCGTTAAAAAGATTGAAGGGTGAATCCAACCCTCTCGGTTTCAGTGAGAGGGTTGGTGTTTCATGGCAATGTTATTTAATGGGCTTTATCACCCCCTCTTCTTTTCTTGTTCATATTTTAAACATCCTCAGTCATTGGCGGATGATTTGATATGTTTCTCTTTTTACATATTAATCATTGAATTGTAAATGAAATGTGAAGTATAGTTTAAAAATATATACGTATCTTGTTGCAATATTTTGTTAGTTACCACACCTTATAAAGCCTGTATTACACGATACAATTTTTCCAACTATTGCTTAAAATTTTTCCTTACAAGAAAACTTGAACTCCATTTGTTTTTATGGAGATGAAATTTTTTTGCAAGGAAAAATTGTATGCAAAATAGTATCGTGTAATACATCAGACTTTACAGATGTAACTAGTTTCATATATAGTCTGTACCCACAACCAAGGCACGGATTCAAGCCCCCCCCCCCCACAAAAATTCCCAAAATACATTAAAGGTATTACAACTCCCCACCAGTCTCCTTCCCTTCCACCCCAAATTGTGGTTCCCCCCAGGCTTTGGACATCAGTGGACATCACTTTGGTAAAAGGTAGAGGTGTCCATCCTGACTGAGGTTTTCCACGGTTCCCTCAGTTTCACCTCAGTGAATGCTGGGATGCGTAACAGAGGCCGTGGTCACTATCCTTTCCCTACTTAATCCCTACCCATTACCCCGCTGTGAGCTGTAAGCTCTTAGGGGTGTATCCCTGAAAAAAATAATAAAACATTGCGAAATTGAGCTTCCCCCACCCCCTCTCCTAGAGCCGCGCACTGGTTCCGCCCCTAACCCAACCAAAATTGCATTGGGGTTTGATTAAAAAAATGATAATAGATCTGGTTGTATAACTGTAAGGCTACAAAACTGGAAATACAAATTTAAAATTACAAATTAAGTATACCTGTTTGATATAAAAAAATAATTTTTAACGAGAAGAAATTTCCATTGATGTATTAAAAAACATTAAAATATAAAATTCATGACATTACTTCCTTTGATCAGAGATAGAAAAATATATTTTATATTTTTTTCTTTCAACGTTGTATATATATTATACTTGAAGAGCTAACCTTTGGGTTTATATATGCCTACTCTGAAATTGTTATTCCTCTTGCATTTGACGGTTGCAGAGAGGTTGAAGTGGGGGGATATTTTTCCTCGACCAAGTGATTCCGGGGAACTTACGTCGACCCAGCAACAGCCCACGCCGTTTCCATGGCAACGCGAGGCTGCGGGGTTGATACAACCCTCACCATCAGATTTGTGTCACATTTGATGCAACATTATGAATATTCACCCTTTACTATCGGATTCAAAAAGGTGTACCCCTGATATAGCATACAAGTTCCATAAAAAAAGGGGCACACGTTTTTGGTTTTGATAGTAGATGCTTCATTCTGCGTGGGTAATAATATTGTACTTGCTCCCCTTTTTTTAAACAAAAATAATGGAAAAGTTGGGTATATTATTTTTATATACTTACATAAGAGTGTTAATGAATTGTAAAATTCTTGCTACTAAAAGTAAAAAAAAGTTAAATTCTTTTACGTCATTATTTCAAACCCCTTTTACAATTGCTAAAAATAAATATTAAAGAAAAGACTTCTTTTTTTATATTCAGTCAAAATGCTTGTTAAAAACAAAACCGAATAATAAGTTTTTTCAATAAAAGTATATAAACTTTTTTTCTCCAAATATCTTTAACAAGCAAAAAATCTTTTTGTATATAAAAAAAAGTTTTAGAGTAATACTTAAATAAATTTTATACCATTAAAATATTACAAACTCCTTTTTAAAAACAGCTTATCTGAAAATAATTTAAGCTATTTGAATATTGTTTATTTTGTCTGTCGTATATACTTCGTGTGTTTTTCTGTTTTACATTTTTCTTCCGATGAATTTGATCATATTCGTGTAGCTATATTTAGCCCTGAGCTTTTATAGCAAGGGTGGAATCGGGGTGGGTTTTGCAGTGGGGGGGGGGGGGGGAATTATCAGCTGCTGCCACGTCCGCCCACTGCAAGGATTACCTCCCTTCCTCACCCCCGCACACACAATCAAAAAGGCACTGCCTCTACCCACGCACTAAAATTTGATTCAGGCAGAAAATAAAATATTTTAATTTTCATATTGTTAGTTAAATGAGTATTAAAACCAACTAAATGAAATTTTTAGACAATCTATAAAGGGTTCGAATTTTCCTTGTAAAGTTAATAATAGGAATAATTATTTATTGGGTTAATAAATACAGAGAAAAAATAAATAAATAAAGAAACATGCATCATATTACTTATATCTATATCATATCGACCTCAAAAATTTTTATTGCAAAAATGTATTGAAGGTACAAAGTTATGCTACTCTGTTTTTTTTCCAGATATTTTTTTTTATCCTGGAACTGTTGTTTTTCATTGAAATACATTATTATAAATTGTTGTTATTTTTTTGTGTGGGTGACTGTGGACACTTTAGTGAATGGGATATCCTTTTTCATGTCACCCATTTAGTTGTTGTACTGTGTTTTATTCTGTACTGATACTTAATAAACAACTATTATTATTATTAACTAATTCTAAAAAATTATTGAAAATGCAGAGAGAGTAACGTCTCTTGACGCCTCTCTTAATAAAAAGATAGGGACTAAAAGAAGGTTCAAACCCAAACTCATCAAAACTTTTTAGCAATACTTCTCGTCCTTAAAAAAAATCTGAAAAAAAAAAATCAGAGTGGCATAACTTTGAAGTTTGCACCCTTTATTCAATTTTAGAAAAAAAAAAAAAACAAAAAAAAAAATGAGGTCCGTACTCTATTGGTGAATATATATAAAGTAAAAGCCTGTACACAGAATGCATAATACATTTCATATTTAAAAAAGAGTTAGAGATATAAAAATCAATAAATATTAAAAATAATGTTTTTTACAAGTCATATCGAATTTGGTCGCTGCAAAAGTGCTTCTAGATTGACCTTGAGGTGAATGGACCTCGTACATACAGTACAATTTATTTGATAATTCCTCCGGAAGTAGCCGGAAGTGTGAAGTTTGCAGCTATTCTGTTTTTAATTCAGCTTTGAAACTTAAGGATTATTGTCACTAGTGTAATTCTTTTTTTTATGGTAAAAAAATATAAAATTTAGATCAGAATATAGAGAACAAAATGACTGTTCACTTTCTGAAGTAAAAAAATTAATTATTCAGTCCATTTTTTTAGATATAAATTTTTTTAAGTTAAAAAAGATGACTTGATTTGACTAATGGCCGCCAGATTTCCAATGATATTCTTACTATTTGTATCCTGTAATTCCTGTATATCTCTAAAACTATAGACAGACTTTTGTTTCATTTTTTTTTCTGCATATTTTTGTTATAATGTATAATAAGGAAGGTTTACTATAATTTTCAGAGTGATTCACCATCTCCTATATAAGACTAGTGACAATAATCCTTAACATAGTGATTTGACGTATAAATACTGATCTATTTGTGAAAATGTAATGCTGAAATATGAATAGAAAGACCAGAAACCTTACACTTCCGGTTGCTTCCGGAAGGAATATCATGTAAATTTGACTGTACTGTCGCAATAATGTTTAATTTTAAATTATTACGATGATCATTAATATCACATATGAAGATAAATGTATGTTCTTGACCTGCGCACCGACTTTCTCTTTCCACCTTCGTCAAGGTAAAAAACTGCCAAGTGCATGTTATAATACTGCAGTCATTTTACCTGTCGAGTGCATCGCAGCTGCACTTTTGTGTCTCTGAATTATTCATCAGGCGGTGAAGTTTGCAGCAACAGAGGTATGAAGATAGTGCATCAGCTGTGTTAAATAATGTAAAACTTTGAGTAAAAAAATACAGTACTTTAACTTCATGGAGAAAATGTTAAGATTAATATTATATTTGACTTGAATAAAAGTCAAAGAGACAAAAATGTAGTACTAAAGAAAAAGTGATTACTAAGTAACTAAGGAAAAAATAATAAAATCATAATGAATAATTTATATAAATGGACAACCTACATGAAAATTTTTTATTACAGAAATGAATAGAGGGTATAGAATTATGCTACGCAGAATTTTTTCAGTGTTTTTTTGAAACCTAGAACAATTTTTTAAAAAATATATTTAAAGTACGGCCAGCCCCCTGGAGGCGTCAATAGGCGTCTCGGTCCTATCCTTTTTATTAAGGATTCAGGAGTGCCAACTTAAATTGCAGAACTTTCAATGTAATAATTTAAAAATAGTTACGGGTCTCAAAAAAATCGGAAAAATTCAGAGTAGTTTAATTTGGTGCCCTAGCTCTATTCATTTCTGCAATCCTGCAATAAATATTGTCATGTAGGTTGTCCATTTTTTAATACTTTTCTTTGTGTATGAGTGTGTGTAATGTTTGAATGACTGTGACGTCACATTGTCTTTTACCTCAATTTTGAGAGTGTTAGAAGTCTCAAAAAATCTGAAAAAATTGACAATTAGAGACAATGAACATTTTCATGTAGGTTGTCTATTGTTTATTCTTCTTTTATTTTCATTATTTGCTCTAATGTATCGAATCAAAAGAACAAACTTTATACATTTTTTTAGTATACACTGGTAAACCTGCAGTATAAAGTAAGGGCATCAAAAGTCTCTCCCTGGGGTAAATTCCTCTCGCTTTCCACTCAGTGCATTTATGTGTGGTTCCTCAGGCTTTGGATGTCACTTTGGTCCATTGATAAAAAGTACAGGCAGCCGTTCTAACTGAATTTTTCCACAGTTCCCTCAGTCTCACCTCAGTGAATGCTTGAACGCGTAACAGGCCGTGACCACCATCCTTCCCCTTATCCCTAACCCATTTATCCCGCCGCGAGCTGTAAAAGCTCTTAGAGGTCACTGTAAAAAAAAATAAATAAATAAAAAAGTTTGGGTTTGGAGACGATTATTGTCTCTACGTCATCCTGAAGAACAGTAACATCGATTACTAAGCAGAACTACTCTTTCTTGAAGTCCGTGGCGGGTGTTGTTCTTGAAGATTCCTTGAACATGCGAGGCGAAACGTTGCAACTAAAAGAACAACACCCGCCACGGATTTCCCGCTGAAAGAGTTCTGTCTATCAATCAACATTCATCGAACTATGAAAATCTTCATCAATATAATTTAAGTAAAATCTGTACAGAATACACTTAAGGGCGTGAACAAATAACTGCTATACATATGGACCATTTTGTTCTATAGAGTCCTTAGGTCTACGGTTATGTATTCCAAATTTGTGTATTTATTTTATGTGTTGGTGTTTGTAAAATTTCAACATTTCAGAGTTAAAATTGTGTCCGTAGTTGCAACTAGAGTGAACCTATCTCCCTATCTGTACATATGACGTCACAGGTGCTTTTTCATCGACTATTATCTTTGATATTTATGCTGCTGTAATACATTTTTTTTTTGCAGCCGTATCACACTAAAGCAATGCCAACTGTGTGGTCTTATTGCTATGAAATAATCATCTATAGGGCTTTTAAGACTATATAAGATAACTAACTGTAATAAACGCGTAATATAACACATGTTATATGATAGGAAAGTGGTTTAAAATTCTACATCCAGTATAAGAATGTATAGAATATTCTATAAAAAAATACATCCAGAATACATTATGTCGCAGTACTTCATAATGCATAATGTATTCTGGAAGCACGTTGCACTCTATGTTCTAACATTTTTCTTAGTATTCTCTGCATTATAAAACAATATTTTTTTATGCATTGCAGTTTAAAAAAATATTATTTATATTTCACAATACAGACTATCGGAACCATCTGATTATTGCCATTGCAATGTTTCAAGACACTTAAGACAGTTACTGTACCTATGAAATTACAAAAAATGCCTTATACACAGGCCTCATGGGTGACGTCACTCTAGTTGAAAAATTACGTCTTCAACTCATCTTTTACACGTCTAAACCTAATCTTTTTACCTCTAAAACACATCTTATTTTCTCTTCGCTCAAAGTAAGGATGAAATGAAGACAATATTTCAAAAAATTTATATTCAAAAAGAGGGGGAGGGGGAAACGTAATCTCGTCTTTTTCACCTCTTTTTTACTCTAAAATGGTGTAAAATAAGAGGAGAAAAGACGAGAGGAGCGTTTAATAGCGAAGAAAAGATGAAATTTATTTCAACTCAGGTGCATAAAAGACGTTTAGCATCAAGGTATTTTTTAGTATATTATATGGTATTAGTGATAAAAGAGAAGGCATTATCGAATGATCTTCTATCAATCAATCACAATACACATTGTTGCCGATACCACGTAAACAAATAGGCATTTGTTATGGTCCCGTCTGTATGTGTCTGTACTGGCGCGCGGTATTAACAATTGAAGCAACAAGACACAGTAAGTGTTGGTCCAAGTATACACAGGTCGTCGGTGTCTTTTGTTCTTCAAGTCAAACCTGTTGATCGTTGACATAATGCAGCTCTTCAAGTAATCAAACAAGGCTTATCTCTAGAAACTAACATTTTATGACAACAGAGAACTGGATTATTCATTTATTTTACTGTCTCATTTGCACAAACGTACATATATAATCACAATGTACAAGATCTAGGCTTGTCATCAATATTAACACTTGTGAATTACGTATGTAAAATTTTATTTGTTAAAAAAATATGTTTCGAGTATAATGTGATGTAAATTATGACTAAAAACGTTAGTAATGTGTTTAATGTTTATAAGTATACATGTAGTAAAAAGTAAAATATACATAGAAAATTTTAAATTTTATATTATATGCTATAAAATTTAAAAAACATTGTTCAAATGTAAGTTTAAATGTACATACTTTTTGTTCTACGAATTCTTGTTCTCGTAATTTTTTTAAAGTATATATAATAAAACTTTTAATTAAAACAATTTCAATGGTATGCATGTTACGACGATACAAAATGCATCGATAGTTCATTGAACAAGGAATGTCAATTGAAATCAGTCGTAAAAGTTTTAATTCATAAAATTTTCAATTGTAAAATTTAAGATTGTAAATTTTATTATTTAATTTTCTTTTATTACTAAATTGTGACCGTGACCGATTCTAAATTAAAAAAAAAATCATTCATTGCGCGTTAACAATTAAACTCTGTAACTTCGGAGTCATAATAAATTATAATAATGCATGGAAAATTTCTGTCTGACGGAATCGAATGAACTAAATTTTAAAATTTCGAGAAATTTCTAAAATTTAATCGCTTATGATTTGGCCAAATTCAAGGGGGCGGTTTTCTTCCAACAGCTCCATTTCCGATTTTCTCCATAAGACCCCATGTTAAACTTCTATGCCTCAATTTTTACAAAACTGCATGATCAGACGTATCCACTTCAAAATACCACATATTGATGCATGGCAAGTTCAAAATTCTCTGTAAGTCTTGTTGCTTTCAAGGGGTCCTGTTTCGAGATCTCAGTCAACTGAGATTCATCCTTAATAAAAAATTGTGTAGAATCTTCGTTATCACTGTACTCGCCTCTCCCCACTGAAAATGTAAAATTTCTTCTTCCAACGTCAGAATGTGCGCACATCTCGAGGATTACGTAATTTAATTGCTAATTAAATTCACTGGAATTTCCCACTTACATTCCTCACAAAATCCAATATTGTTACAACACTAATAAATTTATATGTAAAATTACGTGCTTGAATGATAAAACCTTGATATAAATGACAAGTGCACCAGCTCCGAGTGCAGCAGTTGCACAAGACTGCATCAGTAGCTCAAGTGCAACCCGGCTGGGTCACGGTGAACTGCGTGACGTCATCATCACTGCTAATTAATGTTGTACGTGGACATATTTATTATAACATAACTGTTATTGTTTCTAGTGATGTGTTCGTTATCATTTCGTTATCATCATCACGCAATTTTCATGCCAGGTGGATAATTCATTTTATTATATTAAGGGCATTGGGTGTAGCACCGGTAGTTGGCAACACTGACGTATCTTTACCATGTTAATTTTTGAACATTGCTCCTCGGTGTAATTTTTATGCTAGAGCTAAGCTGATTGCTGTAGTATCAAGATAATTAGTAGCCCAAGTGCACAATTTGGCTAAATAAAGCCTGATTTAAAGAAAAGTATTTTTTAGTAATTTTTTAAATTTACATGCATTTTTCTAAAATATAAAAAAAATACTTTTCTTTAAATCAGGCTTTATTTAGCCAAATTGTGCACTTAGGCTACTAATTATCTTGATACTACAGCAATCAGCTTAGCTCTAGCATAAAAATTACACCGAGGAGCAATGATCAAAAATTAACATGGTGAAGATACGTCAGTGCTGCCAACTACCGGTGCTACACCCAATGCCCTTAACTTAAATTAACGACAGAAAAATCGAAGTTGACTGTAACTTTACAAGTATAATTAATTATAATAATATTGTAACAACATTTGTGTTTGTTTTATTTTATTTTTTTATTATTTTCTTTAAATGAGTCAACTTTTAAGAGCTTACAGCTCACGGCGAGGTAATGGAGGGAAGGGAAAGGAAAGATGGTATTGCCACGGCCTGTTACGCGTCGTCCCAGCATTCACTGATGTGAGACTGAGGGAACCGTGGAAAACCTTAGTCAGGACGGACACCTCTAATTTTTATCAATGGAAAAAAGCGATGTCCAAAGCCTGGGGAACCACACACAAGTGCATCACTGCAGTGAGTGTACAGTGAAATTAATTTAGCTCAGGGAGTGAGCAACGTAATTTTTACTTGAAACGGTCGCCCATCCAAGTACTAATCACGCTTGACGTTACTTGACTTCAGTGATCTAACGAAAACTGGTCAATGCACTGCGCCACGCTCGACCTCATTAATTTAAAATAAAAAAATAATAAAACATTCATTATGCAATATTATAGAATGTTAAGAAAAAAATATTATTTGAATGTAACATCAACGTCAACTTGATTTTTCGAACAATGCGTGTTGTTGTATATTCGTTTCTGATAAAATTTAAATATCATAAAAAAAGGGCTCTGCTTAAATATGATAGTTGAGTGCGCTCTGCCCAGGGGCGGATCCAGCCCGCGGCTTTGGGAGGGGCGGTGCCCTATCCCGCAATGTTAAATTTTGGGGTGGGAGGGGGGGGGGCGACGGGTGTTGGGTGGTAATACCTTCAATGTATTTTGGGACCTTTGGGGGGGGGGGGGGGCGATCGCCCCCATCGCCCCCCCCCCCCCTTGAATCCGCGCCTGGCTCTGCCGACTCTGCTCTGGACATATCATGCATATTTTAACAATTATAATAATATACTGTGGACTTCATTTTGACAAATATTCAAGATTTTTTTTTCCGAATAATTTAAGAAAACCATAAAATAGACGATGTTTCGGGAAACGTTTATTTCTGTAAACTTTCTAGCAGATCTCATGCAGTCATGAGCAAACTTTGATTAATTGATTAAAAGAATGCAATGAATTTATTAATATATTGCCAACACTAAAGACTACTGTGTACAATGAGATAGTACGATTGTCGACTTTATTGACATTAAGAACTCCCGCAGCAAGGACTCGTGACGTCACAGACTAAAGTTCACATTTAACTTGATATTCATCGTGTTTGTTAAGTATTCTGTCATTGGTGTGTTGTTTGTAACGAAGAATATCATTTGCCGAGCCGAGCCGAAGGATATCCGAGCGTTTCCGATGGAAACCAAGTTAAATATGAACTTTAGTTATCCGCCGGAGCTTGCAGCGCCGCGAGATTAAATGTATAGAGGAAGGTAAACAAGTTATATGACTAATTGATGATGTAGATCCAGGCTAATGTCTTATTAACTCATACGTTATTTAATATTATACAACAGAATGTATTATTATAGTCTCTTTGCATTATGTTACGTGATGTAGCTCATTCTTAGTATATATATTTTTTATTACATTATATAGTCGCTTCATAATAAACACAGGTAAATTTTAACATTATTTTGCCATACTATGCCCGCTTTCATAACTACAAAATCGAATGTTTTTTTACTGAAAAGCATAATAATCAATTTTTTAAATACTGTTTACCAAAAAGTTAATTAATTTTGTTAAATTTTTATTTTTTTACGAAATTGTCTAAAAGAGGTAGAAAATTGTAAACTCTTTCAAATTAAATTAAAAAAAAAATATATATTTATTTTATCAAAAATTTGTTATTCTATTAAAGCTTTTGAGAGCAATAAATTATCTGAGAAAGTCTTGTCAAAATAATTATTAGAATCATCATTAAAATTTTGAAATCATGGTATATGTATAGTAATAATTATTGATTCCGTTCCTCTATAAACAGTTATGAATAGTGAATACTGTGAATAGGTTTGCGTATATATGTATTTTCGTGTGGTAGCTTATTTAAATCTTTGCTCATTATATTTAATTGTATGTTTGTATTGTTTGTATATGGTGTTATGTATTAGTAATATTTAGTTAAAAATATGACGTGAACATAATTATGTTTGTTCTGTATTAACCAAGTTAAAGTTCAAAATATATAAATAAAAAATATGATTTATACGGATTTCATCAATATTTGGTAATAATACTGTTGTTCAGAATACTATACAAATAGTACAATTCTATAATATATAGTAACAATATGTTGTCATTGAAACAGCTGATTCAATGTGTCATCACAGTAATACAATACAATTTTACGTCCGACAATTTCTGATATTTCAGCATATATTGCTTTTATAACATAATGCATTGTAAATATTGTATTGTATCAGATTCCCCTCCCGGCTTATACTGCGCATGCGTTAATTGTATTGCATCATTACCCTATAATACTCATCTCTTTCAATCAGCGATGTACAAAAAGTGGGTCCATTGATAGAAAGGGAGAAAGGCATTTGGCTCGCTGCCAGCAGAGGGGGTCAAATCAATTTGCACTCCGAGCGTGCAGGTCAGCAGAGGTCACGTGACTATTTTTGTTGCATCATTGAAGACACTGCCTCAATGAAGAACATAAAGCGCATGCTCTTGTCAACAAAGAATAAAAAAAAAAATGCTCACTTTTGAGAGAAGTGACAAAAGAACTCAACAGAAACGATGTTATGGCAGGTCGTTTTTTTACTTTATTTTGTAACAAAACTCCCCCTGTGTCTCCAAACGCTCTTTCTCACTGTCTGTGAAATATATCACATTTTGTCTCAACGTCAGATTAGATCAATCCAGATGTTCCCAATAAAAATGTAATCTCTGAAGATTTGCTAAGCTAAGCCGAGATTGAAGATTAAGGTAAAGGATAAAACCGGTAGGAAATGATTTTTTTTTTTACAAGGATACACAACTAAGAGCTTACAGTTCACGGCAGGGTAATGGGTAAGGAGATTTAAGGGAGTTAAAGGATGGTGGCATTCACTGAGGTGAGACTGAGGGAACCGTGGGAAACCTCAGGCAGGAAGAACACCTCTACTTTTTGTCAATGAACCAAAGTGATGTCCAAAGCCTGGGGAACCACACACAAGTGCATCACTGCATTGGGTGGAAAGCGAGATAAATTTACTCCACAGAGGGAGCAACTTAATTTTTTATTTGAAACGGCTACCCATGGTATCCAATTAAGTAATAACCACGGTCAAGGTAGCTTGATTTTGTTGATTTAATGAAAGCTGGTCAATGAACTGCGCCACGCTCGACCTCAAAATCTGAGCAGGGATATGCATAACACATTCACAAAACTGGTTATTTATTATATGGTGGTAGCCACACAGACAGCAAATCAATGACCGACGCACTTATTATTCATCAACCTCGGGGAAATAGCTTTAACAAATGGATGTTGGATTTTTGATTTTACATGCAGTTCTTCAATCAAGATAAAAGGATTGTTGTTTTTTTTTAAGTCAAAATATAGTGTGGTGCAGTTTTTTACTAACATTATAAAGTGAGATGCATTACCAGGCATATGTTTATATATACAGTATATCTATGGCAGCTGCAGCTACCAGAATTGCCCTCTCTTTAATAAAATACTTCAGAACCTTCTATGGGGGGTTAGAAATTTGGGGATGTTTTCACCTATCATAATATATTATCACTTCTAAAATCAATTTGAAAATATTTGAGAAGGAGTCATTATATTTCTGTGTGTGAATGTACAAATGTCAAGTGTCATAAAGTGTCAGAAATTATAAACATTATAATATATTATAAATGTATAAATGCCATACAAGTGTTGTTTAATATAAAGTATGAATAAAATATAAATATGCAAATTTATTAAAATTTATTAAGTCTATATATTAAATTTAATTTAACAAAACAAGACAGGGTTTAAATTAAATTCAGTAATGTTTTATTTTTTAACTTTATAAATTTATCCACACTGTTAGTTTATAAAAATTAGTTCAATCTGTTGAAATTCCCACACTGCTATTATTTAGTTAAGCTTTCATCATCTTTTTTTGTTAATGTCTGGCCGGATTTTATTGTAACCATGGCTCATTATTGTATCTATTAACATTGATAATGACACTTAAGGATGCTTTAGTAATGCTCTGCACACTCTTTTTTTTTTAAAAAAACACTGAATTTATTTTAGGTATATTATTTTCAACTGCAACTTCCAGTATTTTTCATTAAAATTCCAATTCTTAAGGTAGAGATAACGCCGAACAGTTGATCGACGTAATGCCCTTTGATTAACATGTAAATCTTAGCAAATTGACAAAAATTCTGAAATTTTTTGAGAGGCAGATATTAGTGCCTAAAAGCCATAGAAAAAATTTCAAAACGATTTAACGAGTCGATTTTTTTTAATTAATTTTTTTAATTTTCAGCATATATATATGCTTTATATATATATATATATATATATATATATATATATATATATATATATATATATATATATATAGGGCTTTCCCATGGAGAGCCAAACTAAAAAATTAATTTAAAAAAATCGGCTCGTTAAATGTTTTTGAAACTTTTGCTATGGCTTTTAGGCACTAATATCTGCCTCTCAAAAAAATTTCAGAATTTTTGTCAATTTGCTAAGGTTTACATGTTAAACAAAGGGGATTACGTCGAACAGCTGTTCGACGTTATCTCTGCCTTAACACCTATAATATAAATTAGTTATCTTTTTTATTTATCTTTTTTTAACAAAGGTTTAGATATAGGACGGTGGGATAACCTCGAAATCAGCTGACTTGAAGCCTCTACTCAGGTGTATCAGTAGAGAAAATAAGAGGATTCAGGCACCAAAATCTCACAGGGTTTGCACCGGTTGCACCGGTGCAAACCCTGTGAGATTTTGGTGCCTGAATCCTCTTGTTTTCTCTACTTGTATCTATGAAATGCAAAAATTAATGTACTGAAAATTAATTGAGAAATCGTTTGAATTTTAGCTGCTGAACAGCCTGTATCTTCAGATCTTAATATCCATCAGGATCGTTTATTAATGTCTGTTGTGACTTTTTGATGACTTTGTTTGGCTTTGAAAACTTTGCTAACACCTGAACAGCATTTAAAGGGTTGAAAATTATTGAATCTATATAAGGCTTATTTATAAGCAGATTTTGCAGCGTAGAATGAATGTAAGCTCTTCGATATAATAGATACACGTGAAATGCCAAGATAACAGCTGATTCCGCGGTGTTTTTTACTTGAACTCGGGTGATATAACAATATGCTTCAAATAATTTCAGCAAATATTTATTAAGGTAACAGTAACACGCCCGATGTAAAAAAAAAAAAAAAAAAAAAAAAAAAAAAAAAAAAAAATCCCACACATAAAAATTATGAAACATTTCTTAAAAATTTCTTCTCTACATCCTCTTTCAGTATAGCTATACAAATCAAATGGAACTTCCATGTTAAGGGTAAGATAACGCCACTAATGTTAAAAAAAATCCCTCACACAAAAATTTTGAAAAAAATTTAAAATGTTCTCCTCTACATCCCCTATCAGTAGCTAAAATATCAGGTATACAAATACGATCTAGTTTTTGAGTTATGAATTTTTAAAGTTGACTACTTTAACATGGAGAAATGGAACTCCCATGTTAAATTAGTCAACTTTAAAAATTCATAACTCAAAAACTAGATCGTATTTGTATACCTGATATTTTACCTACTAATAGGGGGTGTAGAGAAGAACATTTTAATTTTAAGCATGTTTCATAATTTTCATGCGTGGGAATTTTTTTAACATTGGGCATTTATCTTACTTTTTAAAGTGTGTGATTTGTTATATATTTATAAAAAAATGTATTATTAAATAATATATTTATATTGACAGATGCGGCAGGACGTGGCTCTCTTGGTCACAGCCCTTCTTCTCGCCACCCCGACCCACGCTTTCTTCAACCCCGTGAGGTGGGCCGTGCGGGCCGTGACGGGGGGCCGTGAGCCGGCCCACGTAGTGCGACAAGCCGCGCTGGAGCTGCTGGGCCGACAGGCCGACCGAGAGCGGAGTCTCAATATTGCACAGGAGGTACGTACGTCACTCAGAGAGGGCCAAATATCACACTGGGAAAGAGGAACGTTGTCCTGGTCTTCCATAACATTACATTAGTTATAACTTTACAATGTACATCCTTACTACTTTATTTTTTAAGTCATGAAAACTAATGTTCGATATTATACGAACAAGCTCTAATTTGAGTTATTTGACCTGTATATATAATTGGCGGATTCACATGGCGATTTCCATGCAGCTTGCGACGCGAAGCGAATAATGCGCACTTGCTGTAACATCCATTGGCGGCCATATTTGGCGATTAAAAAAAGAGCATCGTAATGTAACGCGATATTGGCCGCCGTAATGGCGAATTCGCTTCCGCATAGGATTTCACAGCTTGTGTGACAAAATCGCGTCGCGTCGCTTCGCCGTTGTTGCCATCTGAATCCACCTTTACAAAAATCCGTTTTTTAGTGTTATATACAACAACAATTCAGTGCTGATGGACTTGCATGCACTTTAAGATTACTCTTAAATACAATTTCTGTTTATTAATAAGTAAAAAATGTATCAATTCAAGGCAAATTCATTAATAAAAAATACAAGGTGTATAATATGCAAAAATGTAAATTGCCTAGTAATATAGTTTCAAGTCTGAAAGATCGACCTTGTATTTACCTAACACCGCTGCTCAATTTTATCATTGTACGATGAATTTAATAATGTCACTAAAAATAGACGCAGAATCCCGAGAAGTGTTGGAAGGATGTTACGATAAAATTTAATAAACAAGAATAGTGACAAAATGACGGGCTTGGTAATGTTACCAATAATTAAATTTCTCTCTCCGTCTCATGACATTTTGTAAAAATTGTCATGCTGATGAAATCTCGTCGCCAGACTTAACGTCACATTTAATTAGGTTTTCGATCGTCGTTATGTCCTCGATCATTGGTTGCCAGTTTGTTACAAAAGATCTAACTGGCCACAATATGATCCGAATATTTCCGAGCATCTCCGATCATAACCTAAATGAATGGGGTATAGCTGGTCCCGACTTTGACCCCAAACGATCCTACTAAGCCAAAAACAATTTGATCCAGTGTTAAGGTGCTTATCATATCATATGGTGCTCATCCATGGAGCGGGGAAAGCGAGAAAATCGCGTGCCGCAGCCAATCACAGGCTCGGTATTTCCTCGCCTTGCGGGGAGCGATTTTATCGCCAACATGGCTGCTATACGAGACTGAAGTAAGTGCGTTTTTCTCGCCCCGCCAAGCCCCGTTCGACATCGCTCCATGGAAAAGCATGCACCTTTAAGGATTGACCTCAGTCGATTGAGATCTCGGAATCGGATCCCTTAAATGCTACAAGATTTGCAGAGAACTTAGAACTCAACATCAATAGGTGGCATGTAAATTTTGAAGTGGATCGGTCTTATCAGTTTTCAGAAAACTGAGGTAGAAGTTTAACATTAATTGGCCTTATGGACGGAAACCGGAAATGGAGCTATTGTGAGGAAACCGCCCCATTGAATCTGCTCAAACCATAAGTGATTAAGTTTTAGAGCATTCTCGAAATTTTAAAATTTATTTCATTCAATTCCGTCTG
Organism: Siphlonurus alternatus; assembly: GCA_949825025.1. NCBI lineage: Eukaryota > Metazoa > Arthropoda > Insecta > Ephemeroptera > Siphlonuridae > Siphlonurus > Siphlonurus alternatus. Next base: position 47,185,365 of record OX463779.1, read on the forward strand.
ACAGAAATTTCCTTTGACTCGCGTAGTAACTGAGGTCAATCGTTGATCGCTCTCTGTAACAACCTGCGTTCATTCAAAATATCAAACCGCCTGTGATGATTGTCAAACGTCAGTTCAAAATTCATTAAAGAAATAGAAGTTTAGCAATACATTTTATAGTAAAAAAATCACATACTTTTCAATGCAATGATTTCCAGGCGTGGACATCACTTTGGTCCATTGATAAAAAGTAGAGGTGTCCGTCCTACAGAAGTTATCCACGGTTCCCTCAGTCTCACGTCAGCGAATGCTGGGACGCGTAACAGACCGTAGCTACCATCCTTTCCCTCCCTTATCCCTCCCCATTATCCTGACTTGAGCTTCAAGCTCTCATAGGGGTGTATCCTTGTAAAAAAAAATCACACTTCAACTTTGAACAAAAAACTTGATGTTTAGAATTTTATTGCGCAGAAAATTTATTGTTGCACTTTAATTATCATTGTATTGTTAAATATACAATAGAATATTATTATTTATGGACTGTGTACATAAATTTTATGATATTATATTCATGTTGTAATTATAATGAACTCATACTGCATAATAAAGTGAGCTATTTATTATTATTGACTGCCAGCACTATAATATAGTACATTAATATATGGTATAGTGATATAATAGACGTAAAAACATATTTTCAAATATGTTGAAAATATGTTTAAAATGTATTTTAATCCGAATTTATAATCCCCTTAACGATTGACCTCATGGCAGTTACTATACGCGTCGCGAGTCAAAGAAAATTTCTGTCAGACGGAGTCGAATGAAATAAATTTTAAAAATTCGATAATGCTCTAAAACTTATTAATCACTTATGGTTTTAGCAGATTCAAGGGGGCGGTTTCCTCACAATAAATCCATTTCCGGTTTCCGTCTATAAGGCCAATGTTAAACTTCTATACCTCAGTTTTCTCAAAACTGATAAGACCGATCCACTTCAAAATTTACATGCAACCTATTGATGGTGAGTTCTAAGTAAGTTCTCTGCAAATCTTGTAGCATTTAAGGGATCCGATTCCGAGATCTCAATCAAATGAGGTCAATCCTTAACATGAATGATATTATAGTCATCAATGAATCACAAATACAGTGATGTTAACATTTATCTTAAAGGGTCTGTATTCAGCAGTGGATCCAGAAAAAAAAATCTGGGTGGGGGGTTTCGTCCATAAGGCCAGTGTTAAAAAAAAAATGGAGGGGAGAAATGCCTATACATATTGCCCATGTTAAATCCAACATTTCGAGTGGGGGACTGCAGCACCCCCCCCCCCCCAGCCTTCCTCTGGATCTGCGCCAGTCTGTATATAATATAATACTTTGTGTTTATTTCTCACTAAAGCAACTGTATCTAAAAAATGATATTATATATAAAATTTGTACTTAATTATAATTTGCTATATTTTGTAGAGCGCTTGTTGATTTTTTTTCCTTTTTTTCTGTTTTAATTAAGTTCACTTCTTCATTACAGTTCTATTGTGACAAGGCTTTGTCACTGCATCTGTAATGTCGCTGGTCGCTGGGATATTGTAAATAATGTAATGCAAAATTATGCAAAGCATGTACTGTACATACTGCTATCATAACGTGATGAACTTGCTACTGTGGTATTAATTTATTAATCATGCGCCGCCGGCATCGTGCTCACAATGTCTTGCGATAAAAAGGAGAAATTTATCATAGCGTTAATTTGAGAGTTGATTATTATTACATAAAAAGACAGCAAAGTGTAATTGAACTGATTCTCATTGTTTTAGTATTTTTCTATTTTACATCAACAATGCTTGACAACGTTTATGAAGATTTTTATTGTTTATTTCGATACAGGACTTTGGGTTATGTATTGTCATTTTTTTTAATCGTCAACACCCTTAAAGTCGTATGCAAAATAATGTGACGTGACGTCATAGTCATGCAAATATATATATATATATATATATATATATATATATATATATATATATATATATATATATATATATTTACAAGGATACGCCCCTAAGAGCTTACAGCTCGCGGCGGAGTAATGGGTAGGGATAAGGTAGGGATCGAATGAATGATGGCCACGGCCTGTTACGCATCCCAGTATTCGCTGAGGTGAGACTGAAGGAACCGTGGAAAACCTCAGTCAGGACGGACACCTCTACTTTTTCTCAATGGACCAAAGCGATGTCCAAAGACAGGGGAACAAACAAACATAGGGAAATACTTCACAACGTCTTTACCCTCGATTATGAGGGTGTTATAGGGTTAAAAAAAATCTGAATAAAATTGACAACATTTAACTCGAGGTCCTCTATCTAAATATGCAATAAAAAATTCCATGAAGCGTTAATAAGTAGCATGCATTTTAATTTATTTGCAAAATTTTTAAATAAAACATTATTAATTAAATTTTTATATACGTGCAGTGATTTATAAATTTCTGTGTAAATCACTTTTAAATAAGTTAAGTCTCAACTTTTTGTGGACACAAAAACCACGTGTAAACATAATAAATATTTACTGCGAACTTCGTGTTTGGAAAGAAGTATACGACATGTTTCTGATACCCCACTTCAAGTTTGGGTCACACAACTACGCACAATTCCGCACGCGTGTCGCATCATCTTGTTGCCATAGCAACGTGCGTGAGACGGACAACAAGAAAAGCTCCTGCAAGACACTCAAAACAACCTATAAAGGCGGATTTACATGGCGATTTTTATCAAGCAAAGTTATTAAAAGTGTTTCTCTATGAAGAGTATGAAAAGATGTCGAGCGAGGCTTGGTGGGGCGAGAAAAGAAAATTGGAGTGGGGGAAATGCCTATATTGCCCATGTTAATTTCAAAATTTCTGGGGGTGGGGGGGCTGCAGCCAATATGGCCGCCATATGGTTTTACTACAAGTGCGCTTTTCTCGCCCAGTCTCGCGTGACGTTGCTCCATGGAAAAGCACCTAAACTCCCTAGCAAGTGTATTTTTCTTACCTTTGAGACTCCTCTCTCCTGACAATAAGACTGAAAGTTACACCCTAGTCAGACATAATAATATACAGTCAAATTAATTTGATATGCCATCCGGTAGTAGTCGGAGTGTGAATTTTGCAGCTCTTTTGTTTGTATAATTCAGTTTTGAAACTTTACAGAGTGTTTTTGGAAGTAGAAATATTGAAACTATTTCAGCGATTAATCGCTGGAATACGAATAGTCAGAAACTCAGAAACCTTACTCTTCCGATCACTTCCGGAGGGAATATCATGTAAATTTGACTGTATATTTGATCGTCCCATAATCTTGAAGAGTTTATAAAGGTCACCTCTCTCTGCAATCTAGATCACGCTGGTGCATCATGTTATTATTGCGACATTAAATTAATTGCAAAGTCAGCTGCTGTTTTTTTTTTTGCTTAGAATGACGTCACAAAGAAAGCAGTGTAAGGAAATAAATTTCTACTGCTTCTCATCAAGATGATTATAATTTTACTTTGAGTTAACTTTTCATATTATGTGTACAAAGAAGAGCCTGATGTTCTACTTTTTTTATTTATATTTTCTGCTTTAAAATCTATTCATAATTTAATGCTTCATAAATTAAATGCCATAGATGTATATACGCATTACAAATTGCTTGCCACTGATATTTTGTAAAATAATAATAACATGCAGGAGGCTTCAATCTGAGCTCACTTTTAATTTTGGTATCGACAGAGAAAACAGACAAAGGTTTACTAAAAACCACGGGAGGTCCACATCCAAGAACTATATACTGCAAGAACTATATACTGGACAATATACAGTCGTTGGGTCCACATAATAGAGATGTACTCTTCAATAATTTTCATGTTTTTGCCAGTATTTCATATATATATGAAAAATTATTGTTTATATTTTGAAATGGCATATTCTTTTCTGATTTTAATTAAGGTCAACAGTGATATATACACTGATGTGTAGTTCCATTTATTGTGCATTCGGTGTTAAGTCAATTGTTATCATTCCATTGTTGTTGCAGCGCCTCCAAGAGCCGCGGCCGGACGACGAGCCGTTCCCGTGTGCCGTGTCTGCAGCCGACCCCTCCCAGAGCCCGAGTTCGGTGCACGCTCTGAGGCCGGGTGACATCCGTGTGGTGGCCGCCATGGGGGACAGTCTGACTGCCGGGGTCGGTGGGCTCTCCACGGGGCTGCTGACCGTGTTCGGAGAGAACCGCGGAGTCGTATGGAGCATCGGTTAGTTACTTGTTGCAAGGTTAATCAGGTCAAGATAAAGAGAAAAAATAAAAGGGTGATATATGTTAACTTTAAAAAAATAGTTGAAACTGCTGCATTTATTACCATAAAATATATTCATTATACACTGTCCATTAGCTTTTCCGAGATCTCAATCAACTGAGGCCAATCCTTAATATTCTAAAGTATTTTTACAAATACAATTTTCAGGTGGTCAAGGCTCCTGGCGACAGTTTCTCACACTGCCCAACCTGCTGCGCGAGTTCAACCCCCGGCTGGTGGGTGCCTCGCTTGGAGACGGCCTCTCGCACTCCCGCGCCGCGCAGTTCAACGTCGCTGACTCGTTCGCCGTGACCTCGGACATGCCGCACATGGCGCGAGTGCTCGTGAGGAGAATCAGGGCAGACCCCAGGGTCAACCTGACGCAGGACTGGAAGGTACCAGCACTTGCGTATGTGATGACCAGTGGCATTGGGGGGAGGGGACAGTAATAAAATTCGTTATTTTATTAAATCTTTCGTTGACTGAAAATACAATAGCAGAAACATGAGAGCCTATGGAGCTAATAGAAACTGTTGCAAAAACAATTTAATCATTATTAAGTGTCTATTATATGTTTACCTAATAAAACAAGAGCATTGATAAAAAAGTTATATAATATACATAAAAAAAAAATCAAAAACATTTACTGCCCAAGTAATATAAAATGCATGCCAATAATTAAAATTATATTACATACGTGAGAGGCATTGAATTCAGTGTGATGATGAGTATAATATAGAGTATCGACCTCAACATATTTTATTACAAAAATGAATAGAGGGTACAAAGTTATGTCATTCTGAATTTTTTCAAATTTTTTAGAGGCCGGGAAGTATTGATAAAAAGTTTTACCAAGGTCGGGTTAGAACCCACGTTCCTTTAAGGTTCTATCTTTTTTTTAAGAGTGGCGTCACTTACTTTCAATAATTTTTAATCATAGTTCCCGGACTCAACAAATCTGGAAAAAATCACAGTAGCATAAATTTGCACCTTTTATCTATTTCTTCAATAAAAAATTGTGGAAGTCGATACTCCATTGGAAGGGACCCGAGGGAGGGGGTAACAAAACAATGAATGGGTGGGAAGAGGGTGTCAAAAACACTTTAAATATCATTCTAGGTGCAAATGGAAAAAGTACCTCTTTTTCTTTTCTCCATGTAAATATATGGAGTTACTGTTCATAGCAAATAAATAGTAATTATTAGAAATTATTCTGAGAACGAACAAAATATTTTATTCTGCCTTACATAAACAACATAATGAGTTTGCAAGATACTCTAAGACAATCAGCGAAGTCCAATTTCAATATTTATTTAATAAAATTTCCTTGTAAGTTCATTTTCTTATAAATTCCAGTGAACAGGTCATATTTCAAAGGATTTGTAAAGGATTAAAGGGGCCAGCTCTTAAGAGGCTGCGATTTACTAATCCTGAATAATTCTTTACACTCTGCACCCTTTTAATTACTTAAGAGGCAATTTGTTACTCGTGAGCTCAAGAAATACTTGAATTAATTAGTGAATTATTTATACTTCAAAGAAACCAATGCTATAATTAAAATAAACATATAGAAGACCTTGTTAAGTATATCTTGAATTATTAGAAACTGGCAATCTTGGTAAATTAATAAATTAAAAAATGCCTTACATATTTAATAGAAAAATCCTAGCACTCGTAGAAGTCGCAGTTAAAAAAAATATTGTTTTCACAAAATACAAAAATAAAAATACAAACATTTTTTGTATAAGTCTTGTCATCATTGATACCAATAGGGAATTCTCCTACATTTATTTTATTTTTTTTTTTCAGATGCTCTATGCCTTGAAACTAAATGTCCCAAAACTAAAAAGTTTCAATTTTCAAAATTGAAGACAAGGGAATTTTTTAAAAATCTTCCTTCTTTTGAATTTAGCGCCAAAACGTGACGTAGAAACTGCCTAGCAGGCGAAATTTTCCTGCAATAAATTTATATTTTCGATTATCACTCTTAAAGTAAACTGATATTAGAGACAAAACTATTGATATTAGGGTAGAAAAACCCGCTGATTACGATCGTGTTACTAAAATTTATAGCCAATCACTCCTTGACGCTCAAACTATGATATCAAGCAGTTGTTGTGTGTTAACTAGGGAGTTTCTACGTCACAATTTTCAGGTTTGCGCGCGGGTTGCATACTTTGCCCCTATTCTAATAATCCCTTCAGAGTCCCCAAATTTGAGTTAAAAAAGTTGAAACTTAAGTCAAACTTATTGTTAATATGTACCCTATCATGATATAGTAGTTAAATTAAAATTTGAGTTGTAAGAGAATTCCCCATTATAAAGATACTTGCTCCCTCAGAGTTCTTTGAACTGTACTGGTACTGGATAATCTGAAAATGTAAGTACAAAAGTTCCATTGTACTATTTATACTTTATTACATCATGTCAATAACGTTGTTTTTCATTAATAAGGCCAAGAAAAAAAAAATCAAAATTTGAATAAGAAGAGAAGAAGATTTTAATTATTGACTCAAATTATATTTTTATCGATCAAAAGCTACCTTACTTCAAAGAATATTAAATTTATAATATTCTTTGCTTGCTTGATGCGTTGCGTATATATAGCAAAGAAGTTCCTTATAGTAAGGGATTGTGATGAAGTCGGGGATATACGAGGGTATACGCCGTATACTTTCTGAGTGATTCACTGCGTATGAAAAATATTATTTGCATTCATTAAGATGGACAAGGTAGACGCTGACGTCATACGTGGGGGCCATGCAAGCTAAATATCACATCTAAGGAATGCCGCAAGCCAATGAATAAGGTTCGACGTTGCCATTTCGGTGGCACAGACACAGCTGGAGCTGAACAATAGCTGCACTATTTGGCAACGTCGCTTGATTTTACGCTGTTTTATTGGCTGGCGGCACTCATGTTTGGTGGGACGTTTAGCTTGGCCTATACTGAAAATGTTAGGAATACTGTAGAGTAGTAAACCTTCCTACCTTCATAACGACCTAAGTGTTTATGTGGACACCCTGATGTTGCAGCTGGTGACCCTGATGGTAGGGGCCAACGACCTTTGCCACCAAATGTGTGCTGAGAAGGACCAGCCGGTTTGGGAACGTCACGAGAAGAACCTTATAGAGACCCTGGACTACCTGCAAAGCCACCTGCCTCGTACCCTCATCAATCTCGTCATGGTACCAGGTGCGTCCCGCCAGATGTCACTAGTCTCGCTCACTGTCGCCAAGGATTCTTTCCACAGGATAAAGGTGCATTTCCATGGAGCGGGGCAAGTGAGAAAATCGCGTGCCGCAGCCAATCAGAGGCCCGGGATTTCCTAGCCTTGCGGGAAGCGATTTTATCGTCAACATGGCCGCCATACTAGATTGAAGCAACTGCAAGCAAGTGCGCTTTTCTCGCCCCGCCAAGCTCCGCTCGACATCGCTGCATGGATATGCACCTTTGGACGCGCGTGAATTTCGTGCGTCAGTTTTTTATGCAGCATAAAGGTGCATTCAGATGGCGGTTTTTATCACGCGGCGCGACGCGAATTAATGCGCATTTGCTGTAACATCCATTGGCGGCCATATTGGGCGATTAAAAGAAAAAGAGCATCGTAATTAACGCGATTACCTGCGAATTCGCCGCCGCATAGGATTTCACAGCTTTTAAGTTAAAATCGCGCCGCGTCGCCGTTGCCGCCCATGAAAATCCACCTTTACACCGCAAAATTTCAAAAATATCGTTACACGAAGGGCGTATATTAAATATCGCGGTGCAATGGGGCCTAAAAATACTTGAATGTGATTGCATTTATATAAGACTTTTGACATTGGTAAAATCAGTGGCTAATTAAAGGAACTTATAGGCTGACGTCTCTCGTGCCCACAGATCCAACCGTCTACACACGCACGCGCGGCTTTCCTTTATTGTGCAGCTTGGTGAACTACCTGGAGTGTCCATGCATGCTGAGTCCAAGCCAGCAGCAGCCAGAGGCCATTTTCAAGGAGGCGGTGCGTCGTATGCAGCAGGTCGAGGAGAGGATTGTAAGTGCGCTCAGCGCCATCTTGTACACTGTAATTAACATCGTCTTACATGCCCCTGCTGTGTATATGAACCTCTCTGTGTGGAAGTTGCCATCTGGACACGCGTGCCAACTTCAGCATCGCAGCTGTTAATAATTAGAAGCTTTTTGTCTCTTTAAAAGCTAAAAGTTACGCTTCATTCACCGTTAAACAAAAAACGGTGTAAAAATAAGGGGGGGATTGAGGGTTGCATAATTTGCATATTAGGGGTAGGCTGCAGAAGAAAGTTGTTAAAATAAAAAAAATAATTAATGATCTTGATATTTTTTATTGTCATTAAAGAATGTTGTTATAGTAATTAAGCATCCATGTGTTGCAGGTTTCAAGCGGTCGTTATGACGTCACAGATGACTTCACGGTCGTTTTGCAGACATTTTCCCGCAATATAACCTTTCCTCTGCTGCCGCTAGATGGCGATGACGGCGAACAAGAGACGGATCTGACCTACCTGTCGCACGACTGTTTTCACTTCAGCCAGAAGGGTTACTCGTGGGGTGAGTACCCTAAACAAAATAATGAGGGGGTTTGTCACGTACTGTGCGTTGTAATTTTAACAGCACAACCTTTTGATTGGTGCCACGAAATTCATACAGCTCGGTTGAGTATGACATCATGATTGTCAGTTTATGACACGTCTTAAGGTGGATTTACATGATAAGCGATTTTCAGCTATAACTGCTATAAGCGACGCGACGTGAATAATGCGCACTTGGTCTGACTTGCTGTAACTTGCTGTAACTTGCTCACTTGCAACTTGCTGTAAGCAATGTTGAGCGTGGTTAATACTTGGATGGGTGACCGTTTCAAGTAAAAATTGTGTTGCTACCTCCTTGGGGTATAAATTCATTTCATTTTTAACTTCTAACCCAGTGCAGTGATGCACTTGTGTGTGGTTTTCTAGGCTTTGAACATCACTTGATGAAAAGTATATAGAGGTGTCCGTCCTGACTAAGGTTTTCCACGGTTCCCTCAGTCTCAGTGAATGCTGGGACGCGTAACAGGCTGTGTGGCCACTATCCGTTCCTTCCTTTATCCTTACCCATTACCCCGGCTGGAGCTCCAAGCAGTCCAAGCTCATATAGGGGTGTAACCTTTTTTGGAAAAAAAAAACACACACCTGGCTTGATTTAATTGTTGTAACATCCATTGGCGGCTATATTTGGCAATTAAAAAGACCAACAAAAGTTTATTCTGATTATATGAGCGATTTCGCCTGCGGTATAGGATTTCAATTCACAGCTTTTTCGTCAAATTTCGTCGCATCGCGTCGCATATATATCGTTGTTTCCGCTCATGCGAGTCCGTCTTTATAAGAATTTATTTGACTTAATATGTCTTGCTCACGATTGCTAACCTTCCCCTATTATAATTTAAAGTTGGTAGTGACCTAGTAACAAAATATACCCAGGCATAATTTGTATGATGGTAGCGTATTATTTTCACTATTATATTCCTAGGTTGTCTGATACGTTAGCTAAATTTATTAAGAGTAGAAAATTTGTATGCAAAATAGGTTTTTTTTCTGCGTAAAATTTCCATTCTCTTCGGCAAGCATACGAAATTTGAAGGGGGCACAAGTTGGGAAACTCGTTCAGCTCAAATTAGAGATGTCAATCTTCGTTACGAGATATTATTGGAAAAAAAAAAAAAACTTTATTGGGACGAAATTGAATGGAAACACTCGGAATAAAAGTTATAATTATATTTTTTTATCAATACATTACTACGAATAAATGTAAAAAAAAAAGAAAAAGTTATTAGATAATTATTTTATGTTTATCTTCAATAATGACTGTAACAGAATAAAAAATAGAGAATTATATTTTTATATATTTTTCTTCTTGTAGAGAAAATTAAAAATTTTAGTGATAAAAATGAAACGTAAGCATTTTCATAAAAATTTTAAGTTATATATTTCACGTCTTTCCTTTTTCTACCACTCCTTTTTTTCTTTGAGAAAACGTTGCTAAATTTTAGCGAATGTAATTTCGGTTTTAATTTGCAACATTCCTTGTAAGTGCGCGTACTTACCGTAAATTTTACGGCTCCACTAAAGTGTAGGAAGATATCAAGACGCCGTAAATTGAATTAATTGACACACATTTGGAACCAAACATCTTGTAACGTAATTTTAAACCTCCGCAGCTTTCATTACACACCTGACTGCCTACCTTACAACCGAGTAGGCACAAGATTGCAGGTGTTACACCTCAGATTTTTACATGCTCTCTTGAGAATGTTGCAAACCACAAAACACTTCGAACTTTTTTTACTGAATTTATTTTAAGTATAGGCTAATCCCACGTGACCCCTGCAACGCATGTTACATTCTTTACAAGAGTTTGCCGTGCCATAGTGTTGGCAAGCACCTCAAAAATCTCGTGGCGCTGTCCTATATTTTTTTTAAAGACTGAGGGAACCGTGGAAAACCTCAGTCAGAACGGACATCTCTTAAATTTTTTTATCAATGGACCAAATTGATGTTTAAATTCTGGAGAACCACACACAAGTGCATCATTGCACTTCAGTGTGGAAAGCGAGACGAATTTAACCCAGGGAACATAATTTCTATAATTTGAAACGGTCACCCAACCAAGTACTAACCATGCTTGACGTAGCTTGACTTCAGTGAACTAACGAGAACCGGTCAATGAACTGCGCCACTCTTAACCTCAAGTTGATAATTAAGTGACCAGGGAACACCAAATTTGTGGTGATTCATTGCACGCAAGGTGATACAAGTAAGGTATATATCAAAAGTATGGTAGAAAAAATGAGCACTGTTCTCCATAGCAGCAGCTTTATCTAACGTTATTAATGAGACTATGCGAACGAAGGAGTAATTAATCACCACTACGTACATAATTAATTTTTAGTTTAAAAAAGATTATGAGAAAAAATGTGAGAGATAAAGGGAGGAAGAGGGGAGAGATAAGAAATCTAGTGTAATAATGAACGTCAATTAAGGTATTTTAATCAAGTTTTACCAACTTAGAAAAAAAAATATTAAATTTGATAAAATATAACTTTAAGTTGTAACTTAATTAGGTATGAAGTTGTTCATTCATTTTTATAAACTTTTAAGTCGGCCCCTCATTAATATCCATAGTTTCAATTATATCTACTGCAGGGGTAGAAAAGAGACACATTTTATATGATTTAAAGGTAATTAAATAAGCTTTTGATAAGAATTTATAGAGCTATGAGTCATTTTAACACGCATAAAATATCACGCTAAGCTTAGTTAGCATTAAAATAAATAATAATTTTATATAATACTGTCTCATTTTAATGCCAAAAATAATTACCTCTGTTAAAATATTTAATTTATTTTATCTTTTATTAAAATACAAATCTCCGTGTATGCAATCTCCAGAGAGTCAAATTCAAATTTTCTTGCAAGCGACTGTATACACTATAAACTTTTCTCCTGACTCATTTGCTAGAGCTGCAGCTCCACAATGAACAGAGAGATGAAGATTTGCAATTTCAGGAGATGTAAGAAGAGTGCAAACAAAGCAGGAGTAAAGTTGTGGTGTCCAGAGGGGTACATCATACACTACGTTTACATGACGGTGTTTAATGCGTATTCGTTGACGACGCTTCATAAGAATAACATTATCCGTCATCAACGAATCCGTATTAAACACCGTCATGTAAACGTAGTGACTGTCAACTGCATGCAGAGAAGGGTGAAAAAATAAATGAAAAAAAAAAAAAAAGAAAAAAAAAACATCCAATGACTTTTGGGTGGCTGAAAACTTATAATTTTTAAGTGATGTGAGTGAGGGGGCTGTTAATTAATATTTTGAGTGACAGCCGCGGAAAAAAGAACATTATTACATAAAAATTACATTTTTATCTCGTAACTTTCTAAAGCTGCATATTAAAATGAAGTTAACGAAGGTGGGTCTGCCAGGGTTCGCTCCTCCCAATGAAGAATGAATGTAAATCGATGGCCGGCGGTGCTAATAATGAGCGTCGCATATTCATACCTGACCGATGCTTATCAGCATCTTCACCAAGGACTCATTAATTGACGGTGAAAATGTATTTTTATTAGTAATGATAAATTTCTGCTTCTCCTGACTAACCCGTGACGTCACGCATTCCTATGCAAATGCAGTCGGTCACGAAATTATAATTATAGTTTTAAATTTTCTTAAAATTTTACTGTTAAGGTAATAATTATAATTAACAAAGACCCTGAACCTAATATTTTTATAATTTATAAAAAAAAAAATCAAGAATAAATGAATACGATCAAAATTACTGTATTTTGAAACGTCTTGAAACTTCCGAGTACGAGGAGACTACAAAGATTTTTCCAAGTCCCTGAAATCGCAACTACTACCCTCTCCTTCATTTTCAATTATAAGAATGAACCAAATCTTATAATCGAGGGCGCCTCTTCTCCAACTAATTTCTCTGGAGATCCGCTCCATTTCTAAATCTTTTTGGCTTGTATGTGGTCACTGTATCCTTTAAAAAAATTGATTATAATTATATTTAAACAATATATTAAAATAAATATTCGTAAAATAGAAAGTGTGAACGATTTTATATAATATAATTTTTATAATTATTAATTAAATGCCATTATATATAAAATATTATGCATTTATTAATTTATATAACATTAAAGGAAAATTACGATATTTTGTAAAAAAAAAAAAAAAACTACGATAAAAACACGAGTGTTGTGTACAACACTGTAATAAAAAACATCAAACTCCTCGTTTCTAGAAATTTTCAAGGCACGCTTCTCTTGCCGGTGACATTTTCCATGCAGTGACAGACAGGATGACTCGAAGGTCGGAGAAAGGTGGTAGCTGCAGGGTAAATTGCAGCGGGTGTATAAAGGAGCGGCCGGGGAACCATCCTCAAAGTTCCTCTGAAAGCAGCCCGAGAAGCTCTACATCGCAAACAGTGGGAGTATTGACTTTTGATTTGTGACGCTAAGCATTTTAATACGAACGTAGTTATAATTATGTAGCAGATTTAAATACATTATTATTTAATGAGATTGATACAAAATTTCTTAATTTTTAACAACCTTTATGAAGCTCTTAATTATTTAAAATCATAAAAAATTCAAATGTCAAAGATTTTGTATCAGTCTATCTACAGTATTTTCATACAATCATGTTTCATACTTTATAATAATCTGTTGCTTTCAATTTTTATTTATTTATCAATATGTAGCAGTTTACTATATTAAATACAGATTATACTATAATTAATTATACTGTATATTATATTAAATTGTATAATTCTATAGATAAATCATATATCGTATTATGTGATTTTATAATATTTATTTTACTATATTATATACATAATACAATATTATTCTCACATGTATAATTATCATTATAATTTTCTGACGTATAATATGTATGTTTGGTATTCTCTATATGAAAGTGTTATAAATTATAAAATCATTAAGTTACTTAAACAGAAGGCAGGCATGGACATGCAAGAAGTTAGTATACATTATTTTAATATCGTCCCTCTATTTACCCAGGTGAGGGCCACATGCAGTTCAAGGTCACCACCTCCGCCAAATGCAAGGACCTGGAGATGAACCGCCCCCTGCTGCGATTACTGCAACACAACGTACAGCCAGGGCCTCATGGCGTACCTCACGGGGGACAATGGTTCGATTCTGCGCGTCATCTTGCCCCAGCGTTTCTCGTCAGAGGTCTTCACGACCGCCAACATCAATGAGTACAACGAAGGTGCCTGCTTCCACATGAACATAGTGTACCGCGGGTTGCAGGGCAACTCTCAGACAAAATAAATATTGTGATCACGCAATAAAATCATGTTATTTGTTAATTCATTTTCTTTTAACTAGAAGGCAAAGAAGTAAAATTTTTTATTTTTTGAATGGAACGAAAACAGACAGAATAAATCTTAAATAATTTATTATAATAAATTTTTTTATTTTAATTAATTAATTATAAAAATTAAATATTTATTTTTTCTGTTTTCGTTCCATTAAAAAAAAATTTTTTTTTAGTTAAATTGCTTTCTTGTTAAAAGAAAATGAATTAACAAATAACATGATTTTATTGCGTGATCACAATATTTATTTTGTCTGAGAGTTGCCCTGCAACCCGCGGTACACTATGTTCATGTGGAAGCAGGCACCTTCGTTGTACTCATTGATGTTGGCTGTCGTGAAGACCTCTGACGAGAAACGCTGGGGCAAGATGACGCGCAGAATCGAACCATTGTCCCCCGTGAGGTACGCCATGAGGCCCTGGACGTACGTTGTGTTGCAGTAATCGCAGCAGGGGGCGGTTCATCTCGTGGTCCTTACATTTGGCGGAGGTGGTGACCTTGAACTGCATGTGGCCCCCACCTGGGTAAATAGAGGGACGATATTAAAATAATGTATACTAACTTCTTGCATGTCCATGCCTGCCTTCTGTTTAAATAGCTTTATGATTTTATAATTTATAACACTTTCATATAGAGAATACCAAACATACATATTAAACATCAGAAAATAATAATGATAATTACACACGTGAGAATAACATTACATTATATAGTAAAATATTTAGTATAAAATATTACAATAGAATATTAAATAATACGATATATGATAATAATGATATATATTATATATAGTATAATACAATTTAATGCAATACACAGTAATATGTATTTAATATATATATATATTGATAAATAAATAAAAATTGAAAGCAACAGATTATTATAAAAGTATAGGAAACATGATTGCAGGAAAATACTGTACATACATAGAAAGACTGATACAAAATCTTGACATTTGAATATTTTATGATTTTATATTTAATAACTGCAAGAATGTTTACGATTAAAAATATTATAAATATCTTATAATAAATGGGTGCGATTCACGAAGCAGTTAACCAGGTTTCTAACCACGTTTAGCTTAACCACGTTTAACTATACCTATTTTACGTGTTAAATCACCTAGTTAAACGTGGTTAAGCTAAAAGTGGTTAGTAACCTGGCTAACTGCTTAATTCGTGAATCGCGCCCAATATATTATTATATAAATCTGCTGCATAATTATTACTACTTTCGTCACAAATCAAAAGTCAATACCCCCACTGTTTGCGATGTACAGGTGACGAAGCTTCTCAGGCTGCTTTCAGAGGAACTGTGTGGATGGTTCCCCGGCCGCTCTTTTATACACCCGCTGCAATTCACCCTGCAGCTACCACCTTTCTCCGACCTTCGAGTCATCCTGTTTATGCATGAAAAATGTCACCGTCGGCCAGAGAAGCATGTTTTGCAAAATTTCTAGAAACGAGGGGATTGATATTGAAGATTTTTATTGTAAAATGTTTTGCAAATCATACGTGTTGTGTTTTTATTTTAAGTTTTACAATATATCAAAATTTTCTTTTAATTGTTATATAAATTTTAAAAAAAGCATAATATTTTATATATAATGGTATTTAATTCATAATTTTAAATTTATGTTACATAAAATCGTACACACATTTCATTTTACGAGAATTTTTCTTTTATATAATTTTAATAATTATAATCATTTTTTTTAAAAGGTCCATTCTTATAATTGAAAATCAGGGAGAGGGTAGTAACTGCGATTTCAGGGAAAGAGAACACCGATCAGCTGTTTTTTTTTTAGTTCCATTTGATTAACGTAAAAACCTTAGCTGACACAAAAATTCTGAATTTTGATTTTTTTTTTTTTTTTAGAGGCAGATTTTAGTATTTTATAAAATGCCACAAAAAAATTTCAAAACAATTATTTGATCCGATTTTTTTTAATTAATTTTTTAGTTTCGCTCTCCACGTGAAAGACCTAAATGCTGAAAAAAAAAATGTGCTCAAATAATCGTTTTGAAATTTTTCCGACATATGACTTTTAGGTACTAAAATCCTTTTCTCAAATTAATAAAGTATACAAAAAATTAGTTTCATGCCCTTTATTAATTAACCTTAACAGTAAAATATTTACGAAATAAAAACTATTTATAAATATATAATGATAACTTCGTGACCGACTGTATATACATAGGAATGCGTGACGTCACGGGTTAATCAGAAGAAGCAGAAATTTATAATTACTCACAAAAATATATTTTCATCGTCAAGTAATGTCTCTTTGGTGACGATGCTGATAAGCATCGGTCAGGTATAAATATGCGACGATTATTATTAGTACCGCCGGCCGTCGATTTACATTCATTCGCCCTCTTTCACCTTCGTTAATAGCTTCATTTTAATATAGAGCTCAGAAAGGTGCGAGAAAAAAAGTTAATTTTTATATAAAAAGGTTCCCGCGGTTGTCAATCAAAATATTAATTAACAGCTTCTCCCCCCCCCCCCACTCACAACACTTAGGAATAGTTCATAATTATATTACATGAATGGATGGGGGGCGGAGTCAGGTAGCATTCTTTATTTTTTTTTTTGCACTGATAATGTATACAAAAAAGAAGGGATCACTGAGAGATGTGGTGTGGTCCAGCTAGTTTTTTTATGTTATATCAAAATAATTAAGTAATCGCGTCAATAAATTTAATATGGTCGCCAAAAAAGAGAGCACTCTATAAGACGTCAATATATGATTGACTGCCCCTCCCATCCCCCACACCCCAATATCTATTATTGTTAGGTGCTAGTATATAAAAACTATATATATATAGTTGGGCTGGGTTATAGTCGTCGCACCTCTATAAAAATACTAATCGGAGCAGCATATAACTTTGCACTCTATATCCATTTCTCCAATAAAATTTTTAAGGTTGATATTCCAATGTTTTATATGTTTGGTTTAAATAATTTGCGTTAAAATATCAACTGATTAGCTCAGCTGGACCACTCTCAGAATCAGCTGATGAGCAACAACAATCTTCTATAGTGAAAGATTACCATCGGAAGTGCGGAAGGATTTTGGCTGAACTATGAAATAATATTTTGTAGATGGGCTACAAATTTTCAACTTCAAAACTGAACTAGAAAGTCCAGAAACCTCGCAATTAAAGCTACTATCAGTGTTAATATATAATTTGTTGAACTAAAATCAGTCAAATTAATTTGATATTCCCTCCGGAAGTGTGAAGTTTGTGAATATTCTTTTGTAATAATAAGATTTGAAACTCTGCATAGGGCTATCTATTGGAAGTATTGACGTATTTGTGATATTGCACCACTGAAATAAAAATAGAAAGGGCTGAAACTTCACACTTTCGGCTACTTCCGAAGGGAATATTTTATAAATTTGACTATATGTGACTGCTCGGTGCGCAATGTAGATGTAAAGTAAATAAAGTCATTCTTGTTGCAGCGGCGAACGCTCTGTGGAACAATCTCCTGGAGCCGGTGGGCCACAAGACGGAGGGGTGGGAGGAACCCTTCTCGAGGGTGCTGTGTCCCACCCCCGAGCGACCCTTCTTCTTCACCTCGAAGAACTCCAACATCAGCCAGGCGGCGTGACCTCTAAATGTCCTCTGCAAAATATGAAACAGTGACTTGAAACCTGAATGTACTGTGTTTATTATTATTATTATTTTTTTTTTTTGGACGTTGTGATTTAGTTACAGTCTATTAGTCAAACTCTTTTTTTGGATAGCTACACCAGTGTTCTTAATTATAATACATGATATTCCCTCCGGAAGTAGCCGGAAGTGTAAGGTTTCTGGTCTTCATATTCGTATTTCAGCATTAAAATTTCACACATAGGTCAGTAATAAAATAATTCTACTTCAAACCATCCTGTTAAAGGTATACAGGCCTCAACTTACAAATTAGACAGACATTAAGTGTTGCTCAAGTTTATAATAAATTATAATCAACATTCGTATTATTTTTACCTGCGCGCGGTGCGTCTGTGCGAAGTCGCGCTGTAAAGAAAGTCCTTGCTGACGTCACAACTCACAGCTAGCACCGATTAGCATTGAGTTGTGACGTCATCAAGGACTTCGTGACGTCATCAAGGACTAAATTTCTTACATTGAACTGCGACTTCGCACGGATGCATCACGCGTGGAAAAAATGATGCGAATGTTGATTATATACTCTAAACCCACTTGGTGACTGTCTAATTTGTATTTTGAGGCCTTTAAGTTTCGAAACTGAATTACAAACAGAACAGATGCAAACTTTACACTTCCGGCTACTTCCGGAAGGAATGTCAAATTCATTTGACTGTACACATCATATAATATATAAGTAATACCACTGGCTACACTGAGTGATTTATTTAATTTTATTGCAAATTTGCTTTGAGTAATACATTGCCTGAAGAATCAGGAAGGACAAATTAACGTCCAAACTGTGTACAATCTATCACACAAACTTCTAGACTGTTATTTTCAGCAAAGATGGACAATGCAATGTAATAAGAGACTATTTTAAAAAAAACAGGTGTTAATTGTTTTATATATGGATTGAAAATGTTTGAAATTTATTTTATAATTAATTAACTATTTATTTATAAGTGCTATTTTTATTTTATTTAATATTTAGCCAGAAAAGTGAGTGAAAGACTTGATAGAAATAAAAACTTTATAAATTTTACTGAAATTTAATTTCCCATTTTTGTACATAAAATATATATTATAATTTATGCATGTCAATATTGCTTTGTATGTTTGCTCGATATAGCAACATAATATATGAAAATTAATAATATTTTCTCTATTATTGCTAACATAATTATCACTTGAACTGTTTACTGTGCAACATGCATGGATGCATTATGCAAAATTATGTCTATACAGTCTATATTGTCATGTGATACCTTGCACAAGGAGAGAAATTATTTCAAAAGTATTGCTGTGATATTATGCAGATAGTTAAATTTTTGGGAATAATGATGTTGGGTGATGGGTCATATATAGTAAAATAACTTTTATTTATTTTTTAGTAATTATATGAATCTTAAAGAATAAAGAATATAAACATTTTTCACATTAATTCATGTGATAAGAATATCAACTTTGAGTAATACCTAACATTAAGATTTTAATTCCCTCTTCCAACACAGAGTTAACAATTAATTATAAATAGATTACTTTAGATAAAACTATCTTAGTTTCTGATTGGTAGCTTCTATTCCTTTTCTGCCATTTCGGTAAGAAAAGCAATATGGTGGTATCTGCAAAGCATGTGATCACACCTCTATCTAGTGACGTAATTCCATTAGACACTATCTTCTCAGCAAGCAGCCAACTGTGCTAGAGTGCGTGAGGAAGGCAAATTTATCGCCTCTCGCAAATCGTTCTTCTTTTGTCGCACCTCATTGTTTTCGTGTAGAAACTTCATTACAACACCGTCACGTTTTTTTTTATTTTGATAACATAAATATTTGTAAAATAAATTAATAAAACTTTAGAATTTATTGATTTAAGGCATTTTTAATTAAAAAAAAAAGTTATTGGAAGTTTTATCCCTTAAAAAATTTGTAATATCCAATGTTGTTTGAAAATATAATTAAAGTTTTAGTCTTAAAATTTAATATTTTTTTATAATTTTTTAAGATCTGAGTTCTTATTTATTCCCCTCTAAATAATGCTTCAAAATAAAATATGCAATGGTACAACGGCACTCTCTAGTATCTTTATTGCACATTTTGAAAATAATTCATTTCTATTAAAGATGAATCTCACAATCAGTAGGTTAATATCTCTCAATCGTTGCGCCTGAATGTAACAAGACTTGCAGGGGACTTAGAACTCACCATCAATAGGTGGCATACAAATTTTGAAGTGGATCGGTGTTATCAGTTTTTTTGAAAACTGAGGTAGAAATTTAACAGTGGCTTTATGGACGGAAATCGGAAATGGAGCTGTTGTAAGAAAACTACTAGATTGAATTTACTCAAACCATAAGCGATTAAGTTTTACAACATTTTCGATTTTTTAAAATTTATTTGATTTGATTTTGTCGTAGAACAATATTCTTTGACTCTAGCAGCAACTGAGATTTATCGTTAAACACTGACGCGATATAATAATAATTACTTGCAATGTTTATAGCTTTGAGGAACAAGAGTTTCAAGTACCGTTACTTACGACAAAGCCAGCATAGCAGGACTTTGCAGTGGTGCTTCAACAAGCCCTCGGTTTATAAGGCTTACGTTTAAATTTTACTGATGAATAATGCTGCGTACAATAGCTAGTAAAAAACATTTAACTTCGAGTATTTAAAATACACTACAAAAATATTCCATTCTTTGTTAAAAACATTTAACAAGAAAACATCATCCTTTATATATAGCTGTGTATGTCGTAATGACGCCATAATATATCAATTTTATGTACACTCATCACATTGGAAAATTTCCTACTTGCAGCTTTGTTAATCACCATTCTCATTCTGTTTGTTATTCTTACGGAGCATGTTGATTAAGAGGCGAGGAGTGTACACAAAATTTATAATATTAAGTCATTACGACACACACAGCTATATAATATATAAGGGATTATGTTTTTTCATGCTCCGTTAGAATAACACAGGGTATGGTGATTAATAAGACTGCAAAGGGAAATTTTCCAAGGTAACGACTGTACGTTAGTGAAATGGTTACTATTTATTTTGTAGGCAAATGTACCTCGAAGTTTTATTGCGGAGATAAGCAACTCTGACAGAAGAAAAGTCTTGGGGACCTTTCTTAATTGAAAGCAGAGAGTTGACAAGAAGTATCGGCTATTGACTTTGTAATTGAATTACACTTGATGAACCATTTCATTTTTAATTATATTAAATTTGTCCACGTCACAAGTACACTATAGGACAACTAGAAACTTACCTATAGTTGAAAAATTACGTCTTCAACTCATCCTTTCCACGTCTGAACTTAACCATTTTAAAACATATCTTATTTCCTCTTCGCTCAAAGTGAGGATGAAAAAGAGAAAACATTTATAATATTTTATGCTCAATAAGAGGAAAGAAGACGTAATTTCGTTTTTTCCCTCTAAAATGTTGCAAAATAGGAGGGAATTAGATGAGGAGAGAGCTTTAATAGTGAATAAAAGATGAAATTTATTTCAACTCAAGCCCTACCTCCGTTGTATAGGGTGTTGTCCAGCAATCTAATACGTGACACTTAATTTGGGGGAAGGGGGGGGGGCTTAACTCCCTATAAAAACTGCATCTTTTAGGCGCTTTTCCATGAAGCGATTGTCGCGCGAGGCTTGGCGGGGCGAGAAAGCCAAGCCTCGCGTGACATCGCTCCATG
The DNA here is from genome assembly GCA_949825025.1 of Siphlonurus alternatus. NCBI lineage: Eukaryota > Metazoa > Arthropoda > Insecta > Ephemeroptera > Siphlonuridae > Siphlonurus > Siphlonurus alternatus. Next base: position 47,206,944 of record OX463779.1, read on the forward strand.
AAAAAGCATATTTTTTGTGCCAGAAAATCAGATAGGGAGTCGTGTACAAAAAACTTAGAACGAAGTTTTTATTTGAAACTGTATGTACGCCACCTTGGAAAATTTCCCACTTGCAGCCTTGTTAATCACCATGCCCTGTGTTATTCTTACGGAGCATGGTGATTAACAAAGCTGCAAAGGAAAATTTTCCGAGGCGACGAGTGTACATTGAAAGATATTATAGTGTCAATTAAAATATATAAACAAACAAAAATATATTTGAAAACCAAGTGTATTAATAATTTCATTATTTAAAAAGATATTATATTTACCAATAAAAAGTTTATTATACACTTGTCACCTCTGAAAAGTTCCCTTTGCGGCCTTGTTAAGCACCATGCCCCGTGAGGTGAGAATAACATAGCTAGGGCATGGCTATTAACGAGGCTGCAAGAGGGACATTTTCCAAGGTGACCGTGTACAATAAATCTTAATAAACACTATCAAAATTTAAGGGTAAGGTAACGCCACCAATGTTAAAAAAATTCCCTCTCACAAAAATTCTGAAAAAAATTTAAAATGTTCTCCTCTACACCCCCTATCAGTAGCTAAAATATCAGGTATACAAATACGATCTAGTTTTTGAGTTATGAATTTTTAAAGTTGACCAATTTAACATGGGATTTTCATTTCTCCATGTTAAAGTAGTCAACTTTAAAAATTTATAACTCAAAAACTAGATCGTATTTGTGTACCTGATATTTTAGGTACTGATAGGGGGTATAGAGGAGAACATTTTAAATTTTTTTCAGAATTTTTGTGAGAGGGATTTTTTTTAACATTGGTGGTGTTACCTTACCCTTAATGTCACTTAATATCTGGTTAACGGCAAAGATTATATTGTTGAGTTGATTTAAAATTTTGTCTATAGAAAGAATGGTGTTGTTAATTTCATTCTGATTGTTTAATACTGTGCTGTCAGTCACGGGATTTACCAGAGATGTCATATTTTTTAATGTTTTTTTAACCTTTATGACATAAACAATCATATTAATTCGTGAATAAACTTACTGTCAATATATAGAGTATATTATTGCATGTTATACTGTTGTACAAATAAAAAAGTAATAAATTAATTACGACTATCTTTGGGCATGTTTTTTAATGTGTTGATTGCCCCCATTATTTATCAATCAACAAATCAATCTGATTGTGAGAGGAGAGTATAATAGTATAATTTCATAAATTCTGATAACGTTTCATTCAAAAAGGCTTTTATTATGGAAAAAACTCATATTAAATCATGCATAAAAATTGGGCTCTTAAGAAAATAAGACTTTATATCCATAATCAGCCATAAAAAATATAAAATAGTGTTGGAAAAAAGCGTGATGGGGTGGTTAGTAAACTCAGGAGGGCATATAAGAAATTATGTGAGGATAAACGGGAGGTGTGGTTTTGAGTGGAGGTAGATATTTCTGATGGTAGGCTACCCTGCAATGCTTATAAGCTGAAGCAGTTGCCTACATACAAGGCGCTCATTTTTTTATTTTACTTCGCTAAAGCCGGTATTACACGATACAATTTCACATGCAACTTTTCCTTGCAAGAAAATGCTATCCCCATATAAACAAATGAAGCTAAAGTTTTCTTGTAAGTTAAAATTGTATGCAATAATTAGAAAAATCGTATCGTGTAATACCGGCTTAAGGCAATTTTTCAACTTACAAGCTATTTTTCCAAAATTCTATCTTCTCACGTTTGTAATAACAAATTAATAAAAATTGAAACATAATGTAACCAAACATGACAGATTGATAGTCTCTATTTTGTTGTTGCTGACGTTTTTATCGTTGAAAATACCTTTACCTGTCTGCAAGCACAGCTGCAAACTTCCCACGGGAGCAAATCATAGACTGGACCAGCTGACTGGCAAACTGCCTCATTGCCTGCATAATAATACTTGGAAGGCTATAAGGATGCTTTTTTAATATTTCATCATACGATACTCGACCTTACGAATATTGGTAAACCGCCTCATTGACTACATAATAATACTTGGGAGGCTGTAAGGTCGCTTTTTTCGAATTTCAGCATACAATACTCGACCTTACGGACTGCTGCGAGAGTAGTTGTTGAGGCCCCGGGTTCTAATCCCGAGCACACCAATGTGATGACGTCACTAATCATGTCTCTTCCGCTCGGCAGGATAATCAAATCAAAATCATTCAGGCGGCAGACATTATTCACTGGGTTATACTTATAGTGCCTTGTAAATCATACTCCAGCAGCGTTAACAGCTAGTGAAATTATCACTTTTTATTTATTAATAATGTCGTACTTTTATCAACTCATGATTCATTAGATATTTTTTCAATGACTATTACGTTTAAGTTAAATAATTTTGTTAATGAAGTGTTTAATTTGTTTATTGGATGCAATATTATTTAGACATTTACAGTTTTTAAATTATAGGTGATGTATTTATTAATAAATTAATGAAACACATTACAAAACATGACATTAATTTTATAAAAAACACATTTATTAATAACACTCGCACACCAGGGGCGGCTCAGGGGGGGGGGGGGAGGGGGGGGGGCGGTGCACTATCCCTCAATGTTAAAATTTGCAGTGGGAGGGGGGGCGACGATCTGGGGGTGGTAACACCTTCAATGTAATTTGGGACCTATTTGGGGGGGGGGATCGCCCCATCGCCCCCTCCCCCCCCCCTGGATCCGCGCCTGTCGCACACACTCATAATAATAATAATAAAATGATGATGATAATAAATTACATTATAGTGTGACACATAAACATGTACGTACGTGTTACACGTGTTTATATATGACAGTACATCATCAGAATTAAAGTGCTGCAATTTTGCAAGCATTTCCCGAGTTGAAATAAATCCCATTTTTAATTCACTATTAAGCTCTCTCCTCGTATAATTCCCTCTTATTTTGCACCATTTTAGAGGGAAAGAGGGAAAATATAAGAGATTACGTCTTTTTTCCTCTTCTTGAGCATAAAATGTTAGAAATATTGGGGGATATTCACAAAGCACTTTAACCCCAACTTTAGCCCCAAGTTTTATCCCTGGTACTAAACATGGTGCTAAACTAGGAGCTAGATATGGTTAGCCCCTGGTTTAGCACCATGTTTAGTACCAGGGATAAAACTTGGGGCTAAATTTGGGGAATGCCCCCCATTGTCTCCATTTAATCCTCACTTTGAGCGAGAAGGAAATAAGTGTTTTAAAATGGTTAGGTTTAGACGTGTAAAGGATGATTTCAAGACGTAAATTTTCAACTAAGGGTTCGTTCGATTTATTAATAATTTCCCTCGCCTCATCTCATCACCTCAGCGAATGCTGGGACGCGTAACAGGCCGTGGCCACCATCCTTTCCCTACCTTATCCCTATACTACCAATTACCTCGCCTCGAGCTCCAAGCTCATAGGGGTGTATCCTTGAAAAAAAAAAAAAAAAAAAAAGGCAAAATAACATATTGAAGAATCTATCGGTTCATTTTTTATGCTCCCACCAAATAACAACAACGAATGTATGAAAATATAAAAATGATATATGATAGCAAATAATGTATTATATAATTGATATAAAAAAATCAAACTCGACAGCCACCAATAGTAAATAAATAACTGCATGATAAAGAATATGATGTATGAAAAAATATCTGTATAAAAACAAAAAAAGATTAATTGCTCAAAGTCAACATGTAATTAGTGTTTTATTATAAATGGCATTGTTGCCAGCTGCGTGTTATCTACTTTTATGTAACAATGTGACGTTATCATGAAACGTTGCAAAAATACGAAAGTAAATAAAGAATTAAAAGTTATTATCGTCACGTCGTCATGGCAACCAAAATGTGCGTGCATAGACATGTTTTGTGTTGTCTCCATCAGTCAAGTTTTGCTTTGTTTACTGAAAAGAGTTCTTTCATATAAACAAAGTGGGGTCTTCTCCCGATAGATGAGGCTTCAAATGAGTGCGCTTTGCGATGCTCACTTGTGTCGCTAAGGTTCATTTTGTACTTAAAAATACAAATTTTGTACTTTTTGTACTTAATTTTGCACTTAAAAATGAAGCAAAGTGTTTTTTTTTAACTTTTCTCAGTAATGAATGAAGTAAAAAACTAAATATTGCATTAACCAATGTATTTTTCGGTTGGGACCGAAGTTCCGTAAAGGAATTTTCCCTAAAAAAATCTTCTTATTGAAAAAAAAAAAAAAAAAAAAAACGAATTTACGTCTTTTTATTACGTTGGTTTAATTGGATAGGACGGTGGGAACACTGAACAATCAGCTGCTTTGAAGCCTCTATTGTTGCTGTCCCTGTCTGTAAGCGATCTCGATCAATGTATTTCAGTATATTGTTGAAGTCACGTGCAAGCTGTCTGCAGCCATATCGTGTGTGGACATGCATTCACATGTTCTTCCCTTTCTATCTTTTGGAGCAACCCTTTTGCTCCCTTAGAGACGAGAAATGTAATTTGAAAACTTTAGCATTGCTACCTCCCCTAACAGTTGCAAGCAAAGTTCTGTTGCCACTCTGTTGACGCATTAAACTGGATTAGAGTGTGGGCGGGAGAAAACTCAGTTGCCGGTAGCGTGTTGCCAAACCTCCTTATTCCCACAGTGACTACATTGCACTGTTAATATACTGCTGCGTACGTTTCATTTGCACGGTTATATCCTGAGTTCCAGTTCGTTTCATCTATATAGGTACACTCATCGCCTTGGTAAAATTTCACTCCTACAACCTTATTAATCATCATCATCTTCTGTGTTATTCTTACGGGGCATGGTGATTAACAAGGCTGCAAAGGGAAATTTTCCAAGGCGACGAATGTACGTACATATGTGTATATTATATACTCTATATAATATACTCAGATGTACACCATAGTCGCCTTGGACAATTTTCCACTTGCAATCTTGTTAATCACCATTCCCTGTGTTATTCTTACGGGGCATGGTGTTTAACAAAGCTGCAAAGGGAAGTTTTCCAAGGTGACGCAACTTTACTTCGTTCTATGTTAAAAAATTATATTTGCTTCATTAATATTCCAATAAAGTCATCGCAAAGTTTTAGTATATTATCTTAGTAATTTTTACTCACTTATACTAACTTCCTTTATATGCATGCATCAATATAATATTGTCAATATAAGCTCACCCCAATATTCCTACAGATTAAGACATGAAATATGATAATTAATGAATAGTGAAAAAAAGCTTTTAAATTCCCCCTTGGAACATTTGGGACTTTTTTTCCTTTTTTTATTTGAATTTTCTGAGCAATGGATATTATTATGTATTTTTAAACACAAAATAAAAGTCAATATATCGATGTATCCTAACTTTTAGAAACTGTATCTCCCAAACTTCTTTAAATAAAAATAAACTCAGTTGTCTAAATCAATTTCTTCGCTCGCATGATGTTATATTTATCACGTTTCAACTGTTTTTCTTGAAAAAATAACTTTTGAATGTTAAGTTTGATCTTGGAGAATTTATTTCCAGCCCACTCGTTCTTGAACGATGACGTTTTTTTTTTAAACTGAATGTCCGATCTGATGTCACTCGCATTGTGTTAACATGAAGGGGGGGGGGGGATGTTTAATTCAAACTGCACATCCCGAGCGAGGAGCTATAAAACCGCAGCGGCCCTGCAATGCGCATGATTGGATGAGAGTGGTGAGAAAAACGACCTCTTTATCCTTCCACCTCGCCTGTCTTTTCCTTTCTTCTCGCTCAGTGATTAAAAAAAATATATATATTTTTACTTAAACTTTTTTAATTGTCTTTTATTTATAATATAAAAAAGAAATTATAACTTTAAAAAGAAAAATATTTAAAGAGAAAGAAAGAGTTTTTCAATTAACTCTTATCTCGTTGTTAAAATTTATTTAGTATATTTATTTGAAGACTAATTTGTAACTCCATTCAGGTGGTTCTTCTCTTGGGCTTGAATGGGAGACTGGCCGGGTGGTAGTCGTAGCTTCATCGATCTAGTCAGACCGAAATACCCGCAGCAGCAGCAGCAGCAACCCGGCGGATCGGCGGGCCTGTTGCATGTCGTTCTCCACATGTTCACCAAAATGCACTCATTGTTGATTGATCGGAAGAAACAGAGAAGTTTTAGAAGCTGTTTATTAGCCTTAGGAGAGAAGGGGAGGGAGGGGGTTGAGACGATCCGTAACTTTTTAAATAGGAAAAAAAAAGTGAAATATTGCTTTAAAAATTCTGAAAAAAATTGTAATCCTTAGTTAGCCACCCAACCATGCATTTCCAAAAAAAATATATATATATATTTACTGTATATATGTATGTATCTATATATATATATATATATATATATATATATATATATATATATATATATATATATATATATATATATATATCCCCCCCCCCTCCCTTGGTATAGCATGTGACAAAAAGTGAATGGAGTACCGACCTCATTTTTTTTATCGCAGAAATGGATAGAGGGTGCAAAAATATGCTACTCTGAATTTTTTCAGATTTTTCTGAGACCGGAAAGTATTTTTAAAACAAATAATTGAAAGTCCGTTTTGATAACGTCACGAGGCGCCTCTCCTAAAGAAAAGGATAGGACATTAACGCCTGTGACGTCACAAAAAGAACTTTCAATATTTTTTTAAAAATACTTTCCGGTCTCAGAAAAATCTGAAAAAATTCAGAGTATAGCATATTTTTGCACCCTCTATCCATTTCTGCAATAAAAAAAATTTGAGGTCGGTACTCCATTGGTAATGCTAAGGTTAACCTGAATCGAAAAACTGCATTGTTTTATTATTAAATATTCGGAGAGCGTCTTGAATTTTGTATTTTCAATTTGTTTGAACCCTTTAACACACTTACAACCCGCACTGCAAAACGTTATGACGTCACAGTCATGAAAATATTTAACACACAAGTACAGCAAAATACATTGCATGACTATGACGTCACAGCGCCTTTCCTCTTGATTTTTAGGCTGTTAAAGGACCAAAAAAATATTAAAAAATTGACAGTACAAAACCTCAGGAATCTCAGGATCCTCTATACAAATATGCAATAAAAAAATATTCATACAGTAAGTTGTCTATTATCCTATATTTGCAATGATTTTATTAAAGTCGTAAAAGTTGACTGCTGGAAAGAGAAACATTTGAAAAAATGGTAGAAATCTTCTGTTTAACATTTTTTCTACTGCATGATGCATGAATTATAATAATTGTCATACTTTATGTTTTAATTACATGCAATGTAGTAAAAAAGTGTTATTTTTTTAATGCACTTACAAAACAACAATTACATACCTGTGGTAATATAAGTTTATAATGTACAAACATCAGTACACACTAACCTCATTCATGCATGCTTTAAAAACATGCAGTTAACATGTCAACAATACTGCATAAATAAATATCTGGGGAACACTAAGAACTATATACTGGGAGGACGGCCTATCTTTAAAACCGGCTACTGTTGCCGCCAACGCGCCGCCATTTGCTCAACCCTGTGACGTCATGACCTTGACTTTTCTAGCGCATTTGATTGGCTTAGAGTCGGCTACAAAGAATCCGCGGTCAAAGATGCTGCTTTATTAGCCATCTGTCAAATTTATGAAGCTGTCAAATCTTTGACGTCCTCAAAGAAACCGCCCGAACACGTGGCTTATTTAGCGGACTTCCCCGAAGGTTGGCGAGAATGGTCGAGTATTGAGGTTCTTCAAAAAGTTGTCCTAGGCCGTCCTCCCAATATACAGTCGTTGGGGGAACACTCCATTGTCAGAGGTAACATGTTCACTGCTTAATTTTGTCATCTTAATTTACTCAGAAAAGTTAGGTGAAAATCCCTCGTGTCTTAGAGGACATCTTAACACCCAGACATGAATGTAATGCTCCACCGAGGCTTGTTTTGGTTATAATTTATCGTTAATATTACTTAGTGGGTGTGTGGCGCAGTGCACTTGACCGGGTCTTGTTAGATCACCGAAGTCAAGCAACGCCGAGCGTGGTTAGTAGTTGGATGGGGGACCATTTTCAACGAAAAAAAAAAAGAAAACTTTCCCACCCAGGGGTAAATCTTTGCGCTTTTCCACTATGTGATTTCCCTGGCTTTGAACCATTGTACTTCAGGTTCATTAACAAAAGCTGTAGCGTCCATCCTGAATAAGATTTCCACATTTCCCTCAGTCACAGGCAAATGCCGGGATGGATTGCAAGGCCGTGGCCTCCCCCATTCCGGAAGAGCTCGCGAAACGCTCAAGTTAGGGCTTCGGAAGGTTCGCGGTTTCAAAGTATAAGTATATAATTATTGTTAGTAATTAGGAGTACTCAATAGAGTTTGATAAAAAATATATATTTCTGTAACAACTTTGAACTGTACCGACGGAGGCGTAAGGAACTTCTACATTGTAAACATGTACGATATGTTACGTTTGGAAGAATATCACATCGGCAGCAGTGCGACCTGTTGTGTCCGAGAGAGATAAGAGCCGGTCAGGTCAGCGAGACGACTCGCAGGTACATTGACTCAGAAACTTGACAATTTTTCTGTAACTAAAATTTTCAAGCAGTATGCAATTTTAGAAGCTCCTTATGCCCCTGCATGAACGAAAATAGCAACAATTTCAAACTATCAAACAAGAAAACGATTTTGAGGCTAACTTTAATTTTCGACTCTCATATTTCTCGTACAAAACGAACTGCTTGTAAAATTACAAAAATTAGATGCATGCATGAAGTATGCGTACTTCACCTAATATAAAATAATTAATATATGTTTACGCAATTGGACTTTTTGACATATCAAAATTAATAAATATTTATTTCAAACCAAAATAATTAAACTGATTTTTTTATTTTTAATTGTTTATGTTTGTTATTAAAGTTAAAATAAATAAAGTAAATTATTTTCATTAAAACTTTTATTTGTTGTTACACATAATTATTATCAATTACCATATTTAACTCAAATATGCAAATTATTTTTTATTTATTTTAACTAATTATATTTACACATACATGGAAAAATATTTACATTGAACAAAATAATTATTTCAAAATTATCACAGCTAAATATTTTTATTTGAACGTTATACAAATTTTATTATTTATTACAAAAAATCTGGTGACATTTTTATTTACAAAACAAGAAAAGTTAATCCTCTGCAAAATTGAAAAAAGAATTTTCATCATGTACTTTGATAAATTTAATATTAAAATTTTCTTAACTCGTTATACCTTTAAGAGTGAAAGAAAATTCCCAACTTTAAGAATTCAATTTTGTTGTTTATTAATATTTTTTGTTTTGTTAAATTGTTCCAAAACCTCATTCTTTTGAAAAGAGTTGCATATTATTATATATTAAGTTAATTCTTTGTAGTTTTTGCTCTTTCATGGAAATGGACATCCTACATGAATTATTTTGTTGCAGAAATGAATAGAGGGTACCAAATTTTGCTAGTCTTATTTTGTTCAGATTTTTTGCAGACCACAGTAAATATTTAATATGTAATTATATAATTATATTGAAAGTACACGGAAGGAGGCGTCACTTATTAATAAAAGATAGGACTAAAAAAGGAATGGGTACAAACCTGAACTTTGAACAACTTTTCAGCAATACTTCTTGACCTCTCGAAAAAAAAAACAAAAAAAAACAAAAAAAAAAAAACAAAAAAAAAACGAGTAATACAATTAATTTGGTGCCCTCCATTCATTTCTGCAATAAAAAAATACATGTACTTAAATTTGTAACATACGAAAATATCTCCGTATTTCCTTACTTTTTGTATCAGAAACTCTATAGAGCAAAACGCGTTTATTGATAAAATGTGAGTTTCTTGAAGCATGATATTATGTGACATATAGAAGTGTACACTTTATCACGATGAGTGACAGGCGAGGATCCAGGGGGGGGCGGGGGGGGACTACCGCCTCCCCTTGAAATGTTGGATTTAACATGGGAAATATAGGCATTTCCCCCACTCTATTTTTTTAACATTGGCTTCAGGGAGGCTGCCCTTCTTCCTCCCCGATTTCTTTTTTCTGGATCCGCGCCTGGAGGATGCTAAAATACCACCAATTAAGAATTTCCGTAAAGTTACGCAAGAAATTAACATGTATTTCCTGTGCTTCAGTCTTGCGTAACTTTACGCAAACTGTTAATTGGAGGTATTTAACACCCCCCTGATGAGTTAAGTTTGTGCGTGATGAATAATACAATATAGTCAATAAAATCAAAAGGATTCACCTCCATGTTATTAATTTAAAAACTGCATGGCGTGTTTGAGTTTTATATTCTTATACATGAAATTTCATACAAAATATTGAATTTCCTTATTTTTATATCTCTTACCAAACTCCCCTTCCTCTCCATTAATCCAACAACGTCATTTTCAATAAAAGTAGGGGAATGTATTTTCATTTAAGTCAAGGTCAAACCAGCTTTTTTGACGCACAATAATAATAAAAAAAAATGTTATAGGGATCTATAGAATATCTTTGTGCCTGGGGTGATATTGAAAGGTAGTCTTTTTTTTATCAGATCATTTTTGTGTGTGGCTGGCATGAGACCCGGGAATGCTTGCTTTGGGCCCGGCTGCTGCTATTGGCCCCTCCCCCCCTCACCTTTGCTTGCTGACTGCGCGGACTCATGTTGAATGACTCGACCTCTGTTGAAACGACGATTCTATATTTTTACTCTCTAGTCCCTAGTGAGATAATATCTAAAAATGTAATATATTAGGACAGTTCTCTGAAAGGAATTTGATAATACAATGAATCAAGTTAGTAAATAGTATAAAATTATTGAAAAGTCTTGAAATATTGCATTTTACATAATGTAAAAATATACTCTGGTTCTTATTTAACTTAATTTTCGTCGTTTCTGTAACGTCTTTAGTCATTGTTGTGTTGTTTGTAACGAAGAACGTCACTGGCCGAGCCGAAGGAGACCCGAGGGTTTCCGATGAACAACCAAGTTAAAAATATGAATAATAATTACGGCCGCCATGAGCCCCTGGCAGGTTAGGCTAACTTGCAAGCACACATGAACAACAAGTTGCAGATCTGTAGGCGCTTACCGCATTTCGAATAATTATAATTAAATATATTAATTTAAATTTAAGTCTTTTCGTAAAAGCAAGTCGATTCATAATATTAAGAATCTGATGAAACATTTGTGCAGGAAACATAAGGAAAAGCTGATTATTGATTGTCATCTAAATGTATATGTTTATGAACAGAGCTTACGTCATGATTAATGTAATTAAAATGTATAATTTATTATCTTATTAAAAATAATTATTATTACATCAACAAGAAAAATAATGAATATATGATGTATTGACTTGTATTTCTGATCACTGATCAGACCTTTTCATTTCTGAGAATTTATTTTTGTATAAATTGTACGTATCTATTTTTTATTAATTAATATATTTTATTTTCAGTGTAACGAAATAATGAAGTATCAACCTTAATTTTTTTTATTGCAGAAATGGATAAAGGATGCAAAGTTTAGCTACTCTGATTTTTTCAGATTTTTTACAGCCCTGGAAGTATTTTTAAAAAATTATTGAAAGTCCTTTTTGTGACGTCACGAGGCGCCTCTCCTTAAGAAAAAGATAGGACTTGCCGCCGCGTGACGTCACAGAAAGGACTTTCAATAGTTTTTTAAAAATACTTCCAGGGCTGTAAAAAATCTGAAAAAAAAAAATTCATGGTAGCATAACTTTGCAACCTCTATCCATTTCTGCAATAAAAAAAATTGAGGTCGATACTCCATTCAACAAAACAAACAACAGAGTACATTTCGTAATCTAGTCACAATGTAACAACTGGTATTTAATAAATTAAATAATTATATTATTTGAAATATATTTATTAATACCTTTTCACATCTATACTTAAAAAAGCAGTCGTCGAAACAGAGTTGTAAGCAGTTTCATATAATATTATAATATTGACAAAGAATATTATTCAATAAAGAGTTCGACTCTAGTAAGTTACCAGAAAATATAAAATATAATTGGTTAATAAATTTTATTTAAAATGTTTGTTTAAATTGGAAATGTTATAATGTTGTGCAAGTTTTATTTGGAAGTATGATTAAAATTTTATGTAGTAGTAGTTAGTAATATTGGTATAATTGTATGTTTTTTTTTTTTTTTGGTTTCTTTTTTTATTATTTTGTTGACGTGAATCATGTTGTAATGTACAACCAGCTATTTGAAAATAAATTATTATTATTATTCTCTATCAAAGTCACATTTACTTAGACAGAAACTGATGAAGGTAAATTTAAGATTTGAAATCTTGATTCAAAAATATATTTTTGGCCCTGTATTAAATTTCAATTATTGCACATTTGAACAGAGGACCTCCAGTTACGTAATTATTGTAATTTTTTTAACTGTGTAACATCCTTAAAAAATGTGCTTTACAATGCTGATACTACGTAAAATCATATAAAATAGTATTTATCACCCAATATAGAAATAGGGTAAGGTCTATGAAAGTCAACTTTTTGCAACACGATTTTAAGTATTTTAATTAAGGTAGAGATAACGCCGAACAGCTGATCGACGTAATGCCCTTTGATTAACATGTAAACCTTAGCAAATTGACAAAAATTCTGAAATTTTTTTTTAGTGCCTAAAAGCCATAGAAAAAATTTCAAAACGATTTAACGAGCCGTTTTTTTTAATTATTTTTTTTAATTTTCAGCATATAGGACTTTCCCATGGAGAGCCAAACTAAAAAATTAATTTAAAAAAATCGGCTTTTTAAATGTTTTTGAAACTTTTGCTATGGCTTTTAGGCACTAATATCTGCCTCTCAAAAAAATTTCAGAATTTTTGTCAATTTGCTAAGGTTTACATGTTAATAAAAGGGGATTACGTCGAACAGCTGTTTGACGTTATCTCTACCTTAATAATAATAAAAAAATGCCATGATGTATTTTAAAAATAGCGGAAAAATATAATATTCTTTTTAATATTATTATATTTAATAAAGAACTAAAAAAAAAAAATTGGCACAACTTATGTTCTATTCATACATATTTTTTTGAGGAGAGGGTCTGATTGTCCATCCACTCGTTTACAAAGCACACGTCATAATACAGCAGGACTAGTTTTCCCCCTGCATCTATTCTCTATCAAAACAGGTTTATACTTCTATCATGACAAAACTCTCCATCCGCACTCAAATTTTCTTTCAATTATTTTTCTCTTTTAATGCGTGCTAGTAACATCTATCCTAGAAAAAATTCTATATATTTTTATAGTAAATCGTTTTTTTTTATTTAATAATTAAGGGTAAGATAACGCCACCAAAATGATAAAAAAAATCCCTCACACGAAAATTATGAAAAAAATTTAAAATGTTCCCCTCTACACCCCATGCATATAGTATATTATATTATATAGTAGCTAAAATATCAGGTATACAAATTTACAAATAATACGATCTAGTTTTTGAGTTATGAATTTTTGAAGTTGACTACTTTAACATGGAGAAATGGAACTTCCATGTTATTAAGGGTAAGGTAACGCCACCAATGTTAAAAAAAATCCCTCTCACAAAAATTTTGAAAAAAATTTAAAATGTTCTCCTCTATACCCCCTATCAGTACCTAAAATATCAGGTGTACAAATACGATCTAGTTTTTGAGTTATAAATTTTTAAAGTTGACTACTTTAACATGGAGAAATGAAACTCCCATGTTAAATTGGTCAACTTTAAAAATTCATAACTCAAAAACTAGATCGTATTTGTATACCTGATATTTTAGCTACTGATAGGGGGTGTAGAGTAGTGCTGTTGAAAATTTTCGGATTTCGGATTTTCGGATATTTTATTATCCGGATATCCGGATTTTGGAGAAATGGATATCCGGATAGTCGGATTTTCGGATATCCGGATATCCGATTATCCGTTTGAAATTTCGGATATCCGAAATCCGATCGGAGTTCGGATATCCGAACTCTGATCGGATATTCGGATATCCGAACTTCGATCGGATAACCGGATATCCGAACTCCGATCGGATAATCGGATATCCGAACTCCAATCGGATAATCGGATATCCGAACTCTGATCGGATAATCGGATATCCGAACTCCGATCGGATTTCAAATATCCGAAATTTTGATCGGATATCCGGATATCCGAAAATCCAGTATTTCAAATATTCTACAATCCGAAACCTACAGTCGAATTTCGATCGAATTTCTGAATTTCAGCTTTTGCTTTCGGATAATTTGGATGTGAAATTAAGCATGACTGTAATTAGTATAATACTGTAATTCAAATATTTAGTTTTAAATTGTTATGTGTATTCGCAATTGCACTTTAAATTATGAATAGTACATATACTACAAATAGTACAATACAAATGTACAAATCACAAAATAGAAAATACCACCTTATAAAGAATACTATATATAATTATATAGTTATATACTAGATAATCTAGTAATTTAAAATTTAAAAAAAAAAAAAAAAAAACTGGGCTACGTAGGTATAACTAGTAAGTATAAGTACGTTACTATATTATATACTAACTACCTAACTACGTACATTTTGTACCCTAAATTATAAATTGCCACATAAAGATTATATCGAGTTTAAAGTTAAAGAGAGTATAATAATTAATCAATTTAATCTAATCACGGTACTATCTATATTCTATATAAATATTACGTACTATAATGTCATAATATCTATTTATCTATACGAGTACGAGGTGAAAGAATTAAACTGCGTGAGGTGAGAAACGAAATTTAAATGCCAGAGAGCTGAACGCTCCAACTCTAACGTCCTTGAAATCGCGTGATCTACTTGTGAACTCTTGAGGCCTGTTCGTAAACCCTGCTCGGTGTACACTTTCTGCACCCAATCGACCTTATGTACATGCGATATAAGGTCGATTGGGTGTAGAAAGTGTACACCGAGCAGGGTTTACGAACAGGCCTTTGAACAAGAATGAGAGATAATTTAACAGCCAGGCGCCGGCCGGACGTGCACGGGCGCGCAGCATTGGTTTCTGGAATTTCGTCCACACTCCACAAAGTCGCAAATATTCTCTCCACATTTCACATCCTGCCGATGCTACTGTTTGCAAGGCTAAAAATACATTCTGAGTCATTCTGACCGCTGAAAATATTCTGAATATTATTCTG
This sequence comes from Siphlonurus alternatus, assembly GCA_949825025.1. Classification (NCBI taxonomy): domain Eukaryota; kingdom Metazoa; phylum Arthropoda; class Insecta; order Ephemeroptera; family Siphlonuridae; genus Siphlonurus; species Siphlonurus alternatus. The sequence goes on from OX463779.1 coordinate 47,222,150, forward strand.
ATTGGTTGACTGATATTATTCAGAATGTTATATAGGGTGCTCCACTGCAGGACTTCAACTAACATTAACGCAAGAAATATTGAAGACAGTGTGAAAACACGTGCGTCTTCAATCTTCATGTAAAAAAAATATCAGTTATATTAACTTATAATAACTTAATAACTTATATTTCTTTTACTGTAGTAGAAAAACTGGAAAATTTTCATACTTTTATAGTTTATAATTTGTAATATATTATATAATATCGTATATTATACAACATATTTTACAATTATAATTATATTATAAATATAATTCAAAATCAGTTTCGGATATCCGGATATCCGAGAATTCGAAATCAGTTTCGGATATCCGAAAATTCGAAATCAGTTTCGGATATCCGGATATCCGAGAATTCGAAATCAGTTTCGGATATCCGAAAATTCGAAATCGGTTTCGGATATCCGGATATCCGAAAATTCAAAATCAGTTTCGGATATCCGGATATCCGAAAATCCGAAATCAGTTTCGGATATCCGGATATCCGAAAATCTGAATATAGTTTCGGATATCCGATTATCCGCAAATCCGAAAATTCGGATTTCGGATTTTCGGATATTTTCGAATCCGGATTTCGGATTTTGAAATATCCGGATATCAACAGCACTAGTGTAGAGGAGAACATTTTAAATTTTTTTCAGAATTTTTGTGAGAGGGATTTTTTTTTAACGTTGGTGGCGTTACCTTACCCTTAAATTTTTTTCATCATTTTCGTGTGAGGGATTTTTTTAACATTGGTGGCGTTATCTTACCCTTAAAATTTATTCCAGCAACTTTAAATTTATATAATATAATACTTCTAGTTTATCAAAAGTTTTATTATTCTTGTTGAATCTTTTAGTTAAAACCTCAAATTATTATTTTATATTAATATATCCATTTCTTTGGATTCAATAAGATTTTGGTTCATTTTTGAAAGAATGAAAAAGACTGAAGTGGAAGGTAACGCGCCCAATGTTAAAAATAATCCCACACATGAAAATTATGAAAAATAAAATTAACATGTAGCTATCCACTATTTGTAGCTAAAATATCAGGTTTACAAATTCGAGCTAGTTTTTAAGTTGTGAATTTGTAAACCTGATATTTTAGCTACTGATAGTTGTTAAGGGTAAGGTAACGCCACCAATGTTAAAAAAAATCCCTCTCACAAAAATTCTGAAAAAAATTTAAAATGTTCTCCTCTACACCCCCTATCAGTAGCTAAAATATCAGGTATAAAAATACGATCTAGTTTTTGAGTTATGAATTTTTAAAGTTGACTAATTTAACATGGGATTTTCATTTCTCCATGTTAAAGTAGTCAACTTTAAAAATTTATAACTCAAAAACTAGATCGTATTTGTATACCTGATATTTTAGCTACTGATAGGGGGTGTAGAGGAGAACATTTTAAATTTTTTTCAGAATTTTTGTGAGAGGGATTTTTTTTAACATTGGTGGCGTTACCTTACCCTTAATGTTGATGTAGAGGAGAACATTTTCATGTGTGGGATTTTTTTGTAACATTGGGCTTGTTATATACCTTCCCCTTCATTATAAATACCAACTGGAAAGCAAAAGAACTGACCTCTCTCAAATAATTGAAGAACTAAAATTAAACTATTCATAACTGCATTAAAATTAGCAACTAAAGCTAAAAGGTTTATTAAAATAACAACAAACATTTTTATTTTTCAAGCAAACAAAATATTTTATTGAATACCATTCTAATACACAGTAACAAACTAATCTGAAAGACAATAATATTATAAAAAAAGAAACGTGTTTTTAAAAAATGTCATAAATTAATTCATTTAAAATTAAAAAATGAATAAACGAAATATAATCATGTGAACTCTTGCGATAATAAACAGTACAAATTGGGAGTTTTTGTCAGTGACGGCATCTCGCGACATTACAGCCCGATTAATCGACGTACCAAAAACATCTGACATTAAACTCCCTACAAAATAATATTATCAATAAGACAAAAACATTATTTACCCTTTGCTAGAACTACGCAGATCAACATTATTTCCAAAGTGAAATACGACCCCGAACCGACATTGCAAATGGGGTGCGGGTTCGGAGTCGCTAACACATCGGTTGTGCTTTTCAAAATCATCCCTCCCAAATCCCATACAGCCCACCCCACATATTTATTTTATTTTAAATATTAATTATTATTATTATCTTCCCCTCCAACACACATCTATGACTAGGCACACCAAGATTATAACAAGAAATCTATGGAAAAATAGAAACTTCTCGCAATTAAAAAATTGATGAAAAAATCAAGGGATCTTATTATTTATATATATTTTTTTTTGCGTTTTTTTTTAATATATTAATTTTTTTTTCTTTAGGAAACGTGGACCAAATAACGAGCTCTACACGAGACCAACTCGTGGTGTTGATTTTTTTTTACCACGTGCAGCTGCTGCGGTGCGGAATGTGCAGCAGACCGCAAATCGCGCTAACAAACTAAATGGCTCAACAGTGGAATGTGTTGTCAACAATTAAAGGTCCGCGAGGCGCCACCGAAACAATCAACAAAAACAGTAAAGTTATATAATATATTTTGTTTTATAATAATATATTTTTTTTAGAATAGTTCTAGTATTGACACATCGACGATAGTTTCTTAATGGAGCCCAGGGACCGGATTTATTATTTTTTTTTATTAATTAAATATATTATTATTATATTTGTGTTATTTTTTAACGTTAATAATTTTGGTATACATTGATAATGGAGTCAAAAAATAAAAATTTTCATATAAGTATTAATATAAAGATGGGGGAATCATGGGGGTTTCTGTTTTTTATATGATAAGATTTTTTTAAAAATACTGCCACAATATGTATCAATATTATATAGCCTCTAACAAGCCAAGTATATTTTAGAGATATTGTATTACATAATATTTTAAACAGTTTTGTTTTTTTCGTCTAATCATGTGCCTGCTTATTTTATTGAGCTTTTAAATTTGCGGTTAAATCACACCAGATTTACAAATTGATTCAATTGTTTTGCAAAAATTTTGCAGGTACGCAATTAGAAGATTCCTAGTGATTTTTTTTTCTGTAGCAAAGTCGACCAAAGTGAGCATATTAATATGAGCAAGCAGCGAATTTTAAAGCAGTCAAATATTAGAAATCACTGCAAATTTTTTTAGAGTTATTTGAATTTTTAAAAAAATAAAAAAACTTTCGTTGCAAATAATTAAAAATAAAAATATTCGATGATACATAAAACAAAAATTTGTACGAAATTCCAGAGATTTTTTAATAAATATTACTTAAAAACATTAATTATTATAAAGACAAACAATCTACTTTACTATTATAATAAAATATTTATTAAAAAATCTCCAATTTAAGTTTTTAAAATTAAGTCGACTCTGATACAAAAAAATATAATCTAATAACGAATGCTTTTATTTAATTTAAAAAGGACGACAACACTTGTGCAACAGACAACTTTTTCTTTTGGAAAGGGTAGCAAAAAAATTAACAAGTCTCCCGTACAAAAATTATCGCCTCTTAGAAATATAATATAACAATTTAACCACCCCATCACGCTTTTTTCCAACACTATTGTCCGCTGCAAAATGCTGGATCTTAAATTCTTCAACACTAAAACTACTACGATTGAGTGGAAGAGAATAAAGGGAGAAGTGACGTCACAGGTCAGTTTTTCTTTTTTGGTCTCAACAATGGCCCCAAAACAAAGGTCCCAGAAAAATTTCTATTAAATATTTTCACAAACAAGAAATACTGAGGCTAATATTAACTGTTTAGATCTTTTTGATTTTCAATAGATTTTAAAAAAATTGGCAGGTTTTTTACTTTTACAATATTTTAAGTTTTTTTTTTTTCAACTAGGATTTGATCTAAGTGTTTTTTTTATTTTTGTGATTCCCCATATTGTTTTTGATGCGTCAGTCTTGGTTTTAGTGAGGGGGTAGGTAGGCCTGGCGCTCGCCTGATCGGACAAGAACGTTTTATAACAACGAGGAGGCCCACAAAAAAAAGTAAGCGGACTTGATACACGATTGGCGGAATCGGAAATCTCCGACCAATCAGAATATTCGTTACATATCTCAGATTCCGATTTGATAAGAAATTCTTAGTCAGAGCCAATCAGAAAATTCAAAAGTCCCGTTTCGAAAAAGATTCCGAAAATCGTGTACTTGGCTTAATAATTTACATCCAAATGGTAACGATATTCACCTTTTTAATGATTCACAAAATAATAATATTCTAACGTTAATATTCTAACGTCCCCATACTTTTTTTTTAAAAAAAAAAAAAGAGCCGAAAATTATAGCTACCAATAACTTTTACAAAAAATGGGTTATTTCAACGCACTACTAAAAAGCAGCTAATTTTTTTTAACTTTTTTTTTTTTCATTATTATATTAATACAATACTACCATAATTATTCTAAACGAGACTACTTGCATAGGATATGTTATAAAGAATTGTCGACCATTATCTAACAATACTACTACATTATTATTTTATTATTATTATTATTTATAAAGTTTTACCAGCAAAAAAATTTAAGATTTGTAGCACGCATACAAACTATTATTGACAAGCATATATGGCAAAATCTCACATTTTGTAAGATTTGCTACGAACTCTTTCGCTAGCCAGTCATGCGAAGGTGGGAATAGACCAAGGTGTGTGTGGGGGGGTGTGGGGGGTGGGAGGCAAGCCCAATTTAGTCGCTAGCAGCAACATAACAACATAATATATATGCACAATGCAACATAAATACAACAGCTAGCGACTATATTTAAAAAAAAACAAAGTTAGAGATCTGACATCATATTAAAAAAATCAAAATAATATTACCAATAATAATAATTAAATCAACAAAGAAAAAAATGAAAAATGGTATTCTTAATTATTTAACATGTTAAAAATATAATTGATACACACAAAATAATATTATAGCAAGAATAAAAAAAAAAAAAGCAATGTAATAAAAAAAAAAAATGAAAAATATGGTTTTGTGAAAAAATAATAACGTAAATTAAAACAAATAATCTTAATAACTGATTAAATAATATAATAATATTAGGAGGTTTGAGGTTCGAAAAAAGCCTCTTATTATTTTTTTTTATATATAAAAATGCACACAAAGAAATTTAACAAAGCAAAAAGCTGCCCTACCAACATGTCTGTACAAAGAAAAGGGTCCTGATCCAACCAACATGCGCAAACGACTAGCCTCACTGCATCTATTTTGTTTCTTAAAAAAATGGCCACAAAATTGTATCATAATATAATAATTGTAACACTTTGACATCGACTCTAAGATAATACATTGGGCAATTAAATGCCTCTCGTCATTTTATTATTAGTATTATTATTATTTTTTTTTACTTATTATTTTTTTTTTGTACCCTACTCATAATAACTTGGACTGTAATAAAAATAATCGTTTTTTTTTATATTATTATTATTTTAAATTTTTAACAACAGCAATTCCTTACGAAAATTAATAACTGATGTGTTAATATAAAAATGTGAGACATATATTTACTATTATTATTACTATTTTATTATATATTATGAACAAACATGCCGAGGCTACAATTAATAACGAATGAGCATTTTTTTTTTTTTTCATTATGTATGGACACATATTATTTTTGCTCAAAAAACTTATGATTTTAACTGACATATTTTAAAAAGATTTATATATTAATTTTTTTTTTCAATCTTTGATAACTTTTTCTCAACTTGATTTAAAATGTCCCGAGCTCACAATAATAGTTTACAAAAATTTAATTTTTTTATTTTTTAAATCTGCAAAACATTTAACTCTAAAATACGTAAGCTCTTTTTAAAAATCTAACGATAAAAAATGCGGCTGCGGAATATCCTCTCAATTAAAAAAAGAATCATTATCATTTTTAATAAAAAATTTATACAATTTAAAAAAATTCCCTCTCATTTTTTTTTTTTGTAACATTCTGATTTTAGCTTGGAATAGTTTTAATTTTTGTAGTAAGGCATACACAATTAGTAATCATTAAGTAATCAATAATATGAAATATAGTATTGGCGAGAATAATAAATAGTTTTTTTTAATCAACTTGAGCTCATGATTATTATTTTTTTTTTTACTTTTTTTTTTAAGTTATGCTAACTCACATATATAACCTAGACAGTCATAATAAATATCATAGTTTCCATCAGCAGCATCACACCATTTTAACCAACAGCAAAGGGAGTTATTACACAAATTGACCATCAACTACTATGATTTAGGGCCAGAAAAGGGATACAAACCAGTTAAGAAAGCAACTATCATGTACGCTGTACGGTGCTTTTTTTTTTGTGCAACAATCACCGAAATAATGTCATACACTTTTTTTACTTAAGTCAGTACAAAACCTCATTCAGAAAAAAAAATTAACATGCCAGATTAACCCACTTTATTCAATTTTACTTTTTTTTTTAAAAAAATATTACAATCTTTTAAAAACAACTTTTATTCAAAATTTATCATGGTATAAAATTTTGATTATTTTGTTGGGTCATTTTATTTATTAGCAGTCAACAAAGCTAATCTGACATGTTAAAACTGGATTATTTTTTTACTGCGACCATGTAAAATACTACATACATTATTATAAACATGCAATGAGTTTGATATTTTTTTTTTTAGAAAAAAAGCATTGTAAAACAAAATAATAACAGCTGAATAAGAAGATAATTTTAATGATTATTTTATGTTGGGTATTGTTACAGATTATAGCTTCATTAAATGAAGATTTAATATTTTATTTAATATGGAAGGGCCGAAACGGCGCGATTTGATATAATTATGCCTGATTAATTAATAAAAAAAACGATGCTTTGCTATCGTTTTTTTAAAAAATTTGTATTACCAATTTGTATAAGACCCAAGATTATGTTTTTCTTTAATTGAAAAGATAGTTTTGGGTCTGTGAAAAAGAGAGTGAAGACAAACAAGTCATCCAGGATGAATCATTGTCATCATCGGTGATTGCATGAGTAATGGAAAGGTACGTGGAGGTAGACAACAAACGCACAGCCGGCATTCCAAAGCGAGCACTAGGTCGCTAGAAAAGCAGCAGATAGTTCCGAGCAAAAAGAGAGTGCGTAAGGAGAACGAGTGATACAAGCGGAGAAAAATGTTCAACAAAGGTAACAAGTACTGGAAGAGGTTAACTTTCAAAAAGGGAAAGAATCATTATCAAGTATTGTTTTTTTTTAGCATGGCAGAAACTGGAAAAAGGCAATTTTTATAATCACAGTCTGTTTTTTTTAAATATTATTATTTTCAATTGTATGAAATATAGCGGAAAGAGAGAAAAACTATTTTTATACTCAACAACTATTTTTGGACAAGATGCATGCTTAAAGATAAATTAAATAAAAAAAGTTCAGGAGTTTGATTTTCGTTAATTACTCTATTGTGCTCACACTTAGAATGAGGCTTTGTTTTTTTTAATGCGTGATGATAGTCTTATATGTATATATATATTTTAATTTTTTTAATTGTTTTTTTGTTTTTTTCACATTGGTGTTTAATGGAGAGAGACAGTGATTATCTCAACGGCTAGCCGTGGAGGATTAATATTCTTACTGATGATTTAAATTCTAAACACACAGTTGTTAAAATTCCATCGACATAAGTTACCAACCAACTATCTACTCACACAATCATCATTTTATAATAATTCTTCAGCTATGAATAATGGGCAAGCATGAGCAATACGCAGATGCATTTTTTGTGGTTTTGTAACCTTTTCTCATAACTACACAAAATCTTAGCTTATATATTTATATATAATTGTCGCGTGGCTTTTTAAAAATGGCTACACGCTGCGTAACAAACCGTTAGTATAGTAATTCTAATCATTTTTATAATAATAAATCTATATAATATTATATTATTATTTAAATTACTATGAAATACTGCCTTTTTTATATTATGAAATGTTGACCATATTATCATCTTTAAAATATGATGCAGACATTGACCAATTAATTAAATATGTTTTCTTAAAAATTTACAATATGCTTCCACGGAGTTGATTATACAAAAAAGCCGCAGGAAAAAATGAAGCTTACACACTATAATAGTAGTCTATATAATATATACAAAGAGACACGACGCGCCGCTTCTACGTAATAAGAGAATGTTCCCTATGTGTAATTGACTTGAATCCAGTTTAAAAATTTATCCCCCCAAAGACTCTACAGTTTTTTGTGTTGTATTTTAAAAATCTTTCTTTTTTTTTCTACTTTTTTTTTTTTTCATATTATATTTAACCACAAAGGAAGAAGCTGCGGCTATTGCCTAAAATACTGAAATCTCTTTGTGATTCATTTCTTTTTGTTTTCTTTATTTTATAGTAAAAAATAAATGAACAATTTGATCATTTTTCTGTTCAGCAATCAGTCTTCCAAAATACCACAAGTGGTCCATTCTTCAAAAGCTGACACAGAGAAGTGAGTACACACAGTAGGTTGCAATTTAACAATTACTTGTGAACCCGTACTTGTCATGTAATATAAAAAAAACAAAACATTTTGTATTACTGATGTTTTTCATGGTTGATAATGTATAATTATTATTAATTCTCTTATATGGAATGATTTGTTGGTGATTTAAAAACAATTTTTGCAAACTTAAAAGTTACCCAATTCTCTGTTTCAAAGGCTCTCACACCAAATATTAATAATTATATATATACAGAGCAAAACATTTTGCCCCAAATTTTTGCCGCAAAAAAAGAAAACAATGATGCTTTTTTAAATACAGCAGTGCACCAAAACACTATTAATTAAAAAGAGAGAGAAAAAAAAAGTTAAATCAAATTATAAATCAACAAAAAAAAAAAAAAAAAAAACATTTATCATCGGGAATAATTGCGCAATAATATTGCTGCCTGTTTGGAACAAACACATTATGTAAAAAAATAACAGTGAATAAATTAAAAATACAATATATTGCTAAAGGGACCATATAGTATTATTTTTGTTTTTCATCTTACTTAATTAGGCCCTTGTAAAGAAAATACCAACAATTGGCACTTGATTGGTTTAAAAATACATTATTTTCAGTAAGTCTGCACTGCCATGTAAACTGTGAGGTCCACAAACAAATTAACCACACAGTTGGAATGGATAGCGCACTAGGGCCATGCTATATTTACAGTCAATAACAAACAGAAAACTTGGTGTTGTATCGGAACCACATATGCTGGTCCCAATGAGATAACGGAAGGTAAAAACTCTTACCAGTTGCCGACTTGACTTGGTTTAAACATTTTTTTTTTATATCTTAAACTTAGGCAGCACACTTTTTTTTAACGTTACTTAATTCTCATACAAAAAAATTTATTTTAGTAGTGAGAGATAGGAGGGGGTATAAAAACAGTGGCCACAAATTCAGCACCAATTTCTGTTAAGCACACAAGGAAAAAATAGAAAAGTTCTTTTTTTAAAAAATTAAAATTAAAAAATGAGACAAACTTAAACAGCATAAAATACGTTGTCATGTATGTGATAATATAATTACCCCCCCGCCATTTTTTCCAGTGACTAGTAGGAATAAAAAAATTTGCAATTTGCACACAAAATATTATAATTAAAGAACATAACAAATAAAAAAAAAATTAAACAAGTAACACTGATCATCAAATATATATAAAAAAAAAGAAGAACAATCTCTTTCATCAGTGATAAATTATTTTCTTTCGGCATTTAGATTTCTCAGCCACAAACAATAATAACAAAACAAAAAAAGACAAAACTCGTGTGTATGTTGAGTGAATAGCAGAGATTTTTTTCAGATTGTAACAACAGCTCTTTGGGATGTTTTGCTAACTACGTTTTAAACATCATGTGGGCTTCAAAATTAGCAGCTTTTACTCGATCGCTGCTGTAGCTAACAGCAATATATATATATTAATAGTACTGGGTAGGGTCACAAAACAGCACGAAAACACGCTTAGTAAAATAGAGCTTATTGATGAGTAAACAGATCAAGGGGCCAGTGCCACTTTTTTATTATTATTATTTTTAGCTTTGTGGACCACGTACCACTTTCTTAATTATTTTAATTTAATTTTTTTTTTTTTTATTCAGTATAGGAGTTTGCAATTTGTTACTTCTCCAAAATTTAACAAAATAATTTGCTTCAAATTGATTCAGCATAACTCTTACACAGAATTTAATATATTTATATTTTTTTGTTTTTGAGATTTCTCAATTTAAGTTCAACATGATGAAATACAATACAAAACTATTTCTATTATATTATGAAGTAATATTTTTTTTTTTTTCAAAGAGTGTGGGGTAGAGAAACGAAGGAACAAACAAAAGTTATACACATCAACAACATTGGGCAATATAGAGCTATAACACTCCACTCTCTGGCGCAAAAATACAAATGCACTATTTTTCTTTTTTAAGTTAAAAACTGAACCAACGGGAATGGATGCTTCATATCATTAAAGTTCATTTTAACGGATTTTCGTTTCTCAGTAAAAACAATTAAGGACATAAAATTTGAGATCTGTTTATTTTTAATTCTTCGTTTTTATATGTTGAGGGAAAAAGTTATTGTTCTTGATGACTTTTCCCTCTAAATATATATATTTTAAAAAAACAACACAACTTAAATGTCTCTTGGCACAAGTGCATTTTGGCTCCGATTTGTTGCCAAGGATATGTCTTGCTCTAACACTTTTCAACAAGGATGGTGGGCTCACAGGCCAATTGGAGGTACCTGCACATAGCGGTAGATGTAAAGTCGGTAGTCCTTTGATGCCAGAACGACGGATCCATCATCCATGAGAGCCACGTCGAAACACTGGGCATGTTTCACCTTCGATTCCAGAGCCGAGACAAGCTGTCCGTCCTGAGTGAAGATGGTCAGATTAAAGTTGTTGTGGTTGTCGGCAATCAAGATCTCTCCGGCTGCATTGATGCCAACACCAATTGGATAATTAGTGATTCCTTCTCCTCCGATTTGACGCAGGTAAGTACCTTCGTAGTTGAAGACTTTGACGCAGTGAGCTCTGTTGTCACTGATAAAGATCTCCTGCTTGTCGTTCACCACCACTCCGTTGGGGAACTCGAGATGTTTCGAGCAGCCAAACTTCTGCAGGACGTTACCTGCTTGGTCGAAGATGATCACGCGCATCACCTTGCATTCTACCACAACGATGCGGCCCTTCGAGTCGACAGTGACTCCTCGTGGGTGCTGCAGAATATTAGCTCCGAACTTGCGCACAAACTGGCCGTACTGGTTGTAGATTTGGATCTGGTGGGTTGGAGAGCGTTCAGTTACGATGATGTCGCCAGAAGGACGAACCACGGCAACACGGTTAGGATAAAGCAGTTGACCATCTCGTTTGCCACACTCTCCAAACTGGAACTTGAAACGTCCTTCCTTGTCAAATATCTGGATTCTGTGATTGTTTGTATCAGCAACGATAATATCATTTTGTGCATTAACAGCAACTCCACTTGGTTCAGTAAATTGTCCTTCCATCACTCCAAATTCACCAAACTTGCAATGATAGATCATTTTCTGCCTCTTGATTTGAGATTTTGGTGGGAAAATTGTTGTCGACATGAGTTTGGAGGTCAGGTCAAGCATGGAAGTTGGGTCGGGGGCAAGAGAGAACTGATCTCCCCCTCCTCCACCACCCCCTCCGTTCTGGAAGATGCTGTCAGAGCCTCCGTTTGACCATTTCTCGTAAGGGTTCATTCCATTCATGCCATTCAGATTGAGATCTCCGAGACTTGTGGAGAACGGTCCCAGGCTTCCAGCGGAACTGAATCTCTTTGACAGGATGTTTGATTCGAAGGACGAGGACAGAAGACCGCTGCTCTGCACGCTACCTCCGTTTGAGTAAGGACGCTCAATCACTGTATTGAGGCCGTTCATGTGTAGACCTCCTCCATTCAGACCTCCATTAAGGCTTCCGTTGAGACTGGAGTTGCTTGAGCTAGCCAGGCTGCTAGAACCGTTCAGATGAGTTCCAACAGAGGACACAGAACCGTTGGTAGGTCGTGCAATGGGTGGCTGCTTGCTTGGACCCACAGGAATCTCAGAACTGGAGCGAACGTAACCAAAGGTATTACGTACCCCGACCTGAATGGCCTGGTAGTTGGAGACAAACTCAAGGTCACAAACAGTCTGTAGATTCACGTCAGGACTGTAGCTCATGAGAGCCTGGAGCTTCGAGTCAAGTAACTTCTTGAACATGAGTAATTCTGTAGCACTACCATGCTTGGCCATCCGCTCCATGAACTCACAAGTCTGGTATATCTTATCAACCTTCTCCTGAGCTTTCTGTCCCACCACGGAGAGAGAGAGTTGTTTTGTGTTGAAGACAGACTCTAATTCTTTCAATACCTCCTGCTTACGTTCATCAATCATTGATCGGTAGAACTGGAAGGTTTCGTTGATCTCATTCTGTGCCTTGTGATACTGTACTTGGAGTCGTCCTGATGTATGCTCCACGTTCTTGAGCATGTTACGTAAGTCAGAGGCCTTGGCTTTACCCTCTTGAACGAGCTGAGCCACATGCTCGACGTGTTTGACTCCAGCCTCAGCCAGATGCTCACACTCGTGAAGTCCTGCGGGATGCTCCAGCAAGGTACACTCCTGACAAACAGGAACGCTGCACGAGCGACAGAAGTACTTGAGGGGCTCTCCCTTGTGACGAGGACAAGCAACTGCCTTCTCACCACTAGGAGTCTTACCTCCTTCTTCTTTTCCAGCAAGTTCACCGAGAGTCAGCACTCGATGACCCTCGAAACAATGCATGAATTGATGAGCCATGACGCAGTTAGGACACAAGTAGTTTGCACAATCTAAACACCGTCCTACGGCACTAGATTCCTTACTTTTACAACCTGTACAACGTGGTGATACGCCGTCTATAGAAGGTGAGATTGCTTCTAGTAAATTATTAACTGCGTAATCAGATAAGAGTCCTGTTATTCCCTGTGGGGGTAGGATGCACTCGTGTTGACACTGAGGACAAAAAACTTTTTCTGGGTGATCTTGATGTTTCTCGAGACACGATTGACAGAAAGTATGGAAACACGGTAGTACTTTTGGTGTACAGAAAGTGTCATTGCAGAGGAAGCACTTGGTGAAAGCAGCGGGGCTTGATGGGCCCAGGCCTGAGAGGCTCCCTAGACTGCCGCTGTGGCTACCACTCTCGCTGACGCTACGGCTCGATGAGGCGCTACTACTGCTACCTCCACTGCTGCTGCTGCACGGAAAACCACTGGGGGGCACTGTGGGGGGCGCTGGCTCGGGAGAACTTGATAACTCAGGGGGCAGAGGAGCACAGCACTGCTCCACAATCAACGACGCAATCGAATTGACTCCAGGTAGAGAATCCAATGAAGGGGTGGGCGATTCCATTTTCAAGCAACCAGCATGCCTGTAACAAAAAATTAAATTTTTAATACACAGAGAAAAATAAACAATTAAAAAAAGGAACAAAATTACAAGTTGGATGCAAGAAAAAATACAATAAAAAAATTAACATGCTTAAAAATGCACTAAAAAGAGAAACTGAAGTAAATGTAAAAATTAAAGAGAAATAAACATTAATTAGAATTATATTATGAATAATTATAAAAAATATATAACATTTATATGTAATTATTAAATATTTTGCAATATACTAACAAAAGTTTTTATTGTTTTTATGTTATAGACTGGAGATATATGTAGTACTACATTATGTATCCAAACTTTTGGAAATACTGTACTATGATTAATAATTATACTGCATTGGATTCAATAAATAAACAAGCAAATAAATGTTTTGCTTTTTATTAAAATCGTCAGCTAACCACAAGATTTGATAAAAAAAAAAAGTTTATCATTTATCACATGGTCACTCCCTTTCCTGATTGCGTGTTAATTCTATATTTAGTATTGCTTCCTTCTTAATTGACCTACACGTAGAAAAAGCTGCAAAAAAAAAAAAAAAAAAAAAATGTTGTAAGATTCTCTGTATATAGCGTATGCTCACATGTGATAATCAATCATAATTTAGTTAGTCCATACATCATAGAGTTTTTGCGCATTACAAAAAAAAAAAAACTCCTCCCGCAATTTCAAGTGAAACAGTACGAGCAAAGAACTTCAGCCTAATTTTTATTTTAATATGAAGTTGTCCGTTTAGCTGTGGGGTGTGTGATTATTAATGATGGTGGACTTCTTATAGTCGGCAAGATAATGAGAGCACAGTGTTGCTTGTTTTGGCTGAATGCCTCGACCTAGACCTTGGTAGGCAACCAAGCACTTCTTCTCTCTCGTCATCGATCGATCGTTCGCTCTGCTCGTTTCCATAGCAACGGGGGTGCATGAGGGAGGAGTTATAGATTTTGACACCAGGTGTCTCCCCAGGCCGCACTGCAGCATCGTCAATGCGGCGATGTGGTCCTATATAGACAGACCTGTTGCCAGCCACCACGAGATATTATGGCGAACGAGAGGAGGGAAGAAGAACTTCAAGCAAGCCTTTGCGGAGAAATTATGTTCAAGAGAAAAAAAAGTATAAAAAATTATGGACAAAAGTTGCGCCAAAAAGGAAGTATGCTGAAAAAAAAAAGTTTTTATGAATAATTTAAACTTTTTGGAAAAGTTCAAAGTAAAGTCAATATATAAAGAGAAAAAAAAATACCCTTTATTTTTTTTACCTTTAGTATAATACGGTTCATCAAGTCACAAACAGAGAGTAGTATACCAATCTATTATAACTAAAAGAAAAAGAAAGATAAAGAAAGAGTAGAGGTACCCTTTTAGTAAATATAATAACAAATGATAAAAGTTTTCCTGTTATTAATTTATAAATTTGATATGAACCCAGTACTATCCGGCTATAATTATATTGTTTGAATTAGGTAGCAGGTTTATTGTTATAGAGACTATTATATATATATTTTAACAATTGTCCTTGCCTACAATGGCTCTGTGTTTCCTGCTTTACAAAAACAAAGCTACGGTGGCAGGTGGTGAATGTTGTCCAGTCGTTCATAATATACAATGGTCACGGCTCTACAAATCGTTTAATGCGGGGTCAGCAGCAGGGCGCTTAGAGTTGCCACAGCAGCGCCGCCCCGCAGCTGCCGCGATGTCGGAAACGACGCGTGCACCGTCCGGTGAAACAACCTCGCACCTGCCCGTAAATTACAGTGACTCTTGTAACGTCTGCACCTTTTGACCATCTATTGAGGTCACACGTCTAAGGGCTGTCTTACACAGAATCGCACGATTACGTAGCGTTTGATAAAAAATATAAAAAATAAGAAGAACCTATGCAATCAGGTGTACGGTGTACGCGTGCATACAGCTTCGTATCGTAAGCCTCCGTATGATAAGAAATTTAGAACCGATTCTAAAAGGAAAAACGTATACGATCGCACGCTTACGATCTTATAAATAAAAGTCTATGTGCGACCCGCCTAAAAATTAGTCCAATTCCATCAAAATAATATGAAAATGTGAGAAAATCGCCCCTTGTCCGCAATGTAAAGCTGTAAAATAAGCTCCTAACTGCCCTCACCTGAAATAGCAGGCAGCTCATTATTGCAACGAGATAAGCAGATAGCTCATTATTCCAAACGAGGGACGAAATACTGCAACATCTCTACACTGGCCGTTATAATCATTATTTATATTATGCTCGGAAGTGTTAAACTCGGACCAGTTAGTCCTTTATTGCAAACCGTCAACGAATAACCGAATTACAAACACGACGAAAATGTAATTAAATGTGACGCGAAGTGTATAAAAATTTGACGTCGAGATTTGAAGAGGAAAAGAGAACTTAATTTGGTCTATGAAATGTCACTTGACTTCCTTGTACAAAATTTCTGCAGTGTTAGTGTCAAACTTTGATAACTTGACGATGACAAAACTTTTTTTATGATGGAAGAGATTGTCGTCTTATATATTAACTTGATAATATCTGAAGTCACGGAGAGGTACTAAAAGATGCTTGTGGCAATTTTCCAGATTATTAAAAGTCGTCCCTATTTATCTTTGGTTTGATGTCACGTGACCCTCCCATTAGAATTGTATTGGAGAACGAAGAAAAAAGTTCGTGACGTCAAACCAAAGATAAATGGTTCCGACTTTACATCAAGTTCGCTCCATTACCACACACAGTCTAGGGCAGAAGTTAGCCTTTATCGTTGCGTCAC
Organism: Siphlonurus alternatus; assembly: GCA_949825025.1. Classification (NCBI taxonomy): domain Eukaryota; kingdom Metazoa; phylum Arthropoda; class Insecta; order Ephemeroptera; family Siphlonuridae; genus Siphlonurus; species Siphlonurus alternatus. Next base: position 47,238,415 of record OX463779.1, read on the forward strand.
CCTAGATGAAAAAAACTAAATTATAGCTTTCACTATATATAAGACGTGTGCGCGGGAATCGTTTCGACACGCGCGGGAGGCAGGTGTTGTGCAGGTGAAGAAAACACGAGGGCAGATGCTTCTTTAACAGCTGACTGATGACGTCACAGCTTGTACAGCTGGCTCAGACTGAAGTGTGGGCGCCAAGACCAGTTCTCGACACATTAGTGATATTACCCTAATAAATAAGTCCCAGTTCGAGAGGTTATAATCTTAATTAATTTAATTACTGTTACTATTGCATCTCCAGGGTGTTTTTCAGTGCATTGCTTCTCAATGATATAATGTAAACAAATTAAATTTATTGAATATAGTCTTTAAATTTAGGGAGTTGCTCACTGCCTTCGTAATCTTCGTATCGTATGGCTTCCATGTGATAAAAAAAATTTAGAACCGCGGTTCTAAATAAGAAACTTACGATATGTCATACGATGCGATACGAAGCTGTGTTTGCCCCCCCTGCACCTAAATAATAAATAATACCTGATCGCGTAGTTTCTTAATTTTTTTCATATACGATGCAAAATCATGCGATTCTGTGTGAGACGGCCCTTACACACTATTATATATGAATTAAACTGCTCTAAAACCTATAATATGGAAATTAACCATATAACGTGTTGAGCGTATAACTTTGCTTTATTGAAAGTACTATGTATTATATTATCTATTATTAATAAAGCGCGGTGCATGGACAAAAATAATATACGATTTTTTTTTATATAGGGTTATATAATCAATGATATTATTAAAACAAAATCATTTTTTTATATAACCATGTGTCGGTCTACTGAATCCACTTACTTGAGTCAAGTATTTATTACACGCTACAGGAAAACATTACTTTCAATTTTGTCTTGTTGCAACCTAGACAATTAATTTTCCATTTACGACTGCAGTACTGGGCGGTGGCGACGATTGTTAGTCTACAACAATGCATACTGTATGCATTCACGGGGAAACTATAATGCCCGGAAACAGGGCGCAGCTTTGTTGATTTGAACCCTGTTGTATCGGTGCGAATTATAAAATAATATACCGCAAGTACTTGGGTACAACAGAACTTTGCAGAAATTAAAAAAAAAAAAACCTTTGTATGTAATTTACATATTAAATAATCAAAGTAAGAACAAAATTGCAGTAGTGTAATTATTGTATATAATTAATTATCCATGACAAAGAAGTTTTTAAAAGTATATTACTACGTCTTTGAAGTGGATCAAAGTTTTCTTCAAAGTGTCGTAGCATAGACTTAAAGGTACCTTTAAGTTTATGTGTCGTAGAGATAAAGTATAAAGAAGTGTCTTTATGTTGAGCTAAAGTGATAAGAAGGGGTGTTATACAAGACGAGAGCCTTGCTATATTTTAGATATAAATAAAGACTGTTTGCATTTTGCAGTCCCCCCAATCAGTCTAGGCACCGTTATGTCGCGCCCACCAAGCTATAAAGATTACAGTAGAACAACTAATTTTGCATGAAAACGGAAGTAAATATAAGCAGTAATAAACAAAGTATGCAAATTTAAGACAATGTGTTTGTATGAAGAGCTTCCATGTTATCATGTGGCGCGTGTATTACCCGACATTAGGCGCCGCCTATATAGCAGCTTAGACCGGCGCCGGAACTTGGCTGCTCTCCATGCCTCCTCCTTTCTCACTCGACTTGCCTAGCAACCACCGCGGTAATAACGAGTTGCTGTAACCTGCAGCTGTCACGGACACAAACCACAAACTAATTTAACCGTCAAGACAAAAGAGAAACATTAAATTATTTTGCAGACTTTAATATCAAAACTTTTTTATTTTCTAGTTGATTAAACCAGATATTTTGACAGCTAATTTGCCACTTGTTAATTTTTATCTTGGACTCGTCAAGTCGAAAAATAAGTTTGGTTTACTCCGAATATTAATTAAACTGTACTCGAACGAACTTTCATGAGGTCGATAGTCTCGATACACAATTATTGATCAATTCTTAGATAACCCTTATGTTCCCTGTACGTAAGGTTCATCTGATTATTAATTATTTACAAACATTATATTATGGAGAGCATACAACAAATACTAAAGTTTTACCGCAGAGTTATTACTTTCTCGCAAGTCGAACTTTTATTTGGGTGCGATATTTATGGCAATCACGAGGTTAAACCAAGTGTTATATATATCAACAAGGTCTTCAACAATGTGTCACGCAACAATCAACAAAACAACCAATTTACTCGCTCCATTAATTAACAGAACCTTTGTAATTTGGAGGACAATCGTGTGCATGCGGGATGCAAATTTTCAAGCAAATAGCGTGCTCTCGACTAGAAGTGGTGGCGCCTCTGTGTGCGTGATCGAGACAACAGGCGCCGGTCACACTTCTCTGTTCCACAACCGACGGAAACAACTCTCTCCACACAACGAGGCAACTCAGACGTAATATGATATTAAAATAACAACAAAATCTCCGAGTTCATTAAATTGATTTTCACATTTTGTCGCCTCAAGTGTCGTATAAACTAGGAAGTTTTGATTGGAATTATAGACCTTATGCGTCATATACATAGGGTCTAAAATTGCATCAAAAAATTGTGGCTTTATACGACACACATTCTGAAGCGATGATTATTATTTTGATGAGAACACCACTGGAAACTATTCCCTATATATTATTTGCGAACCTTGTCTGGATGTTTGAGTACACAAATCTATAATAACGTGATCTTTGAGCTCCTCGTGTTTACTCATCAAGCCTAAAATACGAGCTTTTCACTTTCGACTTGTAGACAGTGCTCTGAAGCATGATTGGTTAAAACTCGGTTTGCACCGAGAATCAAAATCACAGGGTCAAGAAAACTCAGCGTAAGCCGAAAAAAATACAAAAAATGCATTGCTTTGATTGTCAAACCGAAGATTTTAACTCGACGTAAGTAGACTTTTTAATACGACTTGGAAAGCTCGTATTTTAACCTTCATGGTATTGGCAGCAGTTGGCTCTGCAAAATGAGGCGCCCCCATGCATGCAGCGGCTCGCGAGAGGCACAGGCATCTCTCAACACCCGCATCAAGCTGCAGAGATGCAGAACACACGTGCAACAAACGAGGCGCCACACGTGTCGTGCACGTGCAGAACATCCGCAGTAGCCTTGGCAACCCGCATCTGTTTACCATTCGCAAGGTGAGACGGCCAACATCAGTACAGTATGATTTCCGTACAGAAACGATCAGCGAAAACAAATTTAATCACCACTTCGCATAAGAATAACACTGCAGGGCACGGTGATTAACAAGGCTGCAAATTTGAAATTTTCCAAGGCGGCGAGTATACATATTAATGATATGAAAATAAAGCAATTTTATGTAACCATTTTTTTTTTCTCTTTAAACGTCTATCTCAAAACAAACCGACGTGACAGCAGAAAAATATCCTAACTACATTGATAAGCCTAAAAAAAAAAAATCTTAACTCCATTGATGAGCAAAGTGGAGTTAGTACTTTTTTTTTCCAGCTTACCAATTGAGTTAGTAGTACATTTTTCCGCTATAACCACGCCGAAGCACTACAAAATGTGAATTGAATTCACAGCGTTTTTCATTCTCTCACAGAGAAGACGCACGTTAGTTGTCGGCGAGTGTACTTGTGAACGATCTGCCAGGTAAAATCGTGCAGGTAGAGAAGGCGGGTGGAAGGAATTCTCTTCTTCTCAAGAGGTACAAAAGACCAGTGGTTCAAGGCCATATTACTGTGGCTGTTGGTAATAAGACTGCTGCTACCTCGACAATTATAGCACGCGTGCTCTCGCATGCCTCGCGAGGATCGATTGCCCACCACCCTGCTGCAGTGACAGATGTTGAAGCAGCCAGATAAAAAAAATATTAATGTGGTCTCACACCTGGCCCCCCTTCTTCTCATCACAGCATGTGTTCACCGGGGGACCAAATTTTGTGCCAGCAATTAATTCAGGTGAACAGTCCCCCTTTTCGTTGTATAATATCTAGCAGAACTTTTCGATAACGAATTTTATACACTCTTTTGAAACATTTAACATTATATATATTAATATGGACCAAATTAACTTTATTCAAAAGTTGATTGATTGGTTTGTATTTTGAGGTAATTGAAACAATTTAGTCATGAGTGCCCCCTTATAATAAGTTGTTTAATAATCTCCCTGGCAGTAATTTAAAAAGTGAAAGTATAATATTGGGCATTAAGATTTACTGGCAATGACCATATGAAGTCGTCCCTATTTATCTTTGATTTGACGTCACGCGACCCTCTTATTAGAATCGTATTGGAGGACAAACATGACCTGTCCTACTAACCTCAACAAATATCTATCTTAATATATTGATTGTAGGAGAAATGGATTGAATAAAGAATTTTGAATTTTTTGAATTTTGAAAGGAAAAGGTTCATGACGTCAAACTAAAGATAAATGGAGATGACTTTATAAAATGGGCGATTAATTGAAATGAAAATACATGTATTTTTGTTGACTTGTCTTTTTAGAGATAAATAAAATGTTGAATTAATTTCAGTGCAGTATTAGCAACTCAAATAAATTCAAATCTATAAGTTGGTATTAAAATTGGCAGTTTGATTGGACACTAAGCTCAACTTATGGTGATGGAATTTAAGCCTAGTTATATATGGTGCATATAAATGATCCATAATATCAAGTTCTGAGGGGCTTGATCCTTCCGTCTTACAGCAGCACGACTCCAAAAATAATCCTCGGAGAGAGGCGGGCACGTCATAATCTGGTGATATACGCGGCGGCGCGGTGGAGGCGGCAGGAAGCAGATATCTGAAGTATACTCCATTCGAGTGAAAATGTCCGATCCACCCATGTTCGGAAATTTTTATTTAAACAGAGTGTACACTACTTCCCAGTTAACACAGCTAGAGTCATGTTTAAAAATGTGTTGGACTGATGGCACTTTACGAGTGTTGGCACAGTACTGGCCTAACAGTCTCAGCACTGGACCGACAGAGTTGTGTTTACTAGGTTGGTTTTAGGCACCAGCAGGCGAACGTTGGCTTGTTACTGGTTCTCCAATAAAATATTTTGACGTTATTTCTCGCGATTTTGCATTACGGTACCACAATTGAACAATGTCAACCAAAAGTTGTAATACGCCTGCAAAGATCATACTTATGCAACCAGGCAAGCACGATAACCATGCAAGCACGTGTAAGTGTGTTGTTTTAGTGATAACTGATAACAAAATCTAAAAATACTTCCTGAAAATATTTAAAAGTAAATTTTAACGCATCCCCAATACAATATGTAATTTATATAACAATAAATATGATAAAATTGTGTGAAATCACTATAAATTGTTAAAAACTTCCTCTTTAAACACACACGTTTACATACTAAAATTTATATTAAGTTACATTCCATTTCACACACACAAAAAAAAAAGTTTCTCAAAGTTCCAAGAATACTGCAGAGCAAGAAGAGAGAGAAAAAAGTGGCTTCGTCGCTTTGAATATTCACGCTCGAGAGCCCTAACTAGAAGCCACCAAAACAACACGTGACGTCATGGGGTAGCAGCCTGGTTGTATGCGCGCGCATTTAACTTAAGCGTGGCGTCATCCATTCTCTATGGCGCCACTACTGACCGGTCCCGCCTAATTACCTCCTGATGTATATAACTTTGATCCGGTGCAGTTCCGCCCTGCACACATGTTATAGTTTCCTGACCGAGGGGGAACCCATGACGTTAAAGAACTAAAAAAAAAAAAAAAAAAAAAAAAAAAAAAAAAAAAAAAAAAAAAAAAAAAAAAAAAAAAAAAAAACAGCTTTCACAATACTACGACCAAGTATAATAAGAATAAAAAGTAATGTTTAAAACATTTATAAGACAAACTAATCCAAGATTACAGTAAAAAAAATACTCATGCACAAGTACAAATAGCAAATCACTATACTACAGACGAATAAAAAAAGAAGTACTAAAACCAAATTAATGTACGTAATAAAAGAAGGGAGTGTTAATTAAGAGAGAAAATAACTAACTACTCAAGTACGCTACAAATGTCGATCAACGAGAGTGATTGACACGTACCTTTCTTGCGTTCCCACAGCCTGGTCGCGTGGGAGCTGCGCAGAGCCATTCTGTAAGCACACAGGCCACCTGGTCAGACTAGGGTACACAACACCCTAACACTACCTGCCTAGCAGGGACATTCTTCAGACTAGGGTACACAAAACCCTAACACTACCTGCCTAGCATGGACATTCTTCAAACTAGGGTACACAACACCCTAACACTACCTGCCTAGCAGAGCCATTCTGTTAGCACACAGGCACCTGATCGTCAGACTAGGGTACACAACACCCAAACACTAAACTAGTAGTCCCTTAAAGTTGATTTGACTTCACGACCTTTTTCTAATACAATACTAATTTGAGGGTCACGTGACGCCAAATAAATTTTAAGTGCCTAGCAGAGCTAATCTTCTGACTAGAACTAGGGTACACAATACCCTAACACTACCTGACTAGCAGAGACACACTAGCCTATTTGTTTATCCACATTTAGGAATAAATCTTCAATTGCTTAACAATGCCTCGAATAAACTTCAATAGAACATAGATATTACAAGTATAAAACTTTCGGAATGAGATAACCATGAATTACAAACAACACAACATACTTATTATAATAACTTTATTAATAATGAAAATTAAATTGTCATAATCTTTAAAAAAACACGAACTATAATTTAAAGACCAGACAAATTTTGTAATTTTTTTGGGCCAACATCGGTAGTTGGATTAATAAAAACTTGAAATTTAAAAACATTTCTTGTCATTTTATAAGGTGAAGATTTTTAAAAAAAATTATTGATAAGATTCTGGTTATCAAACGAGGTCTCCCACACTTGATCGCCATGAGCATGAGGCCTGAGGTTGGTGGTATAAATGTAGAACATCAAACGCTCCAAGTTGATGGATGCACACGATCAAAACCTTCCAATGGTCACTGCTTTAACATGTCAAAGTTAAATAAGGCTGTATAATATCACATCAAGAGCACCGCTCCACAAATAGATCGTCCCTCGTCTGGAATCGTGGTAAGCTATCTGTTTACCACGACTTCGTAGCAATAATGCTATTTCAGGTGAGTGCACTTATGAGCCGTATTTTATAACGATGTACAGCTCATAATTGCGCTCACCTGAAATAGCAGACAACTCATTTTTACAACGAAATCGTGGTAAGCTGATAGCTCATTATTATTCCGGACGTGGAATAATCATTTAAGTTTTTTTGGCAATATGTGATGTTTCATACAACAATCTATTATGCATTAAGTTCTCTATTTATTTATATATTCTTGCATGGATCAAGTATGTAAATATTATTTATATAAAACCTCGACGTCATTGATGTATATTAAATTTATATGTCACATGTTTATATTATTAACACAACAATGATGACGTCACTGAACTTCTCTTTAGAAACAATAACACGTTCACATCATGACTGATATGTAAACAAAAGTGAGTAAGAGATATCAAAAAATCAAGTACGAAATCATTACATATATATGAAGCAATGATCAAATCGATATACGCAAGCAACAGATTGTCGATAATTTTATATATATACCAAATACTTATCCTGTTATACGACGATAACTTATCTAAAGATTTATTATTGAAACTTATATAATAATATAATATTATATAGCTCACTCTTTTCATACCGACAATGGAAAAATCAATAATCGCTACTACCACTTTCCAACGTACATATATAATTTTCAAGTAGAATAAATAGCATGCTTCATCAAATATATTGAGATCAATTTTTTTGTTATATGTAAAAAAAAAAAAAATGACACTTCAACAGACATTTTGTCTGCATATCAATCAATGTATTTATTTTTAGTATTTCTAAACTATAAAAATAAAACGTCATTTCTAAATATAACTGTAATTTTATTAGTAAATTTACTTTAAATTTTGTAAATAGACGCGTGATATTTAATGGTGCGAGATAGTTATAGAAGCGACTATATAGATGAAAAAATGTTGACAAAGTTAGTGCATGCCCTTAATTTCCATATATTGATGAAGGTTGTCAAATTACAAGCTGTTGCCATAAATCTGAGGTGGATCAAACTGTGATGGAGATGCATAGTGTTCGTTACATCTCTAGCAAGCGGCTGACGGTGACAGTTCATGATGGCGTCTCTTTTACGCACACACACTACAGAGAAAGAACTTTTCAATATCACCCTTCAATATCAGTTATATTATTGACATCGTCGTGCCATGAGCTTGACGCTACAGCTCACACAACCTTTTGCACTGCTTTAAGATATCTATCCATATATTCTATTTTAAACGTTTAAAAAAATAAATGTTGGGTTATAAAAATGGAATGCGGGAACTAAAAAGATAATATTATCTCACCCAAAAAGTCAAGGGTGACAAGATAAGAGGTAAATGTTATAATTATTATGAAGCGTTTCTCTAAAAGCATGCTTTAATTTTTACCTAGTATACTTTATATTATTTATAAATTTACACTGCATCAAAAGTGGCTATAAAAATTAAACAAAAAGATAAATAATAATTATATTGTATTTTTTTTTTTAAATGAATCACGATGTAAAAAATGTTAGTACTTTGTGATGAGGAAATTCCGTGTTACTACTTAGAAACAATGCTGAGACATTTCAGGAAAAAGCACGACGCGTCTTCCTGGGGAGATGGCGCCTTGGGGTGCGCCACGCTCCGGAGATGAGCGCCAAGTGGCGCCGGGGGCTTGTCCCGCTTGTACACCGTCATTTATTCAGTACTCATACTTACAGCAAATGAAAATTATGGTAAATTTACTCCCTCAAATTGGTCACAATTTTCAAGACACATTTTAATTGAGAAACAATGCAAAATTTTACTAATTTAACGTAGCATAAATCTGTATTATATCACGATACAATTGAGCACAATTTTTTTCCCTTATACAAGAGAATTTTATCCCCATACAACACTTTCTTGTAAGGAAAAATTATATTCAATAATTAGAAAAATTGTATCGTACGTACCGGCTAAATATAAATTGAAATTTAGAATCAAATCAAGCTATTATTTTTTTTACTCCCATTTTTTATTAATTCCAATGTGCTTTATTTGTCATCGGTACGTATCATACAAGTCCAAATATAAAAATTCGAAAGAATAGTGTGAACTTTTTCTTAAAGCGAAAATCCTTGGATTTTTTTTTTTATTCTTATCAAAATAATACACAAGATAAAATTTGACATTTAAATTGGAATATAGAATAAAAGTGCATCCAACTTTGACTAAACTTACAACAATCAATAGTGTAATATAATTTGACGACTGTTTTTCTTTTCCTCTAAGAAAGTGTATGGCAATATAATATAAAAAGAAGCATAAAATACCTCTTCTATTACTATTGAAACGGAGGGAGAAAAAACAAACCATTATCTTTTATAACGCGTAAAAAAAAAGGAAATAGCCATATTCTAAGAAATACATTTGAAACAAAAAAAATAGCCTTTTCCACATAAAAAACTTTTTTTTAAAATATATTTTATAAGGATTGAGCCCCCGAATCGAGCGACGTTTGACCATAATCCCCAGATACTTGGTGGACATATTATTTATGGCTGTTGAGAGCCCACGGGAATCTCGACGGTGTTCTTTAGTACTACCAGAGGGACACAACTAACGGTTCTTGTTATTGTCAAGGTCGCTATGCATACACCTCACCGCGAGTTCGACTTGGCGACATGCGGTCTAGCCTAGCGTCTCATTAGCAGCCAAGCAGTCTAGCATTGATAACGATCCACTAAGTCATTCGAGAGATGACATTTTTAAATAAATTGACAATACTTTTTTAAAAAAAAATTACTTTTAATAAAATATAAATATTGACAATATTATACAACCACGCAGTCTAGCTTTGATAACGATCCATTTAGTCTAGAAATATCATTCTAGAGAGATATGACATTATTTTTAAATATAACTTGCAGATATTACAATTTATTTAATGAAAATTTACTAAAATATAAAATATTGACAATATTATAGATTGATATTGTAATAAAAAAACGAACCACTTACCTAAATATCATTAAAAAATAACAATAAAAAATCCACTTTCAGTTTTATTTGGAAGGACGCTCACTGACTAGCACGAGTTTATGAGAGAAGAGGTCCTGCCCACTGCTATCCCGCGCGGCTCCACGATCACAACTAACGCAGCCGCCGCTTCTCCGTGCGAGCCTACTGCCTGCCTGCTAGCGCCCTCGCGCGGCATGTGGGGTCGTGGCAGCTGCGTGATACTGGGGTGACAATGGTGGGTAACCTCTTTGCAAGGCAGCTGCACAAAGGTACAGTCTGCTCCAAACTAAAACGAATCATCACTATCTGGACAGCTGGGCTTCTCTATAATGTTTCCTTGGACCAGGTTTCAATAAATTTGGGACTTCAAGAAAATTATATAAAAAAAAAAAAAACAAAAAAAACAATAGGTATGTTCGTATACCAGAAAACAGGTATGTTAATAAGAAATTCATGAAATAAAAATCAGATTTGCATGATTTGAGGAATATCTTGTAATTAATTATCATCTGATTGTGTATTTACGAACAGACCTAATAATAATGATGAAATGTATCTGAATGTCACAGAATATCAATAATATCAGAGAAAATTACCTCAATGTTTCCTCCCAAATAATTGAACTTTGACGGTAGATTGGTACAGTCGTCATTTAATATGTACATCAGTACAAGATTAAAAAAAAAAAAAATTGATATACGAGTATTAAATGAACAAGGAAAATGAAATGCTGTGAACAGTAAAAAATGAAATAACGAGAACTGAGGAAAATGAGAAAACAATTAACGTTTACAAGAAAAAAGTTTCCATCAATGGAATCAATTTACCGATTTGATCGAACAAAAACAAAGGAATGGGACAATGGTCTGCACGTTGCAGATTCTATCATTCAATAATTTATCAATAGTTTGCCTCATCCTGTTCTGCTGTCAATTTAAATTAGACGCAACTTTATGTACATAACGAGGAAGTTAGAATACACGCACTTTGTAGTTTTATCGTCCATGTAAAAGTCATAGGTTCACACAGAATTACGTAAATGTTACTGGATTTACTCCTTATGGAACTTAAATGCTATTCAGAGGTAAAACTTTTTGAATCTGAAGTTATGATTAATATATAGCAAGTAATGTATCGGGTCAATTTATTTTGAATCAATTTCTTTCCCGCAACATGAAAATATCAAAGTTAATCAAATAGCAAAATATTTAATTTTTTAATTACTTGTTGATATGATCAATTTCTGCAATAAAAAGAAAAAAAAAAAAAAGAAAGAAAAAAAAAAGTTCTCCCGGACTTCTCCAAGAGTTTTTTTTAAGGGGCATTCACAAAGCCTTAAGGCCACATTTAAGGCTCGATAATTTAAAGCTTGATTTTAGACGTGTTTTTTAGACCCAAAATTTCTGGTCTTAAATTATCGAGCCTTAAATGTGGCCTTAAGGCTTTGTGAATGCCCCTTTTTAAGTAGTATAATTGTACAATATTTCACTCAAAAAGTTAATTGGTTGTATGATTTACTGTATATTTAAATTTTCAAAGCGGTATATAAAACTATAAACTATTATAGCTGCGAAAAACCTCTCTAGCAATCATAATACAGCGATCATATATAATTAATCCACCCTATATTACTGAGACTGTACTATATTTTATATCCACATTTTAGGGAGCCAGTTTTGTGATGATTGTGCAGCGAGGTACGACTCAGAAAGAGGGTGGGGAGGGGGTATTATGTTTGGATCTTTCCCATATGAGAGGGGGTTGGCTGCTGCCCCATATGACTCATTGTAGCATTGCGTCGTAACAACAAAAAACACACTGCAGTAGCAATAGCGTGCAAGTTATAAAACCCCGGCGCGCGCAGCAGTCACGGCCACCGAGCTTGATACAAACAACAAAAAATATATAAATGTTATACCATAAAATCAATTGGAAAATATAGCCAGTCATAATAATAATAATTTTTTTGCTTGTGACAAGATAAAAAATGAAAGTGTAGATGCCTGCAGGATTTACCGCTCAGGGTGTGTGTCACCACTACTGCTAGAGTGCGTGACCACCTTCGATCAGCTTGTCTGACTGCTCTGCCGCGGCGCTTGGCACGGCCACACTGACGTAACTCCACAATCACGTAAATCACATACCAGCCTTGGCCCACCGCCGGAAATTATACTTTCTAATAATACACATGCTCTTAATTATTATTGATCAATATTTGTTTTTTTTTTTAAAATACATGTACCTCTTTTTTAATGATTCATATAGCCCTCGTTCTCAGGGGGTTGCAGCCCCCCCCCCCAAAAAATGTTGGATTTAAAATGGGTAATATAGGAATATCCCCCCATTTTTTTTATATTGGCCTTATGGAGGAAGCCCCTCCCCCTTCCAAAAAAAAAATGTTGTATTTAAAATGGGCAATATAGGAATATCCCCCCATTTTTTTTTATACTGGCCTTGTGGAGGAAGCCCCCCCCCCCCCTCACCCCGATTTCTTTTTTCTGGATCCGCGCCTACCCATTCTATTATCGTAAGATACGATTTCATCATTACCTAAGGAGATAGAGGCGTTCTTCAAAGCTCACGTCAACAAAAAAAAAAAGAGACGAGAAGAACTTGTGAATGAAGAGAAATTTCGAAGCCATTCAAGTGCATGCATGTACGCCACTATAGCAGGTCAAGGTGAGAAGGTAAATTTACCTCACGCCATATAAGTCGAAAATAGCAGCCGGGCCAAGTGTCTGCAAGTAGATTCAATAACATAAGGGGGACGAAACCAATCGAGCAAGCACATATTGTATATACTTTTTTAATTTGTTCATTGAAATATAGATGTAGTGTACTTAATGTGTTTTTAATTATAACATAAAACGCGTGTATACACTGCTGCATAATGAGCAACTTGCAGGTTTTGTTGAGGTAGATCATGGCAAAAGTTTGGCAAAAAAATACGATTTTTTTTAATTACTTTTGGTAAAGAAAGGAAGGGAAAAAACACGCCTATAAAAAAACTTGGTGTCTCAAAATTCTACTCGTTCCTTTGAATTTCCAAGCATTTGTTGCTGCATGATAATTTCATGAAAACAATATAGGTACTTGATAAAGAACAAAGATTATGTTATAGCGATGGAAGTATTATTTTCTCCTCCAGTACACAATAGTTGTTGCATCTCACCATGCAGCTAGAAGACAAAAGCAAAGCGTTAATCGATTGGAAAACAAATCAATACACGCAGCAGCAGCTTCTTGGCAGAGAGCGCCAACACACCTCTGTCTCATCTTTAATTCACTGAAACACCGACTTCTCCTCTTCTTCGATTTCTTTATGTATAACAGCTCTAGTGAGAGAAAAAACAGCACGACAAATATTTTTTTTTATCTCGTCGCCTTATAGAATGTGTCGTATATAAACCATGAAGTTTTCATACAATTATAAACCTTATGCTTCATGTACATAGGGTCTAAAATTACATCAAAACTTCGTGGTTTATATACGACACTTGTATTCTGAGGTTATGAAGATTTACATTCGATCTTGTTGAAAAAATAATATGAACTTTCTGCTATTTTATGTGAGCGCAACAATGAGCTTTATTTTATACCGATTTACAGCTCATAATAATTGCACTCACCTGAAATAGCAGATAGCTCATTACTTCAACGAGATCATGACAAGCAGATAGCTCATTATTGCAGATGAGGGACGATATCAAATATAATTATTTTTCCCTATATTATTATATATCAATTTAATTGGTCATGACTTAAAAAGATTATGATAACAAAATGCTGGTAATTTGATTTTCAGTTTACAAGGCTTATCTTATGTTGACTAGATTGACGTTCATCATTGTAATCTATGAGAAGTGCTGTACCTTCGTTGCGATGTAAACAATCATGACGCACGCAGGTAAGCGGCGGTCCCCTAGCTGACTATAGTCGAATTAAGTTTACTTTCCCTCCGGCAGTGTATGTTCTCTGGCCTTTCGTATTTCAGCGTTGAAATTTTTCACATAGGTCTTCTACTGCAAACCACTTTGTTAAAGAGGGTCTACCGCAAACAAAACAAAAACAAAAAAAGACGACAAAGAAACTAGTTCTCTAGTATTTTCTAAAAATAATTCCATAAATATTATGGAACCGAAATCCCAAAAAAATCTATATCTAAAAAAAAAAAAATCCAAAGTCAGAGAAAACGCTTCATGTTCAAATAACCTCTGTTAAAGACCCTAGTTCGAATTTCTCGAAAAAATACACCGTTATAGGTAGTATGAAAAAATATAGCCCACGTTCTGGCTCAATTAACCAAAAAATGTAATATATGTTTTAATTCGAATCCGTTTTCCCGTCATAATATCGAGGAAATCTCTTATGAGAATTAACATGGGAAATTGATTTTTTTTAAGAAAAGTCGAATTTGAACGATTTTGTTTTTTTAATCGGTTTTTGGTTAAAACTCGGATCTTAGAACAATTCTAAGTTTTTTTCATGCCACCTATAATGCTGTATTTTTTCAAGATATTCTAGGGTCTTTGTTAGGTAAGGTCCTATGTTAAGTGGACGCGTTCACTCTGATTTCGGAATTTTTTTCTACTTGTGAGATGGATTTTTTTTTTATTTTGGAGTACCGCTTGAACCATTTTTAGCAAATACCAACTCAAGTTTTATTTCTGACAACAACTAATAGACCCTCTTATACTTTTTAATTTGAATTGCAAACAGAATAGCCACAAACCTCTCACTTCCGGCTACTTCCGGGGGGAATTTCAAACTAACTTTACTATACTATAGGTAAACTTTTCTATCATGGTGGCCTATACATCTCACACCAGCTCTATGGTATTTATAATCAAGACAGGTCTAGAGAGCTAGAGGACAATACCATCATGTATATCCAAGCAGATAAAATAAAGATTGATCTTGTATATTATTTACTATATGAAGAACGAAATGCCCACCCTTAATCCAAAGTAGGGAAAGAGAAAAAAAAAGAGAGGCTTGGCTATATGAATTATGCATTGGTTACTACTATATATACATCCATGAAGATTCATCTATTCCTCGAGCAAAACTTGATGGTGGTATTACGTCATCATATATGCGAGGAAATGCCACAATGAAACCGAACCAAATGCGCATATATACAATTAATTAATGCATGTATGTTCATAGGTAGATAATATATAGTATTGCGACATCAAATCACAAGACATCGTATCCTTTTAGCATTAAAAAATTACGTCGTAAGAAATGTTAATAGTCTAAACACGCATGTAAACATTTAGTTTTTTTAAATTATTTTTCGTAACTTGTTATATCAATAATATCGACTCTGTTTCACTTCCGGTTTTAATAATAACAAAACATATATTTTTACATTATAATAACTTTATCAAATTAACTTTTCATGTGTATAAAGATAAAAAAAAATGCAAAATTGCAAGTTTCCTGGGGTTAGGCAAATCAACAGTCATATGTGTCCAACTGGTTGCAGCATTGAAAGGATAAAAAAAATATCCAATTGGCTTGCAAGCAAAGACATAAAACTGCAAGTACACAAAAGAACGTGATATTTGAAATCAATTGCTCTATTACGATTTATCTGTTGATCTGAGCAAAGACGTTTCAGCAAAGTTCTGGAAGTCTATAGATTACTTTTTGATACATCCAGTAAACATAATTAAATCAACTCTTCAACTTTTTTTTTAAATCAATTTAATTTTATATTCTTTAATTATATTAAGAACTAATCTAAAACGTTTCTTGTAATAAAAAAATTAAAAAGTTAAATTACATTAATTCCTATTACAACCATTACGTTAACATATTAAAATTTATGAATGAAGTATATAAGAAAACTTTAATTAAACGCACGAATTAAACGAAACACGAATACATAAAATTACATTATAAAAACAAACATGATTTACCTTATTTATGAAATTATTACGGTAGAGATGTAAGTAGTCCTCCAGTTGAGACACGATCAAAACAACAACACAACGTCAATCTGTGGTGCACTTCTGCCAACTTACAGCAGCAGTAGACGCCGGCTCACAGAGCAGTAGACATGACACGGGCTATAGGAGGGGAGGGTTAACATAGGTCCAGCACGCATGCGCCAGGGGCGACGACGACGTGACGCTAACGCCGTACCTCTTAAAATTTCTATAATACAAAATTTTTTGTGAACACCCCCTTAAAACTTATAGAAAAATACAGAAAAAAGTAGGGGTTGTATAAATAAAAACAAATATTTATAATAATAAAATATATAAAAAAAAATAATAGTGCGTGCCGTATATCGACCAAAGTTATGACCTTCAAAATTTGTTTGACCTCTGTGCTTGGATATATATTGTTTACCACCCGCACTGGTAAATGGTGGGAGTAAAAATAGTAGGGGAAGGAGGAGGACTAGTTTTTGTTGTTATCAGTTTTTGTTCATGGTCGAACTTTCTCAATGCTTCAAGTAAATGAAGTAAACATTTACTCAATTTTATCTATAATTTTTCAATAGAAATTCTTTAAATAAGAATTACGATGAGCAAACGAAACAATTTTAATTAAAAATATATATGTTTGATACGAGGGAGAAGTTTCGAGGCTAGAGGGTTGCAAGCATGGCCGCCACTGCTGCATTCCCGTTACTGCTGCAGCGGGGGCGAAGAAGGAGGAGGAGGGTTGGGGTAGGCCAGGGAAAAAAGCCGAGCGGCTCCCCTCACAACTTCTCGATGGCTGCCGTCGTAGCTGCACCCTCTTTTGTAGGAAAAACGCACACAAACACGCAGCTTCAAAACGGAAATGTTGGAAACTTCTCGAGCGTTCAGTGTGTGTGGATACAAAATAATAAACATTAAAATATTTTACAGAATAAAAATAAATTTCTCATACATCTTGCGTAACGAAAAACATAATGTTTCCAAAAATATTTCAAAAATATTAAATTACGTTTCCTCTAGAAATCTTTGTGATCGAATTTATTAAAAACAGAATCTCTTATATAATTCTGAAGCGTCCATTTAATATACCAAACTGATAACT
This sequence comes from Siphlonurus alternatus, assembly GCA_949825025.1. Lineage (NCBI taxonomy): Eukaryota > Metazoa > Arthropoda > Insecta > Ephemeroptera > Siphlonuridae > Siphlonurus > Siphlonurus alternatus. Next base: position 47,255,603 of record OX463779.1, read on the forward strand.
GACGAGAGACGAAAAAGCTTGTATAGGCATAGCTCCTCACTCTACAAAAACACTGCTCTAAAAATACGACCAACCAATAAATAAATATACCGAAGCTGCATCTCACATGATACGTTTTAACACCCTTTTCATTACAGAATAAAATTACAAACTGTTTATTTTTAGCTACCTCCCATGTTAACGTAAACGTTGTTATTATTACAACAATATACTGTTAATTTAATACCGTCATGTTGTGGACGTGGAATATTGTATTCCAGCTTATATGAATGCACAAAATTATTATATGTACAGAATAATAATTTTGCTCACAATACGGGAATTTAATGTTTACGTTTTAAGTATAGCATATGAATATACCCATAGTCACCCGAAGATCTTTGGGATGTAGGCAGAAAATCCTATGCTGTGTATGTTAACGTAACTCACAGTATCTCTTTTTTAATATAGTATTGGTCGCCAAATATTTTTCTTCAATATAATATAAGCATTGATTCTTCTTGTCAACATTTATGAAAGAAAATTCCAAGAAAACTGATGCGAATAATCAGGAGTAATTAATTTTGAGACCAACTTTATTTAGCACGTATTTGCGCTATGTCGCTGCCAATGTTTTGCCTACAAAATCATGATGTCATATTGTTTTGTGACGTATGGTGAAAGACCTGAATAATAATTTTTCTCAAACCTGTACTTGGTTAAACACAAGAAGTGTATATTTTTTCCATCGTTTATATAACGATTGAAGTTGATGATCCGCAGCCACCCCCAAAAGTGTGAGCCCGCCCGAGCAAGCAAGCAAGTAGGTAGTTGGTTCTCTCTCACGCTTTTCTCGTCGCTGCTTTCACGGTCGTAGCATTGACATTGGCCAGATCAGATATTGTGCTGCTGCAGCAGCAGGGAAGTTAGCTCGATCGATACTCGCACACAAGCAGCAATGGAGGAGGAGCCATCCAATGGCTTGCACCAAAATGCTTTTACTAGAGATGCATCTACCTACCTTCCTTATATTAATCAATAAAATGTCTGAACAAAAACTTATATTTTTCTTTACTGTTGCTCTTAATCCATATAATAATAATGAGCTTAAGAAATCTGTCAGTGATTATTACATGATAATCAAATTCATAAGCGTGGTTTAACATGTAATTACGAAAGGGGGGTAATTAACGTATTTATAGCTTGTTTTACAAGCTTAGAATATAGTTGAGTGATGATGTCTTAAACAAGAGAAGCAGCTTACCTTAGTACGTCCTCGCTGTTAATTCTCTCTTTAGACCAGTCTTCGTGTTGATGTGGTAACGATAAGTCACCCTGAAAACAAATAAAATTATAAATTAATTACATAAATTCAATTAGTAGTAGTCAATTAATTATATAAATCCTCAAATTAAATACTTGCTTTCTTGTTATAAATTAAAAATAAATTATAATTCATTAAAGTAAACAATCTAATTATTCAAAAGAATCGTATAATAAAGAGAAAAGAACTTTATAAACTTTAAATAAAGTTGTGTTGGTAAACATTAAATTTGAACACTCTTTTCAGAAATTTTCTCTTCTCTCGAGGCAAAAGCTTATCTACCCGCTACGACTTATTTGGCGGCGCGCACAGAATACACACACGTGTGGTGCGATAAGCCTGGCTGATGCTGCCTCCATGTTTGCTGCTCCTGCAAGACACGTTTGCTGGCAACCCGCTTTACAGCGGCTTTCTCTCGACTGTGACCAAGGGAAGATCGTGACTAACTCATTATTTAATTTTCTATTATTTTTATATACTGAACAATACTCATTTCTACAATAAAATACGAGTAAATAATAATATTGGAAATTTAAGTAAATTCCTACTTCAAAACAAGTTATTAAGAAATTAATATTCGTATATATTTAAATTTACTGTGTATAGTACATTGACTTATACCTTAAACGATCCTTGGTATAAGTTTTTTTTTTTTTTTTTTTTTTTTTTTTTTGTTTTTTTTTTACATATAAATTCTAGCATATAGACCCGATATTTGGAATATTTCAGCAATTCACAAGCTTCATAATTAGAATTTTTGCAACTAAAAAATTATTATTTATTGTCATCATTATTCGAATTTATGCTTACATAAAAATATAAATATAAAATGCCATTTTTAAAATTTGATTTATATAATGTTTTAAATTCTTTATTAAAGAAATGCGCGAGAATGTCAACACGTCGCTTGTTGTTCTGCAATGAGACAAATTACACGAAATCGATTGTCAAGATACAAGAAGTACTTAGCAATTATTATTAACAATACCAGGCATGCAAAGTTATGCCAGATATCTTACATTGAATAAAAGTTGTTTTTCTTTTACTCAAACAGACAAAATAAATACTAAATCAAATAAATTTGGTTTAAAATTCTGTACTTATGATTCAGAAGTTCATAAATAGATTCCAAGTTTTTTTTGTTATCTAAATAGTCGCTACATCATAGCTAAAGTACTTACGATGATTGGTCCAAAAAGTATAGAAAATACTAATTTTAATCAGAAGACTAACAAATAAATCTTTAAAAAGTAAAGAAAATGTCATCACTCCCGTTAGCTTTATGTATGACAAAATAGATTTTACTTGTTTCATCAGGATATTAAAAAAATATTAGTCTGGTTGGATGCGGGTGATAGCCAGCCAGGGTAGTAGGTAGGTAATTTGTCCTTGACCTGATGCCAGGTATGCGTTTTACCTGAGGCTGCAGGTACTCAACCTTATTCTTCTGGCGGAAATATTTTTTATTTTCAAAGCTACAGAGCTCTAGGGAGAAAACCCTCGTCTTTCTCTTAGCTCAGCGACAACGTTGCTGCCTCTCTCGATACTTCTCTGACTATTTTTAGTACTGGAGGCGTGAGAAACGACCACAACGCACTTCTAGAAATAGAGGCCGCAAATCTGTCAGATATTACACTTCTCGTGCGTCAAACACTTAAAAAAAATAATACACTTGCATAAACTTTAAATATTAATTGTAACGTTGCATATATATAATAAAAATTGAAGGTTAAATGATAAGGGACTTGAACTTTTCTATGTGTTTTTCTGCACGCTATTGCTTATATTTTACCATCAGCAGGTGGTTTGTTATCAGTTTCCGGTGCCACTACCTACTTGCCTATATACCTTTCATCAGCAGCCACTGCTGACATACTGCGCAGTAATAGCACATCAAAAGCAGCTCTCAAGTATTGCATGCACCATCAAATATATTAAAATACTCTTTTGATCAACTTTGGATCCGATTATATGCAAAGAAATGCATTGAATGTTTGAATATAATTAAATTTCATTTGAAAACAGTTCAAACACATGTTTATTATATCAATATAAAGGATATTGAATAATTCCACAAATAACAGAATAATACGATGCGCTAATAAACATAACAATTCATGTGTAATATATAAATTATATATATATATACATATATTATATATAATGTATAATATTTTAATGTATAATATAAATACCGGTATGTGTATAATTAATTATGTTTATTTAAATCATATAATTATGTGAAAATTATTTAATGTTATAAGCTGGAAATGTACTACGATGTATTCAAATTCATGGAAATGGATTCAATAAACAATATAATAATATTTATTTAAAATACTGTAAAAAAAATTAAATACAGTCTATAATGCAAACGTTACTATTTAAATAATAATTAACGCGATTACTTCACTTTCTAACTAATTTGATATCATGTAAACAATGCGTTACCTTCCTCACAGTATACCATTGTTATTTTGATTCGATACAGCTTTGTTTAGAAACAAATGTTAATTAGTTTGATTGGTCTCTATTGAGGCGTGGGAGGTGTGTTTTGTCTGACTGACTGCGCTCCCATGGCGTCAAGGTCGATCTCAAGGTCGAGTGGGCACCACACACCTTGGCCTGCCCCACACACACCGCCAGGGGCATCACCAACTACCGCAGGACCGACAGCTGGTGACTAACAACAAAATATCATGGCCTTCGACATCGCGCCAACAAATAAATAAATTGCCGCTATCTCTTCAAATGTGATATATACTGTATATCTTGAAATGTGATATATATACTGTATATAATTATTTACAGTGAACAATTTTTGTAGAAATGAATAGAGGATGCCAAATTATGATACTCTGATTTATTTTCAGATTTTTTGGTCTCCAGGAACTATATTTTAAAAATTATTTGAAGTGAAGTCACACCCCCTGGAGGCATTTAATCTCTATCCTTTTCAATAAGTATCCAGTGAGGCCAACAAAACTTGCAGAATTTTAGTAATTTTTTTAAAAATAATAACTGTGACTCAGAAAACATCTGTAAAAAGTCATGTAGATTTGTAGAATAGCATAATTTGGTACATTCTATTCATTTTATAATAAAATTATAATAAAAAAATGTAATGCAGGTTGTTCATTAATAAAGTTTAAATTGATTTTTTTTCGAAAAACAATATCTACTTTCATAAAATATATCGTACTGTAGTTGAATTTAATGGGTCTGAAGAGTAGCGATATTGCGTGCTAAAGAATCATGCGCCGCAGAAATGTTGTATCCAACTAGTTAAATAAACCATACGGAAATTCACAACTAGGGTTTCTAAAATTAAGTGTCTCGTGCAGAAAAATTCACTCACTTTTTTTTTTTAAGTAGACAGACATAATAATTCATAAACTGAACTATATGAACTCTCGCAAGGTAGTCAACACGCAACCTATTATATGGTGAACAGAAATTACTTGAAGCGTGTTCAACATTTTACATTTAAAATTTTAAACCAGATAAATTGTTTAAGAATTTATTATTATGTAAAACATTAAATAATGACAGTAAATTCACTTAAAATATAAGATAATCTAAAAAGCTTTTTGTCTCATTTCTTATAAGATAAATTATAATTTAATATCAAGTTAGCTATATCATGTGGGAAAAACATATTATAATAATGGATGTGGTTCATCTCTTTAACAATGAAGACAACAATCGGACAATCTCATTGTGTGGCGCTCTTGTGTCATCTATCACGTTTGCAGTCAAGCTAGGACTGGCTGGCGCCCCCTGGCGCCTCTCTACTGCCCAGTCTAGTGAGCGCAACGCCGCATGCAGCAGCAGCAGCCACTGTCGCCTGGGGTAAATGGACCTTCACTAGCACACACACACGCTATATAAGTGCAGCCTGTGGCTTATATAGCTATATATAGTGATTTCAAACTTTATACCGTGTGATATAAACACAATTAAGTGTTGTGTGTATATACAACATTTAATTTACATTCAAATAACTAATGTTAACAGTTACCACGTGAGTCAAAGGAAATTTCTGACAGACGAAATCGAATGAAATAAATTTTAAAAATTCAATAATTATTTAAAATTTAATCACTTATGGTTTGAGCAAATTCAAAAGGCAGTTTCTCAATAGCTTCATTTCCGGTTTCCATCCATAAGGCCAATGTTAAATTTCTACCTCAATTTTCTTAAAACTGATCATACAGATCCACTTCAAATTTGAATGTCGCCTATTGATGGCGAGTATAATACCCTTCATTCAAATAAACATTTCCGGTCCGGCTTTTTCATTTGAATGAAGTGTACTTAACTGTAATGGAGCCGATTGCAAGACCCATCAACTGAGGTCAATCCTTAAAACTTAATTAACGCAATGACAATATTGACAATGTTTTGATATTTTATAAAATTAACTAAAGGGACTCAAGTGAGGATACTATTTGATGACAGAGATCACGTGACTCCGCTCCTTAGAGAGGCTGTAACAGAAATCACAATCTGACTGAGATGGTCGGCCTTGATCATGCCTTATCACGTACACAATAAAAACCTTCCTTTTCTCGTCGGCACCAAATTGGTGAAGGAAGAAAAAAAAAAGACTACTCAGACTTGTATTATTTTTTGTTGAGAAGATGAACATCGGAATGCGAGACAGCCGCCACCCACGCCGGTCGCGAGTTTTTTTATTATTATTTTTTACCGCACAAGGGTCAGTAATAATAATCATGGACCTGACCGAAGGATTACATCATCAGCAGTATCTCACCATTCATTACGTGATGGTGACAACATAACTCAGATTGCTTTATGTATTTGGTAAAAAAAAAAAAAAGAAAAAGTTTTATAAAAAGTTGGCAATAGAATATATACCCACTTCACTTGCTGTTACACAAATATAAATGATGAAATTTACAACATGATGTAAAGCTATAATAAGTTCGGTGTGGACGCGTCAGTTAACACACTATATTATCATGTGTGCTTCAAACTTTACATATATTTAATTGTATAAATGTAACTATCAAATGTTAATTGCTAAAAATTAAGGAGAGAAAATGAAAATAACTAATACTAAGGTTCATATTTAACTTGATTTTCATCGGAAACGCTCGGGTGTCTTTCGGCTCGGCTAGGCGTATGCGTTTCTTCATTACAAAAATGACGAAAACCAAGTTAAATGTGAACCAGAGTATATAAGCCTTATCTGTACAGTATAGGTATAAATAGCATAATATCTAAAAGAAAATACACTTTCTGCATATGTGATCTTTGGTGAAAAAAGAATTTCTCCTCTTACTTTATTCCAATTTCAAGTTATAAGCTGTTTGCATAGCAAGAGAGGGACGAAAAGTTGTATATAAATATGAGGAGATATATAGCAATATAATAAGACTGTAAGAATTTCCTATCTGTGTATGTAAACAAGCGTATATTATGTTTACTCTGCTACAAAGATGCATCGTCGCTATATGACATGTGCACAAGGTATAACGTTTGAAGAGTATAGTAGTAATTCCCCTAATGGTGAATCAAACAGTGCTAGTGGGTGGTGGGTGGGTCTAATCAAGCCCCTCTGATCTTTTGAGCTCTCGGTTGGGATCTCGCGGCCTAATTAACGGCTAGCTCATTAGCTCTTTGTGAAGATCGTCCAACAAAAAACTAAGACATGAGATGAAAATTTTACAATATTATACATTGACTAATCTTATATATTAAGAAGCACTTTGAAAACCCCAAATCTCCAATGCTTTTCATATGGCGGACGCCAGATCGGCTTGACAGACCCCTTCCCCCCTTCGGAACTCGACGAGACCTTCTGGGGGGGTCGTCGGCGGGGGCCGCCGGGGGAGGGTGACGTGCACTAAGGTCCACGTTTGGGGGCGGGGGACGGGGGCGGATTTCCCCCGGGTGGTGTGCCTCCGCGGGAAAGCTGATCAATCTCCGAGTTCGTGTTTTCGCGTCTTCTCATCTGGGTTTTTGGATACGTCAAGATGCGAGGCAAAAAGTTACGAGACGTTTTGGACGGTGGCTGCCCGCAAATGGAATCACGTGACCACAGAAATCATTAACTTTCTTTGTGTGACTGCTGCCATCCCATTGGCTGCTTCTGTTTAGAGGCAACGTTGCGAAAGGGGATCCGACTGCTCGGTGCAGTGATGTGAAATTCGCGCGAAGATTGGTCCGCGGAAATGCGCATGCGAATATCCGCGCAAGTGCGCGCATATGTGCGTAAGATCGTTTCAAGATGGTGGCCGCCCGCAAATGGAATCACGTGAGCACAGATATTGTAGACATTCAGAAGTTCGATCTTCTTCCCATAGATGGAGATGCCACGGTAGCACGTTCCAAGCAAACTACTTTCAGGTGTGACTTAATTATTATATAACTTTATATAAAATTGATTATTTTCGTAAATAATGCTCGGATTTACTCCCAATTAGGTCTAGGGGGGTTATAAAATTCAGGTGAAAGTAATGCGGGTTGCATACTTTCAGGGGCATGTAGGTTGAGGTTGCATACTTTCAGGGGCATGTAAGTGAAGGTTGCCTACCTTTAGGGGTAACTTTATATAAAAACGAATATTTTCGTAAATAATGCTTGCATCATCTCCCGATTAGGTCTAGGGGGGTTATCAAATTAAGGTGTAATTAATGCAGGTTGCATACTTTCAGGGGCATGTAGGTTGGGGTGGCCTACTTTCAGGGGCATTTCGCGTTCGGTACATCATAGCATTACGAGGTTTAATCACAACTGCGGCCACCTCTTTGTGTTGAAGATGGGCAGTGTCCGGAGTAAGCCCATTGCCTTGCTCGCTCGATCACAACCGGACGCTAAGAAAATAATTAACTCGAATCTGCCCAAACTCCTTAAAAATATTATTAAATAAAATAAATAACTATTAATAATAATAAAATAGTAGGGGCCTAACAACTGCGTCAACACGAATTTATCCCAGGGAGGGAGCAACGTATTTTTATACTTGAAATGGTCACTCATCCAATTATTAACCACGCTTGACGTAGCCTGACTTCGGTGATCTAACGAGAACCGGTCAATGCACAACGCTACGCTGCGCTCCACCTCTACTCTGAATTTTTTTAGATTCTTATGAATCCTGCAAACTATTTTTCAATACTTATTGAATGTTCTGTAATTTAAGTTGGCACCCCTGAATCGTTATTAAAAAGGATAGGACAGAGACGCCTGTTGCCGCCTCCAGGGGGCGTGGCAGCACATTTAATAATTATTTAAAAATAGTTCTGGGTTTCAAAAAAAAAAACCCTGGAGAAAATCAGAGTAGCATAATTTGTTTGGTAGCATAATTTGGTACCTTCAATTCATTTCTGCAAAAAAAAATTTCATGTAGGTTGTCCATTTTGCATTAAAACACCGTTATGATATCACGTACTGAATACTTACATAGATGGCAACGTATGATTGACAAAATTAATTAAAAGACTTGAAAGCAAACGAGCGTAAGCGCGAGTTTAAACCCCACCCCTAGTAAATAATGTTAAGTAAGGCTATTATTGTTATAAAAAGCTATTATATTTTATAGTAACTACCTACGTACTAGCTTCCTAAACGAAAAATAAAAAAAAAGTAAAGGGGTTAAAAGGAAGTAAGCTTAAAAACTAATATACGATAACTTGTTCTATAAATTCTTATATATATAAATTGCAATAAAAAAATAAGTGTATAGGAAGAAAAAAAAACAAACAATAGAACGTTCTTACATTTTTTTATATAAAATATTATATATATAAAAAGATATCGTTAGTAAAGTAAAATATCAATAAATTGTTACAAAGAGTCGTTTTTATACATCAAAATACGCACTCTATTTTATCAGAATAACTCAAGTGAAAACGCAGCTTTATATTATAGAGAGAGATCGTTTTCATCACACTCAAGCCATTTATTTACGAATCATCAATGATTACTGTTTTTTTAAAAAAAAGTATTTAATCTGTATCTCTTTTTCAAACCATTAATCAAATTATATACACATATAAAAAAATATAAACATGGTCATTACTTTGTGTTAAACTAAAACAAATACATCATGATGAGATAGCCAATATATCTGCATATAAACAGTCCTATAATAAAGTCGTCTCCATTTATCTTTGATGTGACGTCATGAACCTTTTCCTTTGTCCTCCAATACAATTCTAATGGGAGAGTCACATGACGTCAAATTAAAGATAAACTAGGACGACTTTTGCAATTTAATTATTTAACTAACGGCATGATTTGACTACGCCGGCGAATGAGCTGACAAGTTTAGCAGTGTGCTGTTATTGTTGAAGGTTATGATAATGACCTGCCTCAACTTCTCGAATGCAGCAGCAACAACAACTCCACCCACAGACTGCAATAAGAATAAGTGAACTGTAAGTACGTAGTATGTACTGCATATATGTGGTAACCTCGAGGAACCGTCTGGCGGTCACATTCCTCGACGGCGAGCCAGGTAGTACCACGTGATCACACCGAGGAGGAGCAAGGTCATCAACAGTGACGTCACATTATATAGTGGAGGAGGCGGCCAGATTTAATACCGAACTTAACTTACTGACCCAACAAAAATCAACATGTTAAATATAGCTTACTCTCTCATGTTATAAATAGAATGTTGATAATAATTGAAATTTGATTTATAGGACTGATGACATTACCTTGTATTATATTATTGTATTATGTTCAAGAATAAGAAACCTCATTTATATAGCACCCTGGATAATGTTCATGCTTACAATACAAGAAATAAATCTAAAGTTGTAATCCCAATACACAGCAAAGCAATAACAGAAAAGAGTTCATACATCAAACAGCAAAAACTTCCTTGCCTCTTGAGACACATAAAAAAATGAAAATTTATTTAAAAAATTTACTAAAAAAAATTCTTGTAGAGGAAGAGTATTATGATGTTAAATAATTTTTTCAACGTGTTTTGAAAATTATAGAGAAGGATATTTTTCAGCATACTATCAAAAAATATTAGTATAATATATTCATATGCTGTAATTATTGTATATGTGCATGTAGGTTATGAAAAGTGTAATGTATGATAATTAAGTATAATATTACTGTTGTTTAGATTGCTCAAGATAAGTGTGTGTTAATTTTTATTTAGTATATCATAATTATGTGTATGTAAATTTTTGACAAGACTTTAATACTGTATTGTGACAATTTATTGTTACTGTATATACCACCAGTAGTTAAATAAATAAATTCTATTCTGATAGTGCATTATTTACTATGGTAATGAAAGTAAAAGTCATTATTACAAGTGAATGCAATGAAGGGTTGCGGTTTTTTTCAACCACATTTTGTTACAGTAGCTTTCTCTTGTTCGCTTCCCGTCTCATGCCATCAGGTGATTTGATTGGAGGTGCGGGAGGAAGAGAAGGAATGTGCCCCAGGCATGTTTGGTCCAGCGTAGCATCTTTTTAAGATGGGCTCTCATCAGACCGAACTTTTCCTTGCACGCTCGACTTCAAGAATTTCTTCTATCATAATAGATTGGAAACTACTCTTCCTTATAGATTGATTTTATCACCTCGGCATGATGATAATGACATTGTTCATACTAAAAAAAACATGAAATTAAGGAGGGTCGCACAGTGCCTTCGTATCGCATCGTATGATAAAAATTTAGAATCGGTTCTTAAATGAGAAACGTATGATCGTATGTGATGCGATACGAAGCTGTGTGCAAGCGTGGGTTTCAATTTTTTTTTTATCATACGCTGCGAGATCATACGATTCTGGTGTGAGACAGCCCTAAATCCCAAAACTGAGAAATTCACATGATATATGATAAACATACGTCCCGCATTACAATAATAAATTATCAAAACAAGAACATGTATCATGGTATATTCCAGGTTAACAACAAAGTTGGATAAAAAGCTGGTACTGAGAGTATGTCGCAATTGTCGTCTCATTGCATGACATTACACATGGCGTGGGCGCGAGAAGCAAACAAGCTGCAGCAGAGAAAGGGTTTGAATGTTGCTTTCCCTGCAGCCTACAGTGAAAGGAGATGAGGAAGACTTACAGGCGAGTGTTGGTATTATAAAATGTCTCGACTTACATGACATCGTAACTAAAAAAATATAAAGAGTTTTCTGCAGACAAAATTTGGCAACATGAGAGCAATTTTACATCGAGTAGCATCCGAACTAAAGCAAAACATATTCTCATCTGTTTCCTCAAGAGGAAAAAAAAAAAGAAGCCTCAGGAAATAAAGTAGCTGATTTCAAACTGTTTGAACACAAGTTCTTTTTTCTAAAGCAAATAATAAAAAAATATATAACCGTAGGGTTTTTTTACTGTATCCGATTTGTGTATCTATAATATAAATCTTCAGGTATTAGTTTTACGATAAAATACTTCAATACTTTATTGTAGATATAAAAAAAAATATTGCAAAATCTGAACATGATATTACTTTGATGTTTACATATCAAAACTGTATATAGATTTATATGCATTCAATGCAATCGTAAGCTCAAATGACGATATATACAGTATAATATAATGTCTCATACATTATGTTCAAATGACGGTGTTTTAATATGGATCCGTTGACGACGCCCCATAAGAATTTAATATTATCCGTCGTCAACGAATCCGTATTAAACAACATCATGTGTACGTAGTGAATGTAATACAACGATGACGTCATTTTTGTTCTCCATCTAAATATTAAATCTGCATGAAATGTTGATCTCTAGGCAATATTATTTGAAGAAACAAACGATTTCTTTATCATGACCTCGCCGCAGACTAACAAAAAGTGGTTGATAGATCGGTGAAGAGCAGCATTTCATTCAATTGTTCGGTGAGGGCGGCCGGAACTGTGTAGGACCTTGAGGAGCGGACGTGAAGAGCAAACCAACCATCCAGCCACCTTTACCACGACGACCTCGTACAGTCCTTGTTACATGTACCGCACAGTCGAGCAAACAAATTGAAACACACCATTATCACGACCCCGTGACTCTCATATTGTTCAGGAGTTTCATGTTTACGTTTCGGATAGTAGTGAGATGCCCGAAACCGCCCGAAGATCTTTGGGATGTAGGCTGAAAATCCTATGCTGTGAAGAAAATTTCATGAACTCCCTATTTATAACAAATACAGTGCAAGTTTTCCAATATAACTTATAGAAAAATTTAAAATTTTAAATTTAAAATTGTCTACATAAAAACAAAACGCTCTTCCGTTTAGACAAATTTATAATTTTTAAACAAAATAATATTACTTGTTCCCAGGTTTAAAAGCTAAAAAGCTAGTGGGATTATACGAAGCAATGTTTACACACTGTAGGGAAGCCATCTCAATCAATCGTTGAACGAAATAATCCCACGCAGCTGCAATAATACGAGTGTTTCAAGACATTTGTGCAAGTGGCACGTCGAAACAGGAGGAGCAACAAATAAAATCACAGTCAATATTTTACACAACAAGCTAAAAATTGCAAAATATTCAAAACAAATCGGTAAAATTGCAGAGACCCTGAGACCCTATAGGGAGAGAGAATGCATTCAGACAGAGACCCTACAGAGACAAGACACGGATTTGATCAGAGTTTTGCTGTTTCTGAGAGTGGCGGCGGCGCTGCGCGGGCAATTTTAGCCAGCAAGAACCGGGCCGTGCCGCTGTGAATTAGTGGCGCCGCCACTCTCAGTTACAGTGAAGCTCGGCCAAGCTGGTCAAATTTCTGGCCATTTCAGAGGTCTCCTCTGAATGCATTGAAGTTCGCAAAATAAATTTCAAATTTTCCGCGATGTCACAGGTTCCACAATTTGTGTCCAACTCTGTACATGTCAGACCGGACGGACAGTACAAAACTTGGCCTCATTACACCATGCAATGATAAGAATCAAGACCTTTATGAATAAACACAACGTAATTGAAATTCCTGCAGCTGATTTAACGAGTTGTTTATTAAAACGACGAGAGAAAAAAACAAAAGAAAAGTAGAAAACTTTATTATAGCTTTTTTTATAATATATACGTGATGTAAATTATATATATACGAACAGGAAGAAATTAATAATTGTTTAAGTATTTTTTTACAGATGATGTCATCGTTTTTGGCATCAGAATTGAAAACACAGGAAGAAGCTATATATGAAATATTCAGAGACAAGCAATTAAGCATTAAAAAAAAATAAACAAATTTTACTCTAGTTGGTTCAAGGTGCGGTGATCACCAATTGAGCACCATATGTGGAAGTTATTACTTTTATAAAGGTCATCAACACGTCACTATTTACACAGACAAGATTACATCATTCCATACACACGATGTAACGAGAGCTAGTCATCATGTAACTTGTCCACTACATAACTTGTATAGGGGAAAGTAGATACTTCAAAAAAAAAAAGGTATAAAGACAAAACTGAACAAATATTGGTACGTGTGTCAAATGAATATGGTGACGCCATTACTAGTGGTAATAAAAGGCTGATTACGCGGCCCCTTTATTTCGTTCAGCACTAAAGCCTTGCAAAAAGAGTCTATTGCGAGGCTGTGGCATGGCGCTCTACATAGATTAAGTTACACAAGCTTATATAGGACCGGCGCCGCGACGGATTGATTCCTTATACTCCTCCACAGACTCCCAACGCCCACACCAAAACCTTACTGACTTTTTTCTCACTATCAAATGAGGCCACTTATAAGTCTCTTCTACAAGGATACAGTCATTGGAGTTAAATTATAAGTAATTGATTCAATTTCAGTAATCTACTTGTTCTCCAAGTAGCTTATCCGGTAATCGAACTTTCACTAAAAAAGATTACGAAATAAAAAAATATCAATACTATAGTAAATTTGCATAGAAAACTGTGAAGTTTGTATGTGTGAAGAACTCTCTTCCTGTGATGACGTCACACACCAGACAAGGGCGACTCTGTTGTCAGGTCTTATCGCCAGCCTCTTATCACGGCCCTGCTAGCATCATATACACAACAATGCGCTCGCTGTCTAGCCACACTCTGGTGGTGTTTATAGAGCGCCTCGTTGTCCACTCTTTAGCACTACAGTTTGATCAATATAAGAGAGGCATTACCGATGTATCATAAGTTAATTACTGCTGAATATATACGGACTTACATTAATTAGAGCAATGCAATTACAGCATTAAGGGGGATTCACACGGTGATTTTTATCATGCGACGCAAAGCGAATAATGCGCATTCGCTGTAATATCCATTAGCAGCCATATTTGTCGATTTAAAAAAAAAGAGCATTGTAATTCAACGCGATATTCGTCGCCGCAACCAATATTATATGCCACAACCCTGTAAAATTCGCTCGCCGCACAGGATTTCACATCTTTTGCGTCAAAATTGCATCGCATCACCATGATGGGGATCTTATACCTTTACAGCAGATCCCTAAATTAGAAAAAAAAAAAAAAAAAAAAAAACATGTTCGGAAGTATTATAATTATATTACAATGCTAATTTCAGTCATTCCATTTCGACAATATCAAAGAGTTCAATGATACTTATCTTTTATTATGATATTAGATTACTACTGGAACTATAATTTCTCCATTATATACAAGACTTACAAAGTACACATCATGTAATCTCTGTTTGAACACATGACTGCATAATGACTATCTGCAGTCATTACATATAAGAGCTAATTAGACTAGCTATATATAGTCCGGTACTATAAAACTGATAAAACTGATGACAGATTTTGACTACAAGGTCATACAAGAGCATCTCGTGCTGACCAATTCTTAGTTAGGATTTCTAAGCCTAAAGCAATAAAATTGAAGCTGTTGCGTGAAGGTATATGAAAGTGAAAGTATAATAACATATTATTACGACAAAATAATTAATTAATAATATATTTATAACATGTCCTTTGATAAAAAACAATCCTCGTCGTGGAATATATCACATGGACTAACTGCCAATATGTTGTCAAAGTGAATATGGTTAACAGATTCCTCCTCCCATCCGGTGACCCAAATAACGCGGCGTGAGAGAGGCAACGCCGGGAGATCACCTAGCGATATATTATAACATTTAGAGGAAGATTCATTACCTGTAAACTGAAATGCAAAATCCTCGTAGCAGGTAATATATAACGTTAAAAGGTGTTAGAAAACGTAGGTGTGTGTGTGTGAAATACAAAAGCCTCATCCCATTAGAAATTCCAATAACATTTATCATGAAAGACTAATTTGTCAGACTGGTTCCAATTTAATTTCCCTCCCTTATATTACAACATCGCGATGCTATAAATCTTTTATTTGATAATAAGTCTGCTGTTGGTTGAATATTGAAAACTTGTACGCTTGAAAATTTACTGATGTTGGCTGCTTAGTTATACGATGTAAGTGAGAAACGATCCAATGTATAATAATTTATGAAAGCGTTCTAACTTATTACATCAGAGATTGATTTCAGAAACAGTTTTATTTATGAAAAAAATAATAAAATGTTTTTTATTTTCACAGAAAGGGGCGTGGCATCTTGCAGTTATTGTTCAAATACTTGCATACAGTTTGCAGTAAGACGTTTTGTATGAGCAAAGAATTCAGTCTGCTTTACAGGGTGAGTCAACAAGCTAGTGGAATGTCACATAATATAAATACCAGAGAGCTTTAATTTAACAATATAACAACATCTTTGATAATACTGAATAAAGGCAAATGTTTTAACAGATAACTATTACATGTAATGATATATATCAATCGTTCTAATTAAACTTATCTCATTATAGCAGGCAGTATAATAATTATGTCAATGCAGGCTCGGACTGGGAAGCTATATAGGACCATGTAAGCATTACAGGCAGCAGGGACTACCTAGCTCTGTAAAGAGGTCTGAGGCTACTTTTTGTATGCTCTCCATGTTAAAAAGTAGAGAGGCCAATCAGGGATCCCTGATCCAACCTTATGGCCAGTCCGAGCCTGTGTCAATGGGATACTGAATGGAGTTGATATTTTGTACGTCTCCACGATATATATCTACCTAGCGTGTTGTCCGGCAACAGCAGCAGCTGTGTCCGAACTCGATCCCGGTGCACCATATGGCGCAGAGGAGGACCTCGCACGCAGGATCGGTTTACCACAACCAACTAATCATCATCAGCATCACAACAACGGTGTCTGGCACCACCACGGTCTACCTACATGCACACGAAACCCTCTAAAGTTAAGCGCGTGCGACCTTGAAGTAATTACCTTACAATGAGTTGTTGTACAACGTATATACGAATGTCATTTAAAAGTTAGCAGTGCAAATAAATTAATGAATACACGTATTGATATGGCCCAGTTTGCATGTTATAGTATATAGGAAATTTATGTTTTAAAAAAAAAAACACTGCCAGTTTATTGCACCTTATCGTTACATTATGGTCTACAGGTGAGGGCAAATTATTAGTTTCCATGACCATAAAAAAAATATATATATCATGCAGCAGCCTCAAGTTTGCTACAGTCCAAACCGAAGAATTACAGTTGATAATTGAAGATTTAGATTGTTTACGTCATTTATTATTACAACCGAGAAAAGTTAATAAAGCACTTCATTTTTAAGTGCAAGATGGACCTTAGCGACATACAAATGAGCATCGCGAACTCAAACGAGACGTCTGTTTTCATTATAACAATCAGCTGTGATGGTGCCTCAACTTTCAACTTCTCTCCGCACGTACTTGACAAGTTGGTAATTACCATTCGAGTTCGCAGCGAAAGTTGCCGCGTACTGGCATCGAACCCGTTGTCTTGAGGTAGAGAGAGTCACCAGACTCTTTATAAACTTGGTGTAAAATCAAGTAAATGGCATGCAACTAAAATTAATTATAATGTAATGTCTCTATGCCATTAATAATTAATTTATCGTGCAAATCAAATCACAATTTATATAATTCAATTTGATATGCACGGATAACAAACTATTGCAATATACCAATAAAAAAAATTGTAAATTCTTTATCGCTATGTATATATTATAGCAAAAAGGTATAATATTATTATAGAAAATATAATTTACTCTCACTTTTTAAGTAATAATAATTTTTATTGAACATTAATATTTTTTTTTTTTACGTAATAATGAAAAGTTACATGATATTTATTTAGAAAGGAAATAGAAAATTGTGATTTTTAAGACTGATGGACTGTCTTATAAATAGAGGCTTCAAGTCAGTGTGTCGCTAAGGTCCATCTTGCACTTGAAAATGAAGCAAAGTCATTTGTTAACATTTCTCAGTTATAAATTATGTAAAAAATTTAAATCTTCAATTATGAACTCTATTTTTTGTTTTAGACTGATGTTCCGTAAAAGAATTTTTCCTAAAATTCTTCCACTTTTTTTTAACATATAGTTTTGGTTAGGACGGTGGGAACACCATCAAAATCAGCTGACTTGAAGCCTCAATGAGGCCACATATTCTGTCACTGTTGTTGCTATACGCTGGAAAGACGGAAGACCCGCTGAGCTAGCAGCAGCAGCAGCGTGCGGCGCATCAAGCACATAATAAAAGGATGCCATCATATAAGAGGCTTCCTTTTCGTTATTATCTCGGTGACAAACAATGAGCCAGTGATAATCCTTCTCGTCTGCTTTCAAGCTGATAATAACACTACTTTTTATACACTTTGTAACTCAATTTGTTTGACTATATAGAGATAGTGTAGGTGGGTACTTACACGTACTTCCTTTCCAAGGAGAAAACATGTAATTACATGACGAGGCTTGGGTGAAATCAAGAGGAACATTACAAAATTTAAAAGTCTCGTATAATAATGGGTTCAAGTGATACGTGTTAATAGATATGGTCATGCAGAAGGATGTTTGTCATTGTAATTAAAAGAAACATGTGGAATTGTACGATAAGATTTGAAATATGTTTTCCTTCCTTATCACAATCAGCTGATCAGGAAATAGTAAATATATAAAAATAGTGCAATTTTAGCGAGCAACGATTTGCAGCCAAAGACGTATCCTGATATGCCATAAAATAATTTTCCATGAAAAAAAAATGACCAAAATCGGTGAAATTTTCGAGATATTCAGCATTGAAGATTAGCATGTTTATAAATGGAGACTGCTGTGGCTTTTGGTCAAATCAGCATCTTTTTCACACGAAAAAAATTAATTGATTACTCAAAATCTAGACCGATTTGGTGTTTTTTTAATATCAGCAAACTAATTATTATTTTGCCCTTTATTTTATGGACTAAAAATATTTTCAGTTTACCATAAAAAAAAATAATAAAGAAGCATGTCTCCGAATGTATTGGTACGAAGATATCACTGTAACATCCAGTAAATTTAAATTCCATGAGATTATTTTTGCAGAAATGTTTTTTTTTTTTTAACTGTCAAGTAAAACGTGACTGTTTTGACTTGCCAGACAGTATATAAAATAAAACATAATAAAATCCTTATCAATGATATCACCACTAGACATGACTCAATACTGCGTTACGTCGCTTGCTGAGTCGCCATGAAGCACGTTCAGCACGCACGAGTGACGAGGGCGACCACGTCTATAGTCGCCTCGAGTTTACAGCCCGTCTAAATTAACTGCTTCTAAAACAATCACTGCTGCCTCTTTGCTTGTGGCTGCAGCGACAAGTAATCCAAACAACAATACGACTTAAGCTGCTCTCTGCTATGAATAACTTTTCTTCTTGAATGTAAATAAAATGTCAGAGAAAGCAAAATATATAACATCGCGTCATCATACCGATCTATGTATTAAATCGAAGTCATTTTGTATTATATTAAATGTATACTAAGATACAATTGTCGTAAATTGTAAGTTTCATTTGTCCAACAATGAACTTTCTTCTAAAATTTCTAAAACAATGAGAGGAAAAAAGTAAGATAACATAATGTTTCATTGCTGTATTCATCAGACTCAATAGGTCTGCTCGTAAATATATAATATATAAAATCAGAAATAATCGATTATTATTGATAATATTGATGAATCTTCTGTACATAGAACATAAGGATCTTCATTGTTCATCAATATAAGAATCGATTATTTGTGATATTTCGATTAAAGTCTGTTCGTAAATATACAATCAGAAATAATCGATTTTTATTAATGGAAAATAATGATCCTTATGTTCCATGTACGGAAGGTTCATCAATAATAATCGATTATTTCTTATTGTATATATTTATGAACAGATCCAGTAGAAAATCATTGACGGTCGTTCTTTTGCGTGTATTTTGCATAACACCATCGTCATAATAAATTTTCTACTGTGCGACTCCTTGTAATGGAAGATGGTTTGAGTAGTCGTGTTATATTTCTAAACCAGACCGGCATGTTAGGGTCCAACAACAAAAAAACAGGCCCTCTGTTGAATATGGCAGCAGTATAGAGAGCGGTGGCGTCTCGAATGCAATTTCCTGCAGATGCCCTCGTCACAGGTCAGTACACACCAGGCATCTCCCCCGTGACCATGGACCAGGGAGGCTGGCTAGGACCGTGAGAGAGTTTTTCTCTGACACGCAAGGCATTCGTCAGACCTTTTATTATCCCATGGCAGATTTATATAGATTATTTATTTTACACAAACAAATAAAAATATATTAAAATGACAACATATGGCTATAAAAGTATAGAAATGTATGAGAAAATGATGAAAATTATATTTTTTGAATGCAGTGCTATGCGTCATTGATGGTGCGACATGGCAACGCAGCCATTCCCTTTTCCCACGCAGGCAGGCGGGCGGGGGCTCTCTCTCTCTCACTACTGCTGCTGGCAAGATGCTTTGAGACGACGAGAAAAACAGAAGAGGACCAAGCAAGCTGCGTCTGGAGAGGCGGAAACAAGCAGCCGGGAGTCGAGCGAGACCCGCTACAGATCTGGAGCAAACCAAACCACTTTCACTCTAGTCGCAAAACCACCAGACCTCGCAAATCTACTTCTCCTGGTCCAACCAAATGTGGTTTCGATGTTTACGATCACTTGGGTTACAGTTTATTTGTTGCGCTTTTCGTGTTTCACGCTTACATTCCCGATTATCAGTATTTTTTATACTGCATCATGTCACAAACAAATTCTATAAAACGCCAGTCTGTCTGTCCAATTATAATTATATAATATCTGAAAGAAATAGCCAAAGGGCAAATAAATCTTTCGTCAAATTATTGCATGTCGTGAGAAATTTTTGAAATCTCAATGGATATGACTCAATATGATCAGACAAACAATAAAAGTAATAATAATATATCTGGGCAGTAACCTTCAACGTGTAAACGATAAAAAAAAATCTGTGAAGTGGTCTTTAAATCCATTTTAATAAAATTACTTGTACCATGCAATCTTAATCACAGAAAGAAAAAAAAAAAAAAAACGATGACAACGCAAGATATATTTATTGATTATGTTAATGTAATGAAATCAATTAAAGTTCTAACTTATTGTAAAGCGTAAATTAATAAAAATGACATATTTACGAAATGATTGTCAAAAGTAATCTGTAAGGCAAGCAGCACTGCGTAATAATATGCAATAACGACAGAGACGAGTTATTTCTATATATCCAAAGAAAAGAGTTGCATGATGATTATACTGTCATATATTATTTATTGTTATGTCTTATGTCACTATAAAATTATTTTGGACTCTTTGCATTATAATATAGAAATAATATTTTACGCAAGCTAAGCAATTAGAGGTCATATAGTTTTGGTCCCGGTGGGGAACGATTTGTCGGTTCACGAGTCACCAGCCAGGCGTGAAACCCTGAGGAGGCCACCTTGGTGCTCCTAGAGCAGAACCAAACAGTGCAACTGCTAGCAGTTGTGAGGGCGGGCGGCGAGTGATAGCTGTGCGTGGGAGATGGGCCGCTTCCGGCCGTATGAGATGTAAGCGCGAGGACGCCAATCCATTCCGGGCAGCAACAATCGCGGCCTCGACTGCACCACCACTTGAGCAGGCTGGACAGCTGACACCTCTACCGTTTTATCGCTTAGCCGGACAACGTGACACCTCTCTGTGCAGACTGCTGCAGAGATGTGTTACTGCAGCAACGTGAGGTCTTCTCTAGCCTCGTATGCACACAAATATTTGAATAATAACAACACGACATAATGGGGGACATTCACAAAGCACTTTAACCCCCACTTTAGCCCCGATTTTTAACCCTGGTGCTAAACATGGTGCTAAACTATGAGCTTAACATGGTTAGCCCCTGGTTTAGTACCATGTTTAGCACCAGGGTTAAAAATCGGGGCTAAAGTGGGGGTTAAAGTGCTTTGTGAATGCCCCCCAATATGTACAGGCGCGGATCCAAGGGAAGGGGGGGGCTGCAGCTCCTCCCCAAAATGTTGGATTTAACATGGGTATAAATAAAATAGGCATTTGCCCCTCTCGAAATTCTATTATTTTTTTTTTAACATTGGCCCCTTATGTAGAAAGGCTCCCCCCCCCCCCCCGCATTTTTTTTTTTTTTTTTTGATCCGCGACTGCTTGGGTGCATAGCTGTATTTGGCCTATTATCAAAATCGGAACAGGAAGAAAAAGTATGCACGACATAAAAAAAATGTTATCAATATTATAGAACTGAATAACAAAAAAATAAAACCAAATGTAATAAATAATGCATTTTTCAACCAATAATGAAGACGAAAAATAATGAGTGTCGTTCTTACGAGTTTGAGAAAGAGCGGAAGTTATGGAAACTTCTCGAGAACTAGCAGCCATAAAAGCGCCTCGTTTTGAACGCTGTGGAGAGCACGCCGTGTCCGGAGAGACGTCTAGAGTTTCATGGACGGTAATGAGCGGACTCTCGAGTGCGTGACGTCACTGACCTGTGACGTCACATCAGACTGGGACACTACTTGTCTGCCCACGCGATATCAGTAATGTATCTGTTGACGGGTGTCTCAAATTTAAATAAATCTACAACTAAAAATAGTTGGCCTCAACAATCTTATACATTTACAGATTAAAGTACAAAGATTTGTTTATATTTATATCCAATTTACAAAAATTTGTTCACTAATATTTCGTTACCTAAGCCTTATATACTAGAATTATTAATTATATTTTTTGGAAGCAAAACTAAAAAACTTTTACTTTCTTTTTGCACGAATCGACAAAAACAAACTGATTTTGCAATGTTCCTACCGTCCTATCCAAGCCTATGCAAAAAAAAAAAAAATGAAATATCGCTTTTTTTGGCAAGAAAGAATTTTTTATATGTATAGCCTAAAAATAATCATTATCAGATGATCCCTAAATGAGGGGGCTAGGAGATGTTTTCAAATCAATACTGAGAAAAAAAAATCTAACACGGTGACTTATGGGGAAAATTTCCCGCCGGGCACTACATTGCACTGGGAATTATCTATACTTCTACTATATTTATTATATATGGCACTAACAATGTTATTTTTTAGACATCATCAACAGTGCTGACAATTCCTGAGTTCAACAAGCAGGCGGTTGGAAGTTGTCAATTTGCAAGTCCAGAGTGACTCACTGACTGACTTTTGTGGCAGTGACGTGTTCTAGTTTATACCTACACAAAGTACAACGAATCGTGATAAGCGGTAAAACATTTCCTTCTTAGAATTAGGCATAATTAGTATCTAAATAATTATCATTAATTACACAATATACTTGTAATGACCGTGTGTTTATATAGGGTTACGTTTATCAAGGACTGGCTGTGTGGGAATTACCTAAAGCCAATATAATTTAAATTCAATTCTATCAAGGACTAACTGAAAGTACAATTTTAGCTCTGTTCGTAAATACACAATCATAAAGAATCGATTAATATTGATGAACATTATGTTCCATTTACATAAGGTTCATCAATGAGAATCGATTCTTTCTGATTGCATATTTACGAACATAGCTGCTAATAACTTACAGATTGATTGTTTATTTATTTGATTTTAAATAAATAAATAAATAATAAATATTTGATTTTCACTTGGCTTTAGGAAGTTTTCACGCATGAAGCCACTGATTGAATATTTTAGAGCAGAGAGATTGATTGATTGTTTGATATTTTGGGGCAATTGACACATTTTGGTCATGTATGCCTTCTTAGAGCAGAGGAATTAAGTATCGAGTATAATTTAACTTCAGTCAATATGGGTATAATAATAACAAGCAATCATTTTAAAAAATATATATTTATGTCAACAAAATAAAAATCACGCCTTAACATATAGCAAGAAACACTCGAAAATCAAAGCTCTTGAAATAAATCTAATAAAAAAAATACTCTGTAGCCTGCAGCTGAATACAATGAACTGAAAATTACGTTACTTATATAACTCACAGTAATTAAGGTATGTTTAGATTAGAGATGCAATAACAATAACATGACGTCATAACAAGGTTATGGTGGCCTAACATTATTTAGGAATCGCATGCCATGTTAAGCGCCCTCGCCCAAAACTTTCACTATACTCGCGCTCTCATAATGTCGTAATATATGGTTCGCAGCCGTGTATAAGCGGTATGGCTGACTTCATTTTTGATCACTTCACACCTCGACACATTAAATAACAAAAACGAAATATACGGTGTCGAATAATTACCGCAATATAATGATAATGTACACGTCAATTTTCTATATGATACGCTTCATCAAATAATCATGTGTGTCCTTGACATTTTATTTGAGGTGAAATTTTATCTGAGCACGATTTTTTCAATGCCTTGAAGGCATCAAAAACAATTCCCTCGAATATTCAAAAGTCTAAGGAATAATTCTTTTTTAAAAAAAAGATGTTACTCAAGTATTATTGTATTTTAATTAAAAAAGAGAAATTTAAAATTAGTTAAAAAAAAAATAAAACAAGGTACATTGTTCGAATGTATAGAAGGTACACTGTTTTATTTAGCTCGCGAAAATAAACACGTATCCGGTGGAGGAAATACCTGATAAACATAAGCAAGAGCCGCCGCGGTGGCCTTGGAAGTTGCCCGGGAAAATAATATTACCTCGTCGAGGCTGTGTATTTGTTGGTGCCTTTCTCCATTCAAAGGTCTGCTGCTCAACAGATTCGCTCGGCATACAACAATTTACAATACCCCATTGTCGCAATTGCAAGCCTGCTGATAGCAATACCATAGTAGTTGACAGGTTACAATTAGCGAATATTTGCATACAATTCAATATGTATTGCAATCAAGTTATTAGGTTTGCATATCAATCAAATATAAATAATTATGAATACTTAATGAATAATTAATATATGATAATAATAACATACATTAATTAATTTATATAAATAAACATTATATATGTTAAAAGAGATTATTTTTAAACCAGTTTATGTTAATTGCGGTCAGGAGACACAAATACTTTCATAATTGACAAGAGAATTCATATTTTAAAAATTACCGGTATGTTATTTCCTATAATATTATGCTTTCATACTTGGCACATATTAATTTTATAAAACTTTCACTGATTTTTTTGTTATAAAAAAATTATCATTGTGCATTATTATATAATAAATGCATTATAATAACTTTTTCTTGCACTTGTTACCCATCGGAGGGAATAAATATAATACGCCGGTAGCTTATTTTACTATATTAAACGACAAATAAACAATATAAATGACCCAGTAGCATATTATAAATAATATCAAAAGTTTGTTTACATTCACCGCAGTGAAACTAATAACGCTCACTGGGAGTATGTAGCATTTACACAACTTTGCAAATTATCACAACATGATATTTCACTCATTTTATTAATAAATTAGTCATACTCTAATGAAATTATAAAACAAGTTATCCTGGATCATGTATAAAAAATATAAATAGTTTAGTGCGCAGACATATATGCAAATTACAAATAATGCAAATTTGAACGTGATTAAACATCAAACTAAAATCACGTCTTATCTTAAAATCTAAGCCAAGATTTAATATGTCACGTACTTACTATTTGCTGTACAATAACAATTACATGTCATTGTTTAGTTGATGCAATGTAAGAAAAATCATCCATCAGTCCTTATCACATACACCGCAAAGCACATGTTTGTATTTGACGTTTTAGTGACTTCAGCGTTGAATGTCAAAACTCTCTTTCAAACACTTCTGTCACTATATTTAACCAACGTCAAGGAAAATTACTGTGATAAATATGACTATTGAGTAATGAATTTTCATATATTATATAAAATTAATCAATTCTTACCTTAAATACAGCAATATTCAACGAAGAAAGCCGATAAATGCGAGATCACGACTTCCAATCCACCATCGAACCACTGTGAGCAGACGGCGCCGCAGTTCGTACAAGAAAATTAATAGCTTTCTAGGCTCGCTAGCCAGCGCTTCCACAGTCAACACGGGCCGCGTTGATGCATCTGATCTTTAAAGCGAGTTTTTACCTGCGCAGAAACAGACAGAAGACAGTAGTATTGCGCTGATCCCGCCCAAAGTTATAGCGGGTAATGTTTAAACTCATTTTTGCATTGCAACAAGAATTGCAATTTGCAAAACTCGATCGCTATTAAAAGTATAAGAATTTAAAGTAGCAATAACTGTATATCAATATAATTATGTTGAATATATTTACCAAATTAATCCAAATACTGAAATATAATAGCTTCCTATACTAATTCAATATACGTACTGAATAGCGAAAACTAAATAAAGATTATTTCAATTTCAAAAAAATAAATAGAAAAATAAAGAGATATAAACAAATATAATTAATAATTATGTGATGTAAACATTGTATAAAAACTGATAAATATGAAGCCTAATTTTTATTTAAATTTTACTCCAATATTTTTGTATTTACAGCATAAATCACGTCAGTTACATTTAATTATATAACACTTACTTAATTTTATTTAACATTTCACTACTGTATAAAAAAACATGAACTATTAATTGAGGCAATATTTTTAAGTTAGGAATCAAATCCTTGATACGAGGATTTTTTTTGTATGAGATAAATTCGTGTACCACTCAAGGGCAAAAACAAGCTTTGCTACTTTAAGAAAGTGATTGCACTGATTACAGTACAAGTGTCCCAGTTACCCACAATCAGCTTGTAATAAAGGGAGCGATCATTTCGATTTCCTATACAGGGGCACGAGTCAGTGAGACGGAAACCTGTCCGTGAAGATAATTTAAGGTAGATAACGTCGATCAGCTGTTTTTTACCTTCATTTGATTAACATGTAAACCTTAGCAAATTCACAAAAATTCTGAAAATTTTTTGAGAGGCAGATGTTAGTTCCTAAAAGCCATAGAAAAAGTTTTAAGACAATTTAACAAGCCGATTTTTTTTTAATTAAGTTTTTAGATTGTCTCTCCATGGGAAAGCCCTATGCTGAAAATTAAATAAATTAATTAAAAAAAAATCGGCTCATTTGTTTTACTAATATCTACCTCTCAAAAAAAGTTCAGAATTTTTATGAATTTGCTAAGGTTTACATGTTAATCAAATAAAGCTAAATGAAAACAGCTGATCGACATTATCTCTACCTTAACCCCAGCATCGTGTTATGCCAAGCACTTCATCTCTATAAATAACTTTTGAACTGTCTATTTGCTTGTTCTGAATACTTTTATAATGGCACAAAATACCAACATTTTATATATTATTCAAATTACTGTACAACTTTTTAGCCAGCAATTCCATTAATTTTGTTAATTCAAGAGCTGCTTTCTCAAATTCTCATCAAGCATGAAGTGCAAATTGTACAGTTTGATGTCATGTCATGTAAATTTATATTAAAAATATTTGGAGAAATTAACTAACATTGTTGCACAACTTCAATTTAAAATTAGCCTTGCCATGTGCTTCTTTCTTTAATGCATATTATGTGGAGGTGCTTTGACTGGGTCTCGTCAGATCACCGAAGTCAAGCAAAGTCGAGCTTGATTAGTTATAGTTGGATGGGCCCATTTAAAAAAAAAAATCATGTTTCCAACCCAGGGGTAAATCTTTGCGCTTTCTACCATGTGGTTCCCCCAAAAAGGCTTTGAATCATTGCACAGTATTGCACTTCCGGTCTATTGACAAAAGCTATATCGTCCATTCTGGCTGAAGTTTCCATGTTTCCTTCAGTCGCAGGCAAATGCCAGGATGGATTGCAAGGCCGTGGCCGCCCCCGTTCTGGAAGAGCCAGTATTCTTTATTATATGGTGAAACGCTCAAATTAGGATTTCAGAAGGTTTGGGGTTTCAAACTTAGTGAGTAATTAGTAATTAGAAGTATCCAATTGTGATTTGATAAAGAAAAAGTGGAAACGCAGTGGAAATTTGAGAATAATATATATAGCATTGCAAGTCAATGCATCCAATAATAATAATAATACTAGGCCTGTTCGTAAACCCTGCTCGGTGTACTCTGAGCAAGTTTACGAACAAAAATCGTGACGTCATCTGCACTGCACTCCCTACACCACCCTCTGCACTGGTCTAAGAAAACGATGTAAAAGTGTATACCGAGCAGGGTTTACGAACAGGCCAAATATAATAGTTGCTTGCTAATAATATTAAAGAAAAAAAAAGCAGTAAGTATATTATATATAAATTTATATTTTATAACTCATTACTTGACTATACATGCAGTAAATCACGTACTGCTTTTAAAGCTATTATTTGATCGCGGTATTATACTGATTTGAGTAGCTTGAAGTAAAGTATAAATAATTATACAGTACAATTTACCAATTTAACTTTTTTTTTCTTTTTTGCTGTTCTTGAAAACGATAATATAATAAAAAAAATAAAATTATTGCGATATGTAATGTATATGATTTTATTATTAAATTGCATATATAACAATAGCAGCTGGACTTTCACTTTTTAAACAACATGTCTTTAGGCTGGGCTCGCTATTGCTCAGTCTGTCACGCTAATGTAATCCTCCTGTTGCTCCGAACTCGTACAAATAAAATATGTTACGACATTTTAATTTCACATTAAATTTATTTAAACACCACCTAATTAACTTGTTTACTTTACCATAAAGTAAACATTTGTTCATTTAATATATAGATATAAATACATAAATAAATGCCTAATTCTGAAGACAGAATTAATATTGTCGAAAATATAAATTTAATATGTAACAATATAACTTTTGTTCCCAATAGAGACTTCAAGTCAGCTGATTTTACGATGTTCCCAGCACCGTCCTATCCAAACCTATGTAAAAAAAAAAAAAAAAAAAATCGAAATTGTTTTTTTGACATTAAAGAAATTTCTTTAAAGAATAATTAGTTTTTCATTCATTATCAGAAGAACCCTAAATGAGGGAGGGTAGGAGATGGTTTCAAAAAATAGCTTTAATAGTTACTGAGAAAAAAAAATATCAAATTTTCTAAAATGGTAGGTATATGGAGTAAATTTTCTCGCCGGGGAACACTTAAAGCCTCTATAAACACAGCTCTGTCGGTCCATGCAGTGTTGGCCCAATTGCTGAGTCTGTTGAACCAGTACTGGGCCAGCACTCAAGTGTTTACTGAGTCAGAATTGAAATAAAAGTGAACTTACTCGCTCACTTGTAGATTGAAAATATTATATTGCCTTCCTTGCAACCTCATATAGGTCAATTCACGAAATAAAATCGTTCTCAAAATATTTTTTAGCAATCAATTATGGGTGCGATTCATGAAGCAGTTAGCCAGGTTTCTTAACCACGTTTAGCTTAACCACGTTTAACTAATAGGTGATTTAACACTTAAAACAGGTATAGTTAAACGAGGTTAAGCTAAACGTGGTTAGAAATTAACCTTGCTATAATGCTAACTGCTTCGTAAATCGCACCCAATATATTAATATTATACATTTTATAGTATTACATAAATTTTTCATAAGAGTCTTCGTTGGAGCTTCCCGTTATATTCATTGCACCAACAGTATACATACATATTTTTTTGCATGTTTTAGCGAATTAATTTGGCGTGGAAGATTGGCTTGTTGCGAGAGACAAGCTGCAGAAGTCTGCGTCTACTGAGCACGGGAGAAAGTGCCACCACCCACCCGCGCGGCACGTGGACGAGGGGGGGAGACGATTTTATCATTCATTGCAGTGAATTTTATAATGACTAATATTTCATTATAAATCATGCATCAATGGACAACTTGCATTATAATTTCTGGCATTGCATATTTGAACGGAGGACCTCGACCAGGCGCGGATGAGCTGGGGGCTGGGGGGCTGCAGTGCTGCCTTCCCCCCCCCCCTACTGAAATTTTGAATTTAACATGGATAATATAGGTATTTTTCACACTCACAATTTTTATTTTAACATTGGCCTTATATATGGAGGCAGCCCATCCCGAAATTTGTTTCTGGATCCGAGCCTGACCTCAACTTACGTATTTTCCAATATTTTTCATATATTTTTCTTAAGAACCTCAAAATCGAGAGGAAAGACGCTGTGACGTCATAGTCATGCAAATATTTAACACGCAAGTATACGAAAAGACGTAGCATGAATATCATGACGACAAACATCATCTTTCTCCTGCAATTTTAAGACTAACAAAATAAAAAAATAAAAAAATCGATCGATCGATTAATCGACAGTATTATTACTCCGAGATCCTCCCTTTATTGTTTATTCAAATATGCAAGAAAAAATAGTTATGCAGGTTGAATATATGTTGTTGTTGTTGTTGTTGTTGTTGTTGTTGTTGTTGTTGTTGTTGTTGTTGTTGTTGTTGTTGTTTTTTTTTAGAATTTATTTGATAATTTTGACCTGTTTGTATTATAATGTATATATTATATAATTTATATTATTAAAAAAATATTATAAATAATTATTACTAAATTATTTAATACTTTGCGTGGACTTATCAATTTAGCACGTTTTTCCCCTCCTATCTTTACAGCTTATCCTGAGATTGCTCAAAGTTCTTTGGTGATGATGCGTAATTATGTCATTTCTGAAAATAATGAAGGAGCTAAATTATAGACTTCTCCAAAATAAACTGTTTAAAAAATCTCGATACCTGCAGCATGCATGTCAATAAAGATTGATGATGTATTTATATATATAAATAAAATATAATTATTATTTAGTAACACCAACGACTAAATTCATCGTCATGTGACGTGATTGAAGCTTTAGACAAAGAAATTTTAATTTTTTTACATGTTTATTCATATTAAATTAAGAGTTAAGACATTACTTTATATATAATTGTAAGTTATACTACGTATTAATTCATAATTATCAAGCTATTTCTTTTAATAAAGTGTCTTATTTTTTATACTTTTGTGCATTTCTGCTTTTTATAATTTTAGTTATATTAGCATTATTAGCACTTTTTGGGCACGATTCACGAAAGGAGTTATTCAGCTTTCTCACTAAATCTAATCACGTTTATATATTATTTAATTATATGGCACTAACCGTGGTTATATGGTGAGAAACCTGGATAACTCTTTAGTGAATCACTCCATCAAGTATATTTTACATGTTTTTATTGAATTTTAATTTTCTGCTTGCTGAGTTTATTATCATATGTAAATGAATTTGTATACACCAGCACCTACCCATATAAAGCTTCTAGCCTTGGTATAAGACTATTTTTTTTAACAATATATCTATTTTTAAAAAATAATAATAAATTTCTAAATTATATATTATATAGTAGCGGTCAGTGCTGCAATAAGTACCCGCAATATTCATCTTTATCATACAGGTAAATAAAGGTGAAAATTGCATGCTGTCTTCCTTACTGACCGCTGATGATTCATAAACTATAAATGATGTAAACTAGTAAAAAATATTATAACAGATATTATAATAAAGTTCAGTAATAATTACTATCATAAAATCATCATCATTAATTCATTATTAACTGTAATTATAATATATGTACGCTATCATGCAATAAAATACACCTATGCCATGACCTCTATCAAAATAGTAATTATAAATTAGTACATTTTTACATACTGTAAACGTACACCATGTAAAATAATGAATTCTTGTCTAACATGGCTTTCTCTTATCACGTATGTTTACTTTTTATTTGATTTTTATGGCGAGGTTAAAGCAATAATGCCTTTTCTTACTCCTTATCATCGAATAATAACAATTTCTCTATTTACATGTATTTTTAACTCTCGATCGTGATAATCGTTTATTGTTATTACAGGTGATCGTCAGCGGTCTCATTAATTGTTGTTACAAAAAGTGTAGTAGAGCCTGGAGGCCGCTGTCACTTCATTAGTGCCTCATGGCGTGACACTCGCGAACCGCCCGGGGCACTCTCTGGAGACGTGCACGGTTAATTTTACGAGAACACAATTTCAACAATGTTTCAAAACCCTTTGTAGTATTCTATTTAAGATTAAGTAAATTCATTTTTTAATTATTAAAAATGAAAATATTGTTGATAAAAATAGTTGAATTCTATAGATTTGGTTTAGTAAATAAAAATAATAATAAAAAAAAAAAGTTTGTATAAATACATTTGGATGTTATAATATTTAAGCCGGTATTAACACGATACAATTTTTCTAATTATTGCATATATACAATTTTTCCTTACAAGAAAATGTCAGCTCCATTTGATTGCATTGAGATAAAATTTTCTTGTAAGGAAAAATTGTATACAATAACTTGAAAAATTGTATCGTATCGTGTAAAGCCTATATTACACCATACAATTTTGCATACAAGTTTTCCTTGCAAGAAAATTTCATCTCCATACAAATAAATGGGGTTCAATTTTTCTTGTAAGAAAAAATTGTATGCAATAGTTAGAAAAATTGTATCGTGTAATAGTGGCTTAATACCGGCTTTACTGTTTATATACGTTGATTCATACACGATCGTACGCAAATGAGTTTTCCTCATAGAAAACTATTGGTTTTAATAAAATTATTTTAAATTTTTCTTTTTCTTTTAATTTATTTTTTTTTTTTATAGCTTTCAAGAGTCATAATATAAAACTTACTTGGAGTAAATCGAGAAGTTTTGTCATGCAATTATAATAAAGAATTAACGCTCTGACATCCATATAATGACACGTTCATTATGATTTTGGAATTTTGTTCTGGAGAAGCTATAGGAGATTTAATTTATTTATGAATAATAATAATATATGCATGTTTCTCTTAATTTTTACTACCAATTTTAAAATTATGCAATATTGTTATATATGTTTAATTTTTAAGGTATTTTCTATGTTTCTTGTCACTATGTTGTATTATGTACAGCCACAAGAGAAAATAAATAAATTTAACTTTGGTTCTGTATAGAAGAGCACCAGAACTATATTTAGAAAATACTAACTCTAAAATTCTGGGGTCATTGAGACAGCGTTTAACGCTACTTTTAAACACATTAAAATTAATAAACTCTCCCTCTCTCGTATTGTTACAATTAAAATTGTTCAGGAACGAGCCAATATGACCTTTAAGGATAAGATAACATGAAACATTGATTGTAGTAGTCCTATTTGATTAACATGTAAACCTTAGCAAACCTCATAATAATTCTGCTTTTTTTTTATTGACAGTCCTAGCACCAAGAAGTTGCAGAAAAAATTTCAAAACAATCGAACGAGCCGATTTTTTTTAAATTAATTTTTTAGTTAAGCTCTCCCTGTTTTACCGCCCTATACTGAAAATTTAAAAAAATCGGCTCGTCTAAATGTTTTGAAATTTTTTCTGCAACTTCTTGGTGCTAACGACTGTCTCTAAAAAAAATCATAATTATTATGAGGTTGCTAAGGTTTACATATTAATCAAATGGGACTACTATAATCGATGTTTCGTGTTATCTTACCCTTCAAGAAAGCAAAGAGGACATCGAAGAAAGTCGATTTAATAATTCAAAGAATTAAAGTCAAGGATGAAAGTAACGAGTAGAAAAAATTAAATTTCGAGGTGGAGAAAAGTGGTGTAGAGGAAGAAATAATCTTACAAACATCGCAGATTTAGCAAACAGAAATAAGACTCTTTACGTATAAATAATTCAACAAACATTTTTCTCAGTATTTATTTTATATATTTAATATAAATACAAAAATATATTTGTTAAAAACTCGTAGATCATGTTCTTTTTTTGAAGTATTTTGTAAAAAAAAATAAAATCTTATGAACTTTTTTTTAAAAGATCATATTTTTCTTCGTTTTTTACAGCTAAACTTAAAAGGTCAAGTGAATTTTATATTTTCCTTTCTATTTCGTTCATCAAGTTATATAAAATGAGCGATATATGCAGCAACAGATTTTTATTTGAAATTCTGTATCATTAATTATATCTTTTATATAATTAATATTTAAAATGAAGATGCTTAATAGTTTCATAAAAAAAATAACAACGTTCATTAATTAATGCTTATTATATATAAAAGTGAAAACTATATATATTCCTGTTAGTATATATATTACAGCATAGGTCGTAACCAGTTTCGGGAGACTTATGTGTACAACAGGCCAGTTATATTCAACTTTCCATATGTTTAATGTGTCACATATATTGCGGGAACCGTCTGACTTCCGTACGAATTTTTTATTATTATTTTCATTGCCTTTCAATTCTCCCCAACATTTATTTTTCTTAAGACATACAACAAAAAAAAATTGGCGTACTAACTCTCACCTTCTCCATATATATGGTTATCATCCCACACAATCTACCTTTATATAAAGATGTGGTCAGAAGAAATATAACCTTTAAAAAAGTTTCATAATATTTGGTGCTGTCGAAACAATAGACCATTCTAAAAAGACATTATTTTATATATGACCCATAACATTTAGATAAATTCAAATGATTATTTTAATAACCGGTTTATATATTATATAAATAATAATAGAGTGAAGATGAGTAATTATCAACACTATTTTAGGATTGGGTGACCATCATACAGGAAATACTTATATAATTATATTTAATGTGAAATAAAATAACATATGTTTTTTTTTATTGTTATTATTATATATTTTTTTAAAAATAATAGAAAAAGTTTGCAAATATTTAAGTATTTTATTTCTTATTAGTTGTAGTGATATTAACTAATATGGTAAGAATACATTATAGAACTCACTATGATGATAAAAATAATAAAATAACAACTATAATAATAATCTTCTATGGTTATAACAATAAAAAAAAAACTTTAAATATTTTTATTCTTCATACAAAAATTTTCTCTGAAGGTTCTACAGGTATTTTAATGCTCCGAATCATTTTAGCATGTATCTGAATTGTGAGACGAACTTGATACTCATGCACTCCTTAATTCATTGTTAATTCTACATCGTTTTACATTATATTTCTTTCATGAGATACCATTAATTAACGATTTGTAATTACGAAAGCTTAAAATTAAAAAATTGTTGAACGGAATAGTTAAACTTATTTTTATATCTCATTTATCTTATAATATTTATATATTTTTTAATGAGCTTCAATTACTCAACCATCTGAATTTTATAAAAGCTTGAAGTGGGCTGGCTGCTCATCCAGCAGCACCTTGAATGCACAGCAGATCTCCGCGCTTGGAGTTTATAGTAACTCCGAGAGAGAATATCGACTCCCACATGCCTGTTGAGTCTAGGGGGGAGGGGAGAGAGGCGCCAGCAAGCGCCAGCCAGCCACCTCGGTCATGACCTGTCAACAAGCCCGCGTGAACCCGCTCTCAGGTCACCAGACGTTGCGCAATAACTTTGAAATTATATGTTCAATATTTTAAAAATTACAATAAATGCAGTTCAATTACTTTAAAACAAAATATGTACTATCAATAGGTAAAATATTTTATGTTCGTAAATGCACAATCAGAAATAATATATTATTATTGATGAACCTTCTGTATACATATGATGAAACATAAGGATCATCAATATAATAATTATAAATCATAATTGATTATTTCTGCTTGTGTATTTACTAACAAACCTATAATAATACAGTCAAATTAATTTTTTATTCCTGTTGAAATTAACCGGAAGTGTAAGGTTTATATAAATTTCCTGTTAATGTTTCAGTTTTAAAAATTATCAAACAATTCAGTACTCTTATTACATGTCTTATCTACAAAATTTCAAACTTTAAATACAAATTGAAAAGACAAAAACTTCAAACTTCCGGCTATTTCTGGTAGGAATATCAAATTAATCTGGCTTTAATATTACAACAAATACAGTAAAAGTTTTTACTGAAAATAAATAGAGCATGAATTAATATTAATTGTATTTTTAAGTATAGATTAATTAAATTATAAATATTTGTGAAATTGTGTATTATTTATAATATATACGGGGAAATTTCTTGAATACATATAATATTATAACTGTCTATACAAACAGCTAAGACTTGCAGTTTTTAAATGACACCAAATGATGACATTTAAATTTTAAAGAGAAGACCTGAGATCGTACCTCGGTAGTGACTATACCGTGAACAAAGGCTGCTGGGAGAAAGGAGAAGACTGTCACGCTGCGATCAGCTGTCTCCAAGACGATTGTTGTCTATATCATTGTTGAAACGTCCGGTCGACTGTGACTGTTCCCTCAAAGTCTGTGGGAACGGAGAAATTAATGTCATTATTGACCCACTCATTTGCATTTTTAACGATTTTTATATATATATAATTTTACTATTGAGGTAAGATTGAGGTAAAAAAAAAAACTCACACATGAAAATTATGAACCAATGTTCTCCTCTACATCCCCTATCAGTAGCTAAAATGTATAAGGTATAAAAATTCGTTCTAGTTTTTAAGTTATTAATTTTTAAAGTTAACTAATATAACATGTGGAAGTTCCATTTCTCCATGTTTAACTATAGTCAACTTTAAAAATTCATAAATCGAAAACTAGATCAAATTGGTATACCTGATAAGTCTGATAACCATTGCAATATAACTAATAGAGGATGTAGAGGAGAACATTTTAAGATAAGTTTCATAATGTTCATGTGTGGATATAATTTTAACATCGGGTATATATTATCTTTCCCTTGACATATATATATTAAGAATTTTATTTTATTGATGCTATATATTGCACTAGGAGCATTCACGAATCGTTAAGGCCATATTTAGGGCTTAATATTTAAGGTCTCGAAATTTTGTGTCTAAAACCGATGACTAAAATCGGTTGTAAAAAAATGTGGTCTTGTCATGAATGTCTTTAATATTACATAAAATTCTTGACACAAAATCGACATGAAATTTCAATTTCTCAGCTCATTCAAGTATGCCACTTGTTAAAACATATTGAAGCAAGTATTTTTTTTATACAAATGTTGGAGAGAATGTTATCTTTGGATGCATTATTTAACTTAAAAATGGCGAAGTTGTTGTATAATGCATGCAGTGCATATAACATGTATCTACATTATGTTCTTACTGGAAAAATATTTTCCCATAATGAAATAATTTTCATCTTTTATTTAATCCCTCTCCTCATCTTTTTTCCACCTATTTTGCACCATTTTAGTGGAAAAAGGAGAAAAAGGAGGGATTAAGACGAGTTTACGTAATTTTTACTCTTATTATAAGAGCAAAATATTCGAAATTTTGTGATGTCTATTTCATTCTCACTTTGAACGAAAAAGAAATAATGTGTTTTTGAGGAAAACATAAATAATAATATTCGGGTTAGACGTATAAAAGACAAGTTGAAGACGCTATTTTTTTATTATATAGGATTTCTTCTTGAGTTGTAAATAAATATGTAGTGGGTGCGATTCACGAAGCACTTAGCCAGGTTTCTAACCATGTTATGTTTAGCTTAACCACGTTTAACTATATACCTGTTTTACATGTTAAACCACCTAGTTAAACGTGGTTAAGTTAAACATGTTTAGAAACCTGGCGCTAACTGCTTCATGAAACGCGCCCAATTTAATTTAGAATACATTTCTTTACTATAATATGTTAATATAATATTGTTATCATAAAAATCATTGTATACAATAACATTATGAATTTATAAATATTTACAACACCAGATGGAGACCAGATGGTAAAATTGGCAATTAATTTTGAGGTTATTATTGTAAACATTTTCCTGTCACGTAATTATGTTGACAACTTCACGTGGAGGGAGGGACCCACCCACTTCCAATCAATTTCTTCAAGCCGGGGGGCTTTATAATAATAATAATAATGTTGTGACCGTAGCGTGCCAGGGGCAAAGTCAACGAACATAATTATCATTCTCTGCCATTGCAATGCAAACAAGTACCAATATTTAAACACTCTTGTAAAAGTCATCAATTTTGTACATATTATAATAATAAATCAAATATTTTTATTTTTCTTCTACTTAAATTTTTTTCACATTTAAAATCAATGGGGAGATAATTAAATAGATATTGGGCACTATACAGAAGTCCATTTTCATAAGCCATTTATTTATTATATTTGTTCAGAAAACAGACTACAGGTTAGGTTATCCGATTATAAAGAATACAATAGTTCATACAAATTCTTAGTTAAAATACACACGTACAAAAATTATTATATAACTAAAATCTTGGTAACATACAATACATTATATTTATATTACATAATTAAACATGCATTTGAGTTATTTACATATCCTTGCAATTTCTTGCGAAGATTGATGGAAAATGTCAAGCTCGTATTTACTGTACAGTTCATTGCAAAATGATTGAACTCTGGAAATAAAAGAATATTTATCAATATCAATTCTTGGGTTTGGTATGTAGAAAAGATGAGATGATCTGTTCTTTATGCCTTTCAAGTACAAACTTAATATCTTTGTGACGAATATTATAATCATGATTGAATTTACAATTAGTATAATATATAATTAGGATTATTTAACAACAATCAACACTTAATTTTGAAATATGCAATGTTGGTATCGGCAAAATACTTAAATCTCTAAATTTAAATAGTTCTTTATTATTACAAATAAGTAAAATTAATATTTAAAATTATTAATTTGAAAGTTTGAGGAATTTATCAATTTTCTTCGTTTTGAATTTGATATTATTAATTCTTTTATTATTATTTTATATTTTAAATTTTTAAAAATAATATTTATCGAATAATTTATATGCTGTGCCTGCCCACATCAAGACTCGCATCTCCAAATATTTTCAACCCACGGTGAATTGAAAATGATTTTTTGACAATTGTTTTGTAACATTTTTTTATTAAATAAAAGGATAATTTACCAATTTATGTGGACTGATGATGCTTAATCTAGTGCCTTGTAAAATGTCTCATTTCACCTTTTTTATGTTATTTTCAATATTTTAATTTATAATGACAATACTGATAGTGATGAATGAAATAAATAAAAATAAAAGTAATTATCTTTACGCTAACTGTGTGATTTCGGGTATATAACATAGCATAGAAAATGAATAATAGAAAACATACCATCATCATAATGATAGGACGGTGGGAACACCGAAAAATCAGCTGACTTGATGCCTCTATCTATTATAGAAGCACTACATTCTGTAGGAAGGGTTATAGTCTACATTTCTGGCGCATGACAAGCACGGCACACCGCGGAGTCCTTGCTGTGAGCTTCGATTCAATTTGTTATATTCAAAATTGAATAGATTCAGTACATTGACAGATACGTTTCAAAGGTACACAAATGTATGCAAAATTTTGATACATTCCAATGACAAAAGTCTCTAATTATGTAACTATATTTTATATAATGACCATTAAAAATGTTCAAAGGAATGCGAGAGAGAATTTCATAAAAAAAATCTTTATATTTTTTAATTCAGCGTAAAAGTTCTCATCATTACATTCACTTTAAAATCAACGTTATATAATTCGCACAGGTATGTGCTTACGTATTAATTTTTTTTTCCTACTTCAGAAAGTAACTTTTTAACATGGTATACTTCGTTTGTGTAGATTTTGTTTGCACGGAGTCAGGTTAACAAAGAGACAGTTCCGAACTCCAACTGGGATACACAAACAAGTGACCTGTGAGCAAAGTTTTCAGCCCCTAGGCAAAGAGTTGCTATTATATCCTCACTATAACTCGTTCAACTCTACGTAAATGCTACAAGGTAAAGTTCTACGGTCAACTTTAAAATTGTAGATCCGTAGTTTTGGAACAAATCTTTCGTCAGAGTAACTTTAAAATAAAATCAATTACAATTAACCAGGGTGTTACTGGTAACCAAAGTGTTTTACTGTGTAATGTCTCGCACCCTGGCGAGATTTTAATTAGGCCCGACTGCGGGGGTTGAAAATGACGCATGCAGTGCATTCACCAGTTCTCGTTAGATCACCGAAGTCAAGCTACGTCGAGCGTGGTTATTACTTGGATGGGTGACCGTTTCAAGTAAAAATCACGCTGCTCCCTCCCTGGGGTAAATTAATTTTGTTTTCCACCCAGTGCAGTGATGCACTTGTGTGTGGTTCCCCAGGCTTTGTGGAAATCACTTTGGATCATTGATAAAAAGTAGAGGTTTCCGTCCTGTTTTCCACGGTTCCCTCAGCCTCACCTGAGCAAATGCTGAGACGCGTAACAGGCCGTGACTATCTCTACCCATTACCCCACCTTGAGCTCCATGGAGGTGTATCCATGGTAAAAAAAAAAATAAAGTAAAAGCAGGTGGTTACTGGTGACCAAAATGTTTTACAGTGTAGTGTCTCGCGGCAGTCACGTTCTCCAGCACGTCATCCTGGGCGCTACTGGTGGGACGTTTAATTAGGCCCGACTGCGGCAATTAATCAGCTGGAGAACATGTGTCTGTCTGACCCAGGGGAAAACAAAGCGGACTCACCTGGCAAACCGCTGAAACAACAAAGCTACATCGTCTATCGTACAGTAGGAGGTGTAGAATACCAAGTAATTTAGGGGAAGATTTAAATATTAAATATATGAAGTATAAAGGGAATATGACTAAAATAGAAACAATTCTGTAACAAATTACAAATTTACGGAAGAATGATGTACATGACCTCAGGTGCGGATTCAGAACCGAATTTCAAGGGTGGGGGACGAGGGGAGTCTCCATAAGGCTAATGTTAAAAAAAATTCGAGTGGTGGAAATGCCTATATTGTCCATGTTAACTTCTAAATTTTCCCCCAGCACCCTCCCCCCTTCCCCTGAATCAGTGCCCCTATAATCTCCAAATAGGACAAATTATTCAATTGATTTTCTTATCATCTTCAACATGGCCAATTATCTATATAGATTTGATAAAATGACGAGGAACCAAAATAATCAAATTAATATGGTATCATGTATAACGACAGTTTTATAATAGCTTAAACAAGACCATGTTCCTGTAATTCTGATGTAAACATAAACTTTCTGGAACGTGGAACAACTTTTTATTGGCATATACACATGTAATATATTATTATTGTGTTACAGAGAATAGAATAAAACTCTGTCATAATAATATTATTACAACGATTGATCAAACCTATTACAGAAATTATATAAATATAGTAATATATATTTACAATAAACAAAATCCATGACACATATTATTATTAAGGGTCAATATATACATTTATATGGGTGACGGCTTCAAGTTTTAAATTTGTGTCATTAATTTTTATATTTTTTCGTAAACGAAGCACACAGGAAGTTGATCGTGCACACTTCTCTTTGATATAGACCGATTGAATAATTCATATCAACTGTTATGTACACAATTTCCAACTAGAACTTTTAATGAGATCATTATAAATATGAATGTCGAATGAATGTTTGAATATAGAGAACTACGGATTGAAATGATGTTAGTGCGTAACTTTACCAAAAGTTGAAATAAATTTCATCTTTTATTCACTTTGAAGCTCTCTCCTCCTCTAATTTCCTCCTATTTTGCACCATTTTAGAGGAAGAAAGAGAGAAGAAGACGAGATTAAGTCTTTTTTCCTCTTCTTGAGCATATAATACTAGAAATATTGTCTCTATTTCATCCTCAATTTGAGCGAAGAAGTGGAAATATTGGAAATAAGATGTGTTTTAGAGGTAAAATGATTAGGTTTAGACGTGTAAAGGATGAGTTGAAGACGTGATTTTTCAACTAGAGTTAGTTTTAATTTGTTTCACGTCATAATTGTTAAGAATATAATTATTTCTTCATACCTCATGGCATGCATGCCTGTGTTTCTTAACTCTTGTTAATTAGGCAATGTTTATTTACATTGGTTATATTTTATATACCATATTATGTAATGATAGTTAATTAAATTTGCTAGTTTCTTATTGTTTTGAAAGTTTTAAATCCTTTTATAATTAAGTTTTACAGGATACTTATAGCTTGTTAAAAAGAGTTTGAAAGTTATATAATAGGATGAGAGAAGAGAGAGAGAG
Organism: Siphlonurus alternatus; assembly: GCA_949825025.1. Taxonomy (NCBI): domain Eukaryota; kingdom Metazoa; phylum Arthropoda; class Insecta; order Ephemeroptera; family Siphlonuridae; genus Siphlonurus; species Siphlonurus alternatus. Next base: position 47,297,217 of record OX463779.1, read on the forward strand.
AGAGAAAGAGAGAGAGAGAGAGAGAGAGAGAGAGAGAGAGAGAGAGAGAGAGAGAGAGAGAGAGAGAGAGAGATTTTCAAGCTCAGCTGTTCCTTCAGCCATTGAACAAGTTCAAGTAAATTGAAGGGAGTACAGTACAATTATCAATACAATTAAGTACCTAAATTTTAAGTCAATTAATTAAATAATCACATGTTATTAACCAATAAATACAATAAGAATTTCTAACAAGCATTGCTATACGTAAATTTCGCTTTTTTTTTTTTTTTTTTTTTTTTTTTTTTTTTACAAAGATGCAAAGGTTTTTATTGTTTTTATAACTTTGATAGAAACTTCAAATCAGCTGATTTTGCGGTGTTCGCTCACCATATATATATCCTAATAATATTAATAAATATCCTATCCAAACCTATGCAAGAAAAGAAAAAAAAAAAACAATCGAAATCGCGCGCTTTTTTGGCATTAGAAATTTTTCAGAAAAAAATAATCATTTGATTAATTATCAGAAGACCCATAATTGGGAGGGGGAGGGTAGGAGATGGTTTCAAATTAATAGCTGCTTTAATATCTTATATACTGAGAAAAAAATCAAAATTTTTAACATGGTGGTTTATGGAGAACATTTTCCCGCCGGAAAATACTTGAAGCCTAGCTTTATTAGTGAGTGGTAAGAATTACATAAATACATAAAGTAATTAAAAGAACATTGTCCTCGCGGGTCAAGAACTTTTCCTTTGGTCATCTGGTCGCGGGACTTGGATTTTTTTAAGATGATCTCTTAAATTTTCTGTTTCTTGCAGTTAAAAGCAAAATAATGAAATATTTTGAACCTTCCTATTTTATCATCAAAATAAAGTTAGAGTTTTTTAATTTATTATTCTTCGAACACTAAGAAAATTGTATTATTATACAAACAACATAGATCACTAAAAAAAAAAGAGAGAGAGAATTATGCAATAAAACAAAAGAAAAAGCTAGATGGGGGTATTTAAATTAATATCAATTTGAAAAAAAAAATATATTTTTTCAATGCAGATACATCCTTTTACGATATGAGCAATAACCACTAAAAAAAATTGTTTATAAATGACCATATTATCTTAGTAACACAATATTATTATAACATAGTCAAATTTTTATTGTTATTAATTTTGTATTTTACATTTTTTTATCGAAAAACTTTATGTTGTTAGTCCAAAAAGAATATTTTTTATTGCCAATTAATTCATCGAGACCTTGAGTCCACGGCGGTGGAACAAAATAAACAAACATTTGAAATGCAAATTTTTGCTGCCTCGCCATCTGATAAAGTTCTAAAAAAAAGAAAATACATGGCAACATTTTTTTTATTAAAGCGTAATTAAATTTTTCAATCTGCATTCAAATATATTTGGAAATTTTATTGAAAAATAAAATTTTGTGTACTTATAGGCCAATGCACAAGGTAGCTTCTTTATCGAAGCATAACACACTTAACTAAAATTTTCAATTTATATTTACATATATATTATTTTGAAATTTTATTGAAAAATACAAATGTTGTACTTTTAGTTCAATGCACACAAGATAATTTTTTTATCAAAGCATATACACATAATTAAAAATTTTAATTTATATTCACATATATTTTGAAACTTGATTGAAATATACAAATTTTGTCTAATAACATAAAAGTGAAAAATAATTCTCTAAAAGTCACGTTATGAAACAAAAGCTGTTTTCATCACAGCAGACGACGCAAGTGGTAGGTTAAAAAAAAAAAAATGCTCCAAGGCTGCTCACGGTGCATGTTGCAGACTTGCAGACTTTCGCGTGCGCTCTCCAGCCATGACGTGCTCTCTTCGTGTGACGCCTCATTAGCTGCTAATCTGGGGGTAGGGGGGGGGGGACCTGGGACAAGTTCACTACATGTTTGTATGATTTTGTAATGATTGAACTTGCTCAGTTTCATCTCACAATCGACAACCTGTATGATTTTTTTTGCAGTATATTTTTATGTAGTGTATCGTCAAATTTTTTCACATTTATTTTTGAACCCAACATTATAAAAAAATAAAAAGGAAAGATGCAGGCTCGGACTGGACAGTAGACTAGGACAAGGAACCCTGACTGGCCCCTCTGATTTTCAACACAGAGGTATACACAAAATTGGTCCCAGGCCTCTTTTCAGGCGGCCCCTGCTGCCTGTAATACCTATATTCGTCCCTTGTCCGGAATAATGAGCTATTTGCTTGCAACGATTTCGTTGCAATAATGAGCTATCTGCTATTTCAGGTAAGTGCAATTATGAGCTGTAAATCATTATAAAATAAAGCTCACAAGTGCGATTACCTGAAATATAGCAGATAGCTCATTATTGCAACGAGATCATGGTAGGCAGATTGATAGCTCATTATTACAGATAAGGGACGATTATGTCCCTGACTAGCCACTGGCTTCTTAGTCTGAGCCTGCTGTGACGTCATAATCATGTAAATGTTTAACTGCAAAGGGGAAGAAACATGTAACATTATCTTTCCCTTAAATTTTGAGAATGTTGATTGAAAAATTGACAGTACATAACTCAAGATGTATGCAATAAGAATTTACATGCAGGTTCTTTACTGTTGGAATCATTGTGAACAAAATTAAGGTAGAGATAACGTCGAACAGCTGTTCGACGTAATCCCCTTTGATTAACATGTAAACCTTAGCAAATTGACAAAAATTCTGAAATTTTTTTGAGAGGCAGATATTAGTGCCTCTAAAAGCCATAGAAAAAGTTTCAAAACAATTTAACGAGCCGATTTTTTAAAATTAAATTCTTAATTTGTCTCTTTATGGGAAAGCCCTATGCTAAAAATTAAAAAATTAATTAAAAAAAATCGGCTTGTTAAATTGTTTTGTAATTTTTTCTATGGCTTTTAGGCACTAATATCTGCCTCTCAAAAAAATTTCAGAATTTTTGTCAATTTGCTAAGGTTTACATGTTAATCAAAGGGGATTACGTTGAACAGTTGTTCGGCGTTATCACCACCTTAAATAAATTTTTAAAAAGGGTAAAAAAATGCTGGATTTACAACAAATGCGCGAAAGGTGTGTAACTATAATTCAAACGTTGCGCTCTTCTGACGTAATTATTGAAAAGCGATGGTGATTTCGCCACGAAACATGATCAGAATTTCACAACAATCGTAACACGTCGCTCCTCGCTACTCATGTAACTCCACCTTAACATAGTCAATATTTTATTATTTTTTTTTCTACATGCTGGTGTTTCGTAGTCCCAAATGCACATTAATTCAATACTAATAGCAGCAAGGTACCTCTAGCCAGCAGGCTCCTCGGGTTTCGTGCCCACATCCGCGGCTCGTCGCTACTATTCAATTTCCACATGGTGCAGAGTTACTAGAAATTCAATCGGCCAAGCCTTTTCACAGCAGTGGCTGCAGGCGGCCGACAGCAGCAGCAGCAGGATTTCCTCGCAATCGGACGCATGGAATGTCGAATAGCTGATCACAACATCAGGGTACCTAGCAACTGAGTTTCAAACTAAAATACTAGCTTTTGTTCGGCGTAGTTTTGTTAATCGTAAAAAGTCAGCGCAAGTCGAGCTAAAATTTTAAGTTTGGCAATCCAAACAATGCATTTTTTCGGATTGCGCCATGTTTTCTAGACCTGGCAAAAAAACATGCAGGGCATAGTAGAAATGCTCCAAAGCTACTGGGCGCAAGTCAAGTTTTAGTCAATCGGGTCGCCTTATACACGGTGTAAGCCGAAACTGAAAAGCTTGTATTTACCATAGTTCAGTGGTATTTACACTATAAGCTAGCACAAGTCTAGGATTACAAGGCACTTAATATGCAGATATTTTAATGCAATTTTTTTAAAACCACAAAAATTTGAAGTAGATTATAGCAGTTTCATTTATAGGCTCAATAGGCTGCATATTAATTTAAAGGGTAAATAAACACTACTTTATACTGGACATTTTGAATGAACTGCTCAGCAATCTTTTTCATTTGTCTCATGGGCTCTTTTTATTATTTTGACTTGTACATTGTGATATATGTATGTTTGTGCCCATGAAAGAGATAATAAAATAAAAAATAAATAAAGATTCGATATTGATCTGGGAACAGTAAATTGTCTATCCCGAAAGTTTCGAATAAGTTGTGTTAGTTTTTAGAGAAAAAAATAGAGTTTCTATTTTGTAATATAAAATGGAAATATTAACATAATTAAATGATGTAACTTAAGATACACTGGAATTAATTTGTATTACAAAATTTCACACGATCAAATTCAGCATAATTTAAATAAAAATTGCATTAGATTACAAAAAAATTAATGAAAATAATATAATATAATCAAATTCACGCTTTAAATTTGTTTGTTCATAAAAAAAACTTTAATAATTGAAAATGCGTTAGGCCATCAAGTTATAATGAGTTATTTTGGTAATATTTGCCCCGAAGCTTCCATTGCAATTTTTAACACAGGAAATAAAGCTTTTATGCCATTTAATTGATTCGACGCTTCAAGGCTTTTTATATGAAGTACTTTTTCTACACGCATATAAAAATTAATTTTATTTTGAATATTTTTGTAATATGCAGAAATATCCCCCCCCCCCCCTACACGATTCTAAACACTTCTGCAGTAAACCAGAATTTTAATAATATGAAATTAACATTTTCAAATTCTTGCCACGAACGAAGCCCGAGTTGAAATAATTGTCATCTTTTATTCGATATTACGCTCTCTTCTCGTCTAATTTCCTTCTATATTGCACCATTTCAGAGGAAAAAGGAGAGAAAAAGACGAGATTATGTATTTTTTTCCTCTTCTCGAGCATACAATGTTAGAAATATTACTGTCTCCATTTTATCCTCACTTTGAGCGAAGAGGAAATAAGATGTGTTTAATTAAGGTAAAAAGATTAGGTTTAGACGTATTGTAAAGGTTCAGTTGAAGACGTAATTTTTCAACTATAGGGGGTCAAATTTTTTAGACACTATATTATATTTTATGGTATAGCGTGCAATGTGCATGACTAAATTTCTTGAACGCTTTTTTGCAATTTTGTCGGTTAGTTTCTAAAAGTGACCTTTACCCCTTTATTGAGCATGGCCAGTAGACCGATCAGTTTACTCTTGGCCAACTTATCGTAGTTAGAATTACCTCGCCGCAGTAAGCCATTGAAGCTATTGAATTGCTTTTTTGTGTAGCCGAGAATCACAAGACCGGCCAAAATAAATTAAATCTTGTAATAAAGTTAAAACATTATGAGTTTGTTTCTCATGCAAGATACAACTTATAGCGCAGAAAAGAAGCTTTTTCTTTTTCTTTGCTGAACAGCAGTTTGCAAAAATACTTCTTAATTGTTATTTAAATAATGTATGTAATTACGTCTTTCTAACATTGAAATTGTTTAAAATCTTTGTTATCATATTTTCAATGAATTATCAAAGAATTTATTTCTTAATGAATTTATATGAGAACTTTTAATTCACAGTTTAATAAGATTTATAAATAATTATATATAGCAATAACATTATATTATTTATTTAAAATGTAAGAAAAATGCTGCATTAATAATAACAACACAATTTTATAGCTCTGTTTGTAAATATATTACACAATCACAATTATGTCCCATGCACATATAAGATTCATCAATGAAAATCGATTCTTTCTGATTATTTACGAACAGAGCTTATATAAAGTTTTTATATATTTTTTTTCGTGATCGATGTTTTTTCTAACTTTTAAAAATTTTAATGTTTCAAAAGTAATAGATTGATTAACAGATTAAATTAATAGGTTTGACCATATAATAAATAATACGTAAAATAAACCTCAATTACTTTATTGTAGAGCTCACTATTTAATAGTATCAGGATGTGGCTAACTTAAATTAAGTTAGCTTAAATAAAGTTAGGACAGAAATACCAGGCAATTAGAGCTCCCTCGGTTTCGAAAGTTTGGAAAACTTTTAGTTGCGTAGCTATAAAAGTTGCTAGACATTTTGTTACTTTTGATTTTCGCATTTTCATGAGTTTTTTTAGTCTCGTCATAATTTTACATCCCTTTCTCATAGTATACTCGTCGACTCGGAAAATTTCCCCTTGCATGCACCATGCCCGTAAGAATAACACATGCAGGATATATTATATGGTCATTTAACAAGGCTGCAAGTTGGGAAGTTTTCCAAGGTGGCAAGTGTACATAGGGGGGCACAGTTCCATCATTGGTTGTGTACGTTTTCAGCTACATTTTTTTGGACAATAGATGGACATACACTGATATAATTATTAGTAAATAACCTTTTTGTTCAAAGGGTATTCATATTTAATATATTTTGTATATCAATTTTTGGACTTTAACCTTTGCCGGTGTTCGATCTAATCCTTCTGTATATAATATGTTGCGATGGTCACTTAGTGTTCGTGCACGTCATTAACACTTGCTGCACTTGCATGTACTACACATATCACTACGTTTCGAGAGTCAACCGCTCTCTTCCTCAGGTGATCTGAGACTCATCTGAGGAAGAGAGCGGTTGACTCTCGAAACGTAGTGATATGTGTAGTACATGCAAGTGTTAGTAACGTACATGAACACTAAGTGACCAGCGCAACATACTACACACAGAAGGATTAAATCGAACACCGGCAAAGGTATATAAAAGTCCGAAAAGTGAAATAAAAAAATTATATATTTATGTTCGAACATCAGTCGACGCTACCGCCATCTCTGAGCGAGTAAAAGGTTCTGGAGCAATAGCTGTACACCTCGGGACAATATAAACGTTATATACGGGAATTTAATGTTTAAGTTTTAGGTAGCATGGAGATGCCCGAAGCCGCCCGAAGATCTTCGGGATGTATAGGCAGAAAAACTAAAAAAAAAAAGCCTCAATTTATATCCCTGGTGCTAAACCAGGGGCTAACCATATTAAGCTCCTATTAGTTTAGCCCATGTTTAGCACCAGGGATAAAAATCGAGGCTAAAGTGGGGGTTAAAGTGCTTTGTGAATGTCCCCCGTTAACATCTCTTTTTTAATAACAGTTTTTGGTCACCAAATATTTATCATAATAGCATTGGTTTTTCTTGTCACTATTTTTATAAAAAGAAATTCTAAGAAAAATGATAAGAATGGCCAGGAGAAATTAATTTTGAGACCAACTTTATATAGCATGTATCTGCTATGGCGCATGACAATATGTTTTGCCTACACAATCGTGACGTCATATTGTTTTATGACGTATGGTGAAAGACTGGCCGTGTACACCTGCTCTGTTTGGGGGCATTGTCATGCAGCCAGGCGCAGATCCAGGGGGGGGGGGGGCTGGCCCCTGGATTTAACATGGGCAATATAGGCATTTCCCCCACTCCAAATTTTTTTTTTAAAACATTGGTCTTATGGAGGCAGCCCCCTACGAATTTTTTTTCTGGATCCGCGTCTGATGCAGCCTATGGAGGTGGTGGTGAACTAGAACGTTCTTGAGCTGTGGGTGTTCTTCTTACCTCCCCCCGAAAGTGCGTCTCTTTGTCTCTCCAGGAAGTCATGCAGGGGTACTGTCTAGAGTACATAGAAAATCAATACATTAGTACGTACACTAGGCCTATACAAGCATTATATACGCCGGTACAGTAAACACAGCAGTGTGCGTGGCGACGATGCACCGGAAGCTGATAAATCAATACTCTCGCGAGCTTTCTAAGCAAATTTCCCAATGAGCTAGCGTCGTATCATGTGTATATATTATGTAAAAAAAAAAACGGAAAAAATAAAATGAATTAGATATTTTTAAGATAAGATAAAACATGGATAACTTTATCCTAAAAAATTGTGGATATTATTTAGTTAGAAAATATCCTAGAAACTTGAAGATAATATCTAGATTTTTTTTTTCAGAGAAATAAAAGTTTAATATCTGGATTTTGTCTGAAAAATATCTATATTAATGTGCTCTGTATGAGATACTTACATCATTTGCCTAAAAGGCAATAAGTTTTGTATGAAATTGTACATGCCACACGGAAACCAAGAAATAATAATAATAAAATTTAAAATGGTAATAAAAATTTGTCTGGATATTATATTTACCCAGTAGAAAAATAATAAATTTAAAAAATATATAATTTTTATGGCTTTCCATGTATTACTTTTAAAAAAATACGTGTAATTTACGGTTTAAAAAATGTTGTCACGCTGTGTATCATAAAATCCAACCAAGCTTGACGTATTGGACGTTTTATTATCACAAGTATTTGCGTCATCTCTATTTTTATTCAAAAAGTTTTCTGTTTGTGTCAGTGATATCCCGCTGTTTCCTCCGACCGTAAAATTGGTTCGAAACTTTTTTTTTTATATATACTCATCAAAAAAGTTCGAGTTGACATCTTTAGAATTAAGTTCACAAGCGATGGCCATTTCTCTCCACTCAAAATACGCCTCACTGATTTTTTATTTAAAAATATCATGACAATTATTAAAATGACATATTCAATTTTATCTTAAAAAATATTAAACTTATTCTATCGAAAATAAACAAGTATATATATAGGCCAAACCCACGTGACGTCACTGCAACGTATATTGCATATTATATACTTTACAGAAGGCTGCCGCGTCATAGTGTTGTGTTGCACGCTGTAAGGGAGAAAATGTAGAACAAAAAAATTAATTATTTATCAATTATAGACGGCAATTATTACATTTTTATCGTTTCCATATTATCTGTTGATTTATAAGGAATACACAAACTACATTCTTGTGTTCTTAAATTATTATATTATATACTTGGCAATAAAGTCAAATTTTCTATTTTTTTTTTCAATGCTTTAGAGCGTACGGTTTGACAAAAGTAGGAGAAGGGAGGTAAATATCTGGATGTTATCCTGTAAGTTGCAGGCAGGCGCTGCCCTATAAGCAATACATTAAAAAAAAAATATTTTTATTTTTACTCTGCAATATTTGAAGAAAATAGTTCACATTTATTTGCATTTACAAGAAAAAGCAACACCATAACATAATTATTATACATATTATTCATAATATATTATTTTCTGTAAATACATTAAAATATTTAAAATGCAATGAAGCAGCAATTTGTTTTATATCCCTCCCATTTCAATCATTTTATCGTCTCGTGACATTATGTACACTGCAGTGATTAATGTTTTCATACATGATCTACAGCAAAATTTTACACATTATCATTAATGTTACTTTTTCTTTACAATTTTATTTAAGTGTCAAGTCAATATAGCATGCAGTGTATCATTTTTTATATTATATTCTTATAATATTGAAAAAAGAACTAATGGTATTACATTATAACTTTGAGTTTTTTTGGTTCGTTGAAGCTTCTATATAAATGCTGTGCATGCTGATAAAATAATGATTCCCTGCATGCACACCCTATAATATTATATATAATATATTTCCATTTAACATGAGTGAACATAGAAAGAATATAAATTTCTTTCTCTCTAAAAAAAAAAAAAACCTTTTGTATGAGGGTCACACAATTTCCTTGCATATATTTTCAAATTTCACACTCCAGTATTGTTATACTTTACACTGTTCAAATGGTAACACTTATGGGTACATATTCTTGCTACATAAATCTTACAGAATGTTACATACAAGTACGTACTTACTTGGGCCTTACTATTTCATTACTACGACAAGCATGAGTGCAACAAGATCGAGGGATATGAATGACGCTAACAGGTGGTGCAGCAGGGTTGTAGCTTGATGCTATTGTTGAACTTTACTGTTGCCGCAACAATGTGCTTTCTCTCTCTCTCTCCATCTCCCAAGACCAATTCGACTCGTACATCCACCCTCTTGGATGGTTTATACGCCCTCGCAAACGTCGTTGTTACATTTCACTATTTTCACTTACTGGGGATTACTTTCTGTGTGGGAGTGTTTTTTATTATCCTTTTCTCAAGTCTATAATAATATAAAATACAAAATACACTACAGTATATTATCTAGTTTCAAGTTTCAAAAGCAGCTTTTGACCATTCCAATAAAGGTAATTTTTATCGATAAAAATACTAAAAATATAAAATAACGAGTCTTAATGTTTTACAAAAAAATAAATTGCATTTGAAAATAAAGGATAATATTTTATATAGTTATCATTTTTTCTTGCTATATTATATCTGTAATTATGTAATAATTGTATGACATAAATATTTAATTATGGTATTTTTATTTTATTAATGATTATTATTAATTATTTTATTTGCGTCACTGTATTGATTTTTTTATTAATATTAACATACACTGCACACACCATTTTGTTGATATGTGATGATAATGTGATTTGACGTGCTTATATTGTTATGTACAATCGAAAAGCAATTAATTTTTTTATGAATTTGAAATATTATAAATCATTTCATTCACAGAAGTAAAAATATTAACTGCATAAATATGCAATTATATCAAAAACTATTATAACTATTATAAATATATTATAATTAGTTTTAATAGAGCGCTTGAAAATTTCTTTTAAAGCATATATATTATATACGTCATTAGATGATTTTGTATATTATATATGTACCTTTTTTTTAAATTCGTGCAATTTAAATTTGATGAAAAAGTAAGAAAAGACAATAATGTTTTGGTCGCGTTAATTTTTTTAACATGCGTGGGGGTGCAAAGACAAAGTTACCTCGGCGTTGTCTTTAAAACAATAAAACTTGACTCCCTGTGATGTTTCGCCCAAAGCCATGCGGAGTTGGCACAGAAATTAAATTTAAACATAATTAAAATGCGCAGTCTCTGCTTGTTGTATTTTGCGCATTATGCTGTGCGTGCATGGGGCAAGAGGAGAAAATTGGTTTCAAATTTTTAGATTTGACTTATAAAAAATAATCAACCAAATTGAACGTGGCATGATTTGCAAATTAAAATAATATTCCAATGCATAATAAGCCTGTTATTTTTATCAGCCCCAAATGGATCTCGATTTACTTTTAATTTTCATTCTTGGGTTATTTAGTTGCAGAAAAAAAAAAGCAAGCGTTGAAAAATTTTGTCTTCAACTAATCCTTTACAATCCTAATCCTAATCTTTTTACCTAATATAAAACATATCTTATTTCTTCTTCGCTCAAAATGAGGATGAATTGACAATATTTCTAATAATCATTTATGCTCAAGAAAAGTACAAAATACATAAACTCGTCTTTTTACCTCTTTTTTCCTCAAAAACTGTGCAAAATAGGAGGGAAAAAGACGAAAAGAGATCTAGCTAATAAAATATGAAATTTATTCCAACTCGGGTTTAGATTATACTTGGTAGATTTTCCAGCAATATTTAAATAACAAAACTTGAAAATAAGAATAATAATCATATACAGTAGAAAGACCCCTGCATGGTGAACCAGAACCAGAACGCTACTGTTTGTGAACGTTGTCCCTTAGTCCATGGTATTTCTGGTGAATTATGGATCAATTTGAATGCCTATGGGATGATAGAGCGTTGCAGTGCCAGAAGGAAGCCAGTAGCAACTTCTCGACCGTCTTGTTAGCTGTATACTGAGCTGCATAAACACTCTCTATAGAAGAAAATCGATGTGTGATACCATAGATTTCTCTATGGTGATACTTGAGGTTGAGTACATATTTCTATATAGTAAATAATATATATATATATATATATATATATATATATGCATATATATATATATATAATAAATATTTCTACGTATTTTGTGAGTCATCTTTCTTCTGGGTAATTTTTGATGTATTATTGGATATATTTCAAATATTTTTTGTAACTATAGCGAGTAAGCCAATTATATTTCTATTAAATTTAAAAATAAGAAATGTATAAAAAATAATAGTGATCACAAATGCTGTATAAAGTGCAATCAAAATTTAAATTCTATATAAAACCTCTCTAAAAGTACTCTAGGTTTAACAAAGAATTGTCACAGCGGTAACAGATGGTGTTTTGAATGAACTTAGAGCAGCAAATCTGCATGTTCGTGACGTCACACACCGCGGGACCGCAGCAGCTGACATTTTCTCCGGGCTGCCTGCACATCTCTTGAAGGTGCGTTTACATGGAGCGATGTCGAGCGGGGCGAAATATAAGCGCACTTGCTTCAATGTCATATATGACAACCATGTTAGCGTGGAAAAATCACGGCTGGATTAAAGGTGCTTTTCCATGGAGCGATGTCGAGTAAGGATTGACGGAGCGAGAAAAGCGCACTAGCAGTAAAATCATATGGCGGCCATATTGGCGTGGAAGAATCACGGCTGGATTTAATCACAGTGGGACTTAAAGGTGCATTTCCATGGAGTGGGGAAAGCGAAAAAATCGCGTGCCGCAGTCAATCAGAGGCTCAGAATTTCCTCGCCTTGCAGGAAGCGATTATATCGCCAACATGGCCGCCGTACGAGATTATAGTAAGTGCGCTTTTCTCGCCCCGCGAAGCGCCACTCGACATCGCTCCATTGAAAAGTACCTTTAAATCCCGCAAATTTCTCCCCACCAACATGGCTGCCATATGACATTGAAACATCGCTCCATGTAAAAACTCCTTGACGCAGTAAAGCTCGCGAGAATAGCAGTCTGATTCACTCCAGCAAGAGATTTATAGAGCCCGCAGCTCCGTCATTTATTGAGAACTTCTCTTGCAAGTGAAGATCGAAACTCCCATGAGTCGTCACCAAAGCAACAGGAGACACAAAATATATATTTTTATATCATAACTCTATATATAATAAAAAGTGAGATAAATATATTTTTTATATTATTAATAAATTTGTTCTCTTTTCATGAAAAATAAAAACGCGTGCTTAAAATTAATTCACAACGAAGCATAAATTTATTCGTCATGATAAAAAAAATAATACAGCTTCTTTTATTAACAATTGTATACAATGTATTTTTATAAAAAAGCACAGCTTTTTTTACTTGAGTAATTTCAAATAAATTGAAATTTTTATTACATTTTCATATACAAAACAATATTTAATTTAGTAGGCATGGCATGTAAATTTTAAACAAGATTTATACAAAAGCTCGTAATATTAATAAAAAAGAGAGAGAAAAAAGGTCACATAATTGTTTTTCAAATATGTCATTTACATAGCGGAAAAAAAGAAAAGTTGTTTAAAAAAAAAGCACAGCAAGAAAAAATTATATTAGCACATTAAATGCACAGTAAAAAATAATAAAAATAAAAAGAATGGTAAAAAAAAAAAACAGCAGCTAATGAATTCTTTTGATGACGTTGCCATGTAATTATGGGACATTTTATATGTGAGGTGTGGCGCAGTGCGTTTGACCGGGTCTCGTCCTATCACCAAAGTCAAGCACAGCCGAACGTGATTATAGTTGAATGGGTGACAAATTTCGACAAAAAACACGTTCCAATCCAGGAGTAAATCGTTGCGCTTTTCCAACATAATGTGGTTCCCCTGCATGGCTTTAGACCATTTCACTTCCGGTTTATTGACAAAAGCTGTAGCGTCCATCCTTGCTGAGGTTTCCACGGTTCCCTCAGTCACAGGCCGGGACGATTTGCAAGACCGTGGCTGACACTGTTCCCGATGTTACTGTTTCGGAAGTGTTGGTCAAACTTACAAGTTAGTGAGTAATTAGTAAGTAGAAGTGGCTTAAAAACCTTTTTTCTATAATGGGCATCCGATAAACTTGATCACCTCTGGTGGACATTCGCACAAAATGCAGCTATACGTAAAAAAGCATTGACTAATTGCATTTTATATTAAACCGCGTCACACTGACGTAAGCACACAACAGACGTGTCAACTTCCCGCTCGAAAAGTTTATGTATTTTTTTGGCGAGTCAGTCTGACATCTGTGTACCACTTGTCAATGTTTTTCCTCAATGTTACGGATCATTTCCCGTTGACGTAGCATGGAATAATGAGCCTTATGTGATACTGTGGAAGGGAACAGGAAGATGTTCACATATATGCTGCTTCAAAATGTAGCAGTTTAAAATGAAAATGTTACAACAAAATCTTATTTAGAGAAAATTTCTTTTTTCCCCACGAGTTGTCTTTATATATATATATATATATATATATATATATATATATATATATATATATATATATATATATATATATATATATATATATATATATATATATATATATATATATATATATTATATATATATATATTCTGAAATGTGAAAGAGCTATTATAGCTTTTGAATTGTAAATCAAGATGATATATTCATATATTTTATAGTATATTTTAATTTTTTTCTTCAATATTTTCCTATATTAAATTTTTTCCCTTACAAAATTTGAGATCCAAGTTTCTTTTTTCAAAAACCCTTGAGTAAAAAACGCTGCTTTTATCTTGTTAAAAGTACTTTTGTCCTTTTATGGGAAATAAGTTTGATGGTGTATAAATAATTGATGTTAAATCAATATTCATAATTTACTCTCAGCACTGATGATTAGGCAACTTTTTAAGCATTGCTGTGAAGCGGGTTGCTTATATCCAGGAGATGCATAATATTTTATTGTTGAAGAGATTCAATTGTTGTTTTCAGAAAGGTAGAGAGAGTGAGAGAGAGAGAGAGGGAGGGAGGAGAGAGAGGGAAATGCGCGATATTTGACAAATAAAACAAAGCATCCCCGAGTTGAAATATATTTTATCTTTTATTCGCTATCCTAGTCTAATTCCCTCATATTTTGCACCATTTTAGAGAAAAAAAGAACAGATTACATACTTTTTCCTCCCATATTGAGCATGAAATGTTAAAAATATTGTCTTCATTTTATCCTCACTTTGAACGAGGAAGAAATAAGATATGTTTTTGAGGTAAAACAACGTTATAAGATTAGGTTTAGACGTGTAAAGGGTGAGTTGAAGACGTGAATTTTCAAGTAGGGTCATTCTTACCTTTCCTGATTAATAAATATTAATTGAATGAATAAATTGTGGCTACAGCTTAACGTTGAGTCTTTCCCTTAATATAGTTTATATTGATTGTTGAAGTTGATTTTATGGTCACGTGGTGTTCGCTCTGAACGTTAATTAGAGTACGTCGCGTGCGGCTCATCCATAATTTAGTCGGAACGTGACGTTTGTCACCGCAGTGTGTCGTGTGGGACTATACAACCGTTCAAATAAATGTCCCTGTATTTTTAATGTAAAGGCGGATTCACATGGCGACAACGGCGATGCGACGCGATTTTGACGCAAAAGTTGTGAAATCCTATGTGACAAGCGAATACGAGAGTTTCATGTTTTGGGCATAGCACGGAGATGTCCGAATCTGTCCGAAGATTTTCGGGATGTAGGCAGAAAACCTTAAAATCCTATGCTGTACGGGTTAACGTAACTCACAATATATATTTTTTTTTAATAATAGTATTGGTCGCCAAATATTTTTCTTCAATAGCATTGGTTTTTCTTGTCACCATTTCTGTAAGAAAATTCTTATTGTTAGAAATATGATGCAAATAACCAGGAGCAATTAATTTCGAGACCAACTTTAGCACGTATCTGCTATGTCGCTGACAATGTTTTGCCTACATAATCGTGACGTGATTTTGTTTTATGACGCATGATGAAAAAACTCGTATATATTCGTCAGGTTGTGGCAGCAAATATCATGTTAAATTACGATGCTCTTTTTTTCATCGCCAAATATCGCCGCCAATAGATATTACAGCAAATGCGCATTATTTACTTCACGTCGCGTGATAAAAATCACCATGTGAATCTACCTTAAAGTTGTAATTAAACTAGTAAATGTTGTTTTTATTATAGTTTTGAATAACGTTTTCATGATATCTCACTTGTTTATCTTATATTTCATCTTGATATTGTAAGTTATATAACAAGTTTTAAATTCTCTTCATGTAAAATTATAATTTCAAACAATAATTCCATCTTATTTATACAAATAAAATCTCATTAAAGTTTACTTCGTATTATATTTTGCGATGAATATAGAAGGGTTGAAAATATTTACTTAATTAGGGCTGTCTCACACAGAATCGCGTGGTTTCGCAGCATATGAAAAATAAAAAAATTAAGAACTTATGCGATCAGGTGGTGCGTGTGTGTGCGCACACAGCTTCGTTTAGTATAATATCGCATCACATGCGATCGTACGTTCCTAATTTAGAATCGCGGTCCTAAATTTTTATCATAATACAAAGTCATACGATACTAAGGCAGTGTGATACCCCCCTTATTTCGCTCTACCTTGTTATATTGCTTGGATTTTGTTGGTACTTTGAAAAAGGTTTATGTTTTCAGCAAACAGAGAGCGTCATTAAATTGTTATATATAACTCAAACAATACTTTTAGAAAACAAATTTCTTTACACTTTGTTTTCATCTATAAGAGATAACTCGGCGGTATGCAAACATAACGATCATTAAAACAACCACAAGTGATTTACATTTCAGGAACGTCGCAATGTTTGTCACATCGTCAGAGATAAGAAAAAAACGTGGAGAAGACGTGCTGAATTTGTGAATGCCACGTCAGTTGTGAATGCCACGTCAGTTGGGAGTTGCGAACGACAACCTTAGTTGGGGCTGACCTAGCTGCTTGGATGCCGTAATCGGATTTGGTCTGGGCGTCAGAGAGAGAGAGAGAGAGAGAGAGAGAGAGAGAGAGAGAGAGAGAGAGAGAGAGAGAGAGAGAGAGAGAGAGAGGAAGAGGGAGAGAGGGGGAGAGTGAAAGAGAGGGGGAGAGAGCGAAAGAGGGAGATAGATGGAGAGAGCGAAAGAGCGAGAGAGAGAGAGAGAAGGAGAGGTCACAGGTCACGCAGCCACCAAAGGTGATGCCTCTTCTGATTGCGGGCTTTTACCACGACAGCGCTTGAGACGTGATGCTGGCCGACATATCCAACCCTCCCACATACCTCCCCCTAGCGTATGTTCCAAATCGACAGTCTGGCTTATACACACTAGCAGGTTCTCCAATTTTATTTGAGCCCCAACATTAAGGAAAACCTTTTCACGGAATTCCATTTACTTTGATCAATTACATTAATTGAACGTTTAAATTTTTTGTATTTAATTAAATTAAAGTAATTTGTCTCCTGTAAAAAAATGTAACCTAAAGTAATTTATCTTTAAGCATCAATACACATACCTTTAATTTATTTTAATTACTTTAAGTCAACTTTTATTCTCCCTCTATAAAATGGATTGTTATCAAGATTTCTGTTGTTTTTATTACACAATTTATGAGCACGTTAATACGTACGGATATTCGAGGTGTAAATCATGCTACTTATTTATTTAAGAAAGTACAAAAAGTTAGTGACACAAACTTTTACAGCAGCTCATCATCAATTCCGTTTGACCGTTCAAAGAACCAACTGCATGTATATTGCTCCCCCCGGTCACGCACTTCCCTCATAGTGGTGGACTTTGGTGCCCCCCTCTGAAATAAAGACATGCATTGCTTATGTTGTGGAAGCTAAAAACACGAGCTTTTGTTCGGCGTAGTTTTAGGTCGTAAAAAGAAAAAAGGCGGTGCAAGCCGAGTTAAAATTTTAGATTTCATGGTAATCCAAGTAATGCATTTTTTCGGCTTGTGCCGAATTTTCTATGCCTTGGCAAAACCAGGGCATAACAGGAACTCGCTGAAGCTATACTGGACGCAAGCCGAGTTTCAACCAAACAGAGCGCCGTATACATGGTTTAAGCCGAAACTGAAAAACTCGCATATATACACTCTTGCAAATGTACAAGGCTTAGATCAATCAAGAATTACATCGGTAAGGATGGACCAAAAAATATTTGTTTATAAAAAGAAGGGGGGGGGGGACGCAAGTGCTAAATTTGATTTTTTTTTATTTAAAAACAGTTAAATCCAACGTGTGGACAGGGCATCCTTTCCACGAGTCTCGTAGTCCTCCATAATTTACATAAATAATAATGTTTATTGTTTACCAAACATGCAGGTAGCTCGATATGGCTTTGATTTGATTTGTTTATTGGATTTAATACAGAAATTCCATTTGCATACATTGATGCAAAAGGGTATCAACAGTTTGAAAATAAGGGTATATTGATATTTTCCAAGGATTTTGTATACTTATATGGATAGGTGGGGGCACTGTCGTCAGTGAGGCAAGGTAGTGAGGAGGAGGTGGGTGGTAGAACAATAGGATGTCTGCCATCTTACCATGGCCTGTGAAGCCAAAACAATACAAAACATTGCGCTCAGCGGCCATGATACAATGGTTTTTTTCCTCAGCAGCTATAATACTATTGGTACAGACCTAGTCTATCCATAGTACAAGATCCTTGATATTTTCTCATTTGAAATTATTACTTTTAGTTACATGGATATTTAAATTTTTAAGCGTCTCCATTCTTCAAGTGTGCCGAATTTAATTCTCATGTTATTTCCACAAAGTCGGAGACATAACAAACGTTGTTCGTTGTGGACTCACGATTGCTCTCCGGTCTGCGTCTCAACTCCTACCTGACGACATTGACTGGGGAGCGAGCGACATTGATCCGTGGGGCATCCCTGGGACAATCTGACCCTTGACCTTGATCGCAAGGCAAAGTCACTGAAGGTCAACTCTCACATTTTAATTTAGTCATAAATTATAATAGACAAACTGCTTGAGATTGCAGAATTGAAGAGTTGGTACCAAATAATGCTACTTTGATTTTTTTTCATATTTTTTAATAGAGCTCGTAAACTATTTTTTAAAAAAATATTTAAAGTACAGAGAGAAAGGCATTTCTTTAATAAAAGGATACGAAATAAAAGGGGCGTGTATGGATTTAAACCTATATAAACTTTGAATAACATTTTAGCAATACTTCCTGGTTTCTGAGGAATCTGCACACATTCGGAGTTTTATAATTTGGCGCCCTTTATTCATTCCTGCAAAAAAACAAAATTTCAGGTTGTCCATTATATTGTTGCAGCAGGCTAAATTTTTACTTCATTTTGTTTTTTAATTCTTTAACTTTAATATACATAATAAATTTTATATATTATGATATAATTGATATATATCGAGAGCCCAGCATGCACACAAACGCGAATAAAAGCAGGCAAAGGTTATTTTCTCATTTTTCTTTAGTGAAAATGGTCTTTACCCTTGTTTGATTGGTTTTGTATTGGCGTCATAAAGTTAGTGCGCCCCCTAGTAGTAACTGCTGGAACTACGTGCGTCTGGCGAGGATTGCTGTATATGATTAAGGGTAAGATAACACGAACAATCGATTGTTGGTAGTCCCATTTGATTAACATGTAAACCTTAGCAACCTCATAATAATTCTGATTTTTTTTGAGAGACAGTTCTTGGCACCAAAAAAATATGGAAAAAATTTCAAAACAATCGGTCGATCCAATTTTTTAAAATTAATTTCTTAGTTTAGGTCTCCATGGGAAAGCCCTATACTGAAAATTTAAAAAAATTATTTAAAAAAATTGGATCGACCGATTGTTTTGAAATTTTTTCCACATTTTTTTGGTGCTAAGAACTGTCTCTCAAAAAAAATTCAGAATTATTATGAGGTTGCTAAGGTTTACATGTTAATCAAATGGGACTATCAACAATCGATTGTTCGTGTTACCTTACCCTTAACATTGTAAAATCATGTAAATGCTCTATCAGTAGCCACAGCATAATTTTATAGAAATGACAACACCATAATTAGTTGTCAAACACTTTCGGACAAATATAAAAAAATATTTCAACTTCGTAAGTGATTTCTTTCCTATATATTTGATAATTTTTGTGATTCTCCCCATGCTATAGGTATTGCCGTATATATCCTCGATGCAAAGAGCAAAATTTGCAGACGTCAGCGCCATCTCTTGGTCCTTTATGCCCTCTATAATATTATATTATTACTATAATATATACATTGAAAGTTATATTGAAATAAAGAGCCTGATGCTGTCAAGAGTTTCTGCTTTTTCATTTCCTCTTTCAAACTTTGATTAATTTTGTTTCATCGACTGCTATTTTAGTATATACGTTCTTTGCATAAAAATATATCGGAATGAATATTTTCAATGCAAAAAGTTTTGTATTTATATATATATATAATTCCTTTTAAGTCTTTCTAGGAATCAACCTTAACTTTATATATTAAATTATTAACAATGATGTGTTACTGTTTCTATTGTTGTATATACTTGTATTGTTTAAAGTTCTACACGAGCACACATTATATAGTTAGTACCAATTATTGTGTCACATGCTTGTTGTCGTACCAGAACAACTTTCTACAGAGTTTGTATCACTGAATTAAAACGGAATTAACGACATCACAAAGACAAATATTTACTAACAAGGAAAACAATTGCATTGTACACTTTGTAGCTGGATTTACCATAAAACATATACCTCCAGTACAAAAATCACACTTAAATATTATATACTGAATGGCTTTTCAGTACTTTTATTTTCACTTTATATCAGGCACGGATCCATAACCAAATTTTGGGAGGGGCTGTTTCCATAAGGTCAATGTTAAAAAAAACAAATTGAAGTGGGGGAAATGCCTATATTGCCCATGTTAAATCCAAAATTTCGGAGGGAATTGCAGCCCCCCAGCCACTTCCCTGGATAGGATTCGCGCCTGCACTTTATAGGATTCAGTTTACATTAAATTGCTTAATTGAATCTTATTTTCAGTACTTTTCGTACTTTTCAGTACAAATTTTGTACTGAATGAGTAAAATGTATGTACACAAATTGTACTTAAATTAAGTATCTAAAATTTTAGTGTGATGTTCAGATACTTCAAATCATGGGAGTCATTTTCATTAAAAACGTATTTGTAATTGTTTGTTTTTATGCATTGTTTATAAATAAAATTGATTTTTTATTAAATATGTTAAGTTGTTGTTCGAATTATTTAACTTGAGTTTCAGTAAAAAATGTTTGTAGAGAAGACGGCATAACTGTTTAAAATGAAGCCATTGATATACTGAACGAGCTTGTAAAACTGACAATACAAATACTTACCTTTTGACGCAGGGTATTATTTTCTATTCACATAAAATATAAAACATACTATTGATATATTTACAATATAAAAATAAAATTTTATATTTACGTGACTTAAATACATATAAACTTTTGAAAAATGGTTGCAGTAAAAATATACTATACTGCAGTGCTACATTTATTATTTGTAATGTTGAATAATATAATAAAAAAAAATAGCTAAAGCAACGAGTGGTTGCAGTACGTGCTTAATGATAACGAATTACTGCAATTACTTTGCGTGTGGTGAACATTGGAGAACCTCAGTCGATAAATCGCAATAAACTTTTCTCTCACCGGCAAATTGGAGTGTTTTAGAGACTGCATAACGACTAGATACAATGAAAGTTCATTCGGTCTTTGGTACCACAGTTAACTTGGTTTTCGTCGTGTTTATAACGTCTTTACTCGTTAGTGTGTGTTTTTTTGTAACGAAGAATTTCATTGGCCGAGTCGAGCCGAAGGACACCCGAGCGTTTCCAAACCAATTAAGGATTGATCTCAGTTGATTGAGATCTCAGAATTGGCTCCTTAAATTTCAAAAAGATTTGCAGAGAACTTAGAACTCACCATCAATAGGTCTGGCATGTAAATTTTGAAGTGGATCGGTCTTATCAGTTTTGAGAAAACTGAGGTAGAACTTTAACATTGGCCTTATGCCATGGACGGAAGCCGGAAATGGAGCTATTGTGAGGAAACCGCCCTCTTGAATCTGCTCAAACCATAAGCGATTAACTTTTAGATCATTCTCGAAATTTTAAAATTTATTTCATTCGATTCCGTCTGACAGAAATTTCCTTTGACTTGCGTAGTAACTGAGGTCAATCGTTTTAAGTTAAATATTAACCTTGGAAATATAATCAAAAATTTGCGTTTGTTATAAGTAGTAAACATTTTTGATAGAT
The DNA here is from genome assembly GCA_949825025.1 of Siphlonurus alternatus. NCBI lineage: Eukaryota > Metazoa > Arthropoda > Insecta > Ephemeroptera > Siphlonuridae > Siphlonurus > Siphlonurus alternatus. The sequence goes on from OX463779.1 coordinate 47,319,131, forward strand.
TGAAAAATGCAAACCTCCTCATGGTAGCACGAACTTTACTTTTACTTGACTGCTGTAGCTCCAAAAGATGCAGATTTGCATTTTATGAGAGGTTAGATAAACATACATCCAGTCATTGGTGTTCACCACACTTCCATGCAATGCGTGACATCGTTCAAACCAAGGATCTGGTACTATGAATAGGCTAGGTCTATACCAATAGCATTATAGCTGCTGAGGCCGTCGAGCGCAATATTTTGTATCGTTTTGGCTTTACAGGCAATGGTAAGATGGCGGGTATCCCATTGTTCTACCACCCACTTCCTCCTCACGACCTTGCCTCACTGACGGCAGTGCCCCCACCTATCCATAGTATTCAACATCCTTGGTTCAAACAAGTGGAGTTCGTGTTGTCCCTGTACATAAGCTTAAAAATGTAAGTACAGAAACATAATATTTATATTTATTTTATCAAACCCTAATTGGGTACTAAACTTTTACTCCACTAACAGTAAGTTTGAAATCCCAAACCTTCCGAAACCCTAACTTGATCGTTTCATGTAGCATGTGCTCTTCCGGAACGAGGTCGGCCAGCGGCCACGGTCTGCAACTGAGGGAAACGTGGAAACCTCAGTCAGGAGATGGACGCCACAGCTTTTTTCAATTGACCGCGGAAGTGTAATGACCCAAAACCAAGAGAACCACATAACCACATGGTGAAAAAGTGATGAACTTTTGTGTAGTTCCCCAGACTTTGGATATCATCATATGGTCAGCGCTGTCACTTTGACATGTGCATTCCTTTCTTATCTGCCATGTCAAAGTGACAGCGCTGACCATATGATGGTTCTACTATAATATCACTTTAGTCTATTGATAAAAAGTAGAGGTGTCCGTCTTGACTGAAGTTTTCCACGGTTTCCTCAGTCTCACCTTAGCGAATACTGAGACGCGTAATAGACCGTAACCAACATCCTTTCCCTCCTTTATTCTTAACTCATTACTCCGCTTCGAGCTGTAAGCTCGTAGGCTCATAGAGGTATAACCTTGTAAAAAAAATATATAGAGATGAAGATGCCACTCTGGTGAAAGTGCAACCTCCTTGGAGTGTTAGTCGACACGAGGAGGAAAGAGCGTCGGGACGTGAGTCTTCCGTCATGGTCCTCCAGATATTCCGAGCACGTCCCGAGTAACCATGGCAACCGTAACAATGACGTATAAACAATGCTAGCAGTCATAACAATGGAGAAATTGAGACCGACTGAATTTCAATCATGAATGTCTTATTTGGAACAACAGTAAATAATATCATAATAAAAAAATGATGAAATAGTTATTTAAATATTCTGTTTGGCTTTCTTTCTATTTGTATATATTACAAAATAAAATATCAAGTTTTCTACAAACTGATATATTAAAAAGTATTTTAATCATTGAGAAATGTTGATGCAAGCTCATATTTGAGTCCTTATCCTTATATTTATATATAGATCTGATTGCGCTGACGTCATGCCCCTGTAAGTTAGGCTGTCATATGGAGAACCAGAATACACAGACTAGTATATAAACAAATTATGTATTGATTTTTTTTTTCACTTTAAAAACAAAACAAATCAGGCTTAAAAATACTAAAAATACGCCAATAAAAGATAGATATTAGTATAAAAAAAATCCCATCATTATAGAACAATCAAAACTTTTTTTTCTATTTATTTTTGTCATTTCTCCTATCTAATACCATAGTAGTTGGACCTCCACTTTCTCTTTTCTACCCTCCTGACCGTCCGGATACCTGCTATGCTATTTTCCCTCGTAAACAAAAACAGCAGACAACTCTATATCAGTCTGTACACTCGTCGCTTTTGAAAATTTCCCACTTGCATGAGCCTTGTTAATCACCAAGATATGTGTTATTCTTATGGGGAATGGTGATTAACAAAGCTTCAAAGGGAAATTTTCCGAGGCGATGACTGTATATCATACAAATATGATCACATTTATGTATATTATAATATACATGATGCATTAAAATTTACCTATTTATATTTAAGATTACAGTATTATGAAGCAAAAATTATTGTTTATATTACTATATACTATATATACATTTTTAAATTGAGAATATTTTTATTCGAAAACATTTTTATATTGATTAAAAAAAGATATATTTATATTCATTGATTCATGTTACAAAGCTTCTTCTATAAATTCGAAAATAGTCTGACTTTCTGTTGCTTCGAGAGAGCAGCCAATCAGTTTGTTTTTTGAAAAAGACACACAAACAGGCTGTGATTTGTTATCAGATGTAGCAGACAGAATAATTTAATCAAATTGAGTGTTTTGGAACTCCAAGTTGCGTCAGGTAAGATCACACATTGTTTGTTTCGGTAAACATTGTTATTTATTGTTGGAGTTATCATGTAAACAAATAATGTGTCAATAAAATTTTCTGTCTCTATAATTATGATTAAAATATAATGTAGGATTTTACGGATATTTTTAGAAACAAGAAAACAAACAAAAACAAATTGTGGTAGATATATAGACTATATTTTTTGATTGACAGGTATTATAAAAATGAAATAAACATATAATAATTAATTTTTTTTTACATATCCATTCCTTAATTCTGCCCACGCTGCAGTTGTGAAAATGTATAATATTAAATATAATATATAATATTATTTAAAAATAAATAATTAATTTCACTAAAAGGAAATTCAGATTTAACAAATTCAATGCACTTTTCCTTAAATAATTTTTTGTCATGCATGACTGTTTTTTTACACTTTCGGGTAGGAAGTTGTACACCGTGGTCTCACAACTGAAAATTGAATATTTTGTACTATATATATACTTTTCTTTTTTACATATTTGATAAAATAATTTTCAGATTGCTTAGTAAAATGTGAATGTACATCACTGTATTCACAATACTTTATTTGAAATGTGGAGGATATTTGTCATGTAAAGTATCAAAAAAGAATAGTTATGGATATAAAACTTTTAGACCGAATTTTTGGTTTACAGTATATAAGCCATGCAAGCATAATATAAAAGTTATTGAATTTTATTTCACTTTTCGGACTTTTACCTTTGCCGGTGTTCGATGTAATCCTGTATATAGTATGTTGCGATGGTCACTTAGTGTTCGAGCACGTCACTAGCACTTGCATGTACTACACATGTCATATCACTACGTTTCGAGAGTCAACTGCTCTCTTCCTCAGATCAGTCTCAGATCACCTGAGGAAGAGAGCGGTTGACTCTCGAAACGTAGTGATATGTGTAGTACATGCAAGTGTTAGTGACGTGCACGAACACTAAGTGTCCATCGCAACATATTATATACAGGATTACATCGAACACCGGCAAAGGTTAAAGTCCAAAAATTGATATAAAATTCAATATGAATATCCTTTGCACGAAAAAGTTATTTACTAATAAAAGTTATTATTATAGAATTGAGAATTATTAATATAACATTATTATCTCATATTTTTTTGTCTCCTATCGAACTATAAAATCATGAATTTGCATAAAAAAATTGAGAATACATTCTTTAAGAAATTATATTACGCAATAGCAGCTTTAAGACAGTAAATCACTTTTAGTCCAGTGTATGACGTGTGTATAATTTTATGCATAAGTTATAGTCAATTTTAAAGTTTTAATGGAAGCCCTTGGGCGAAGAAACTTTAAGTGTTACGTCTTGAGTGTGTGTCCTCTCCTTGACCTACCCCATGCATGCCAAGGGGTGGCTAAGAATAGTCGCGTGCCAGCTGGCATGCAGCAGGGTGTGTTCCCCCCTTCCCCACAAGGACGTGTGATTCAGGCTGCTCTAACCACATGCAGTATGCACAACGTTAATTTTTGTGTATTAAATACTATTTATAGCCATCAAGCGAAACATGAAAAATATTAAATGTATATACAAAATTATTTTGCAAGGGTTGGTAAATGAAAAGCTTACATCGGGGTGCTGAGAGGTGGTTATTATTTTCAAATACTTTTTACATTTTTATAGTCCTTAGACTAGATGTTATATCCTTGAGTATCATATAATTAAAAGTAAAAGTTTAGAAGTCAATGGTTGGTTCCCGTAGCTCAGGGGAGGAGCAGCTAACCGGAAATTAGAAGGTCCCAGGTTCAATCCCTGGCAGAGACGACTATTTTTTTTCCGAACACTTTTACTTGGATTTATATGATATGATCGATGATGGAAAAAGCACATTGGAATTAAGGTAGTTATTATGTTAGACGAACTATAGCCACCAAGATAATAAACTCAAGGTAAAGATGATTGTTTTTTTTTGTACATTTGAAGTTGCTTTCTATGCATATTTTAATTCAACATTGATTTTTTTTTAGCAAAGTTGACGTAAGTTTTATTTTGATGTAAATGTCAAGCGCTCTTCCCGGCTGTGAGATTCGAGTTAAAAACAAGATAGGAAGGAAGCGGAAATTACTCCGTCAGAAAATGTGTCTCTTAATGAGTCAATCAAATCATGTCACAGTTGGCCCCGGGCGAGTGCGTGACGTTTGCGAGCAGTGAGTCTAATCCCACAATGTATATCCCTGCTGCACCCTTGTAACAGTTTGGGACACGCGAGGAATTTCATGCACTTAAGTAAGTAATTAAAAGCACTTATATAAAGAATAGTTACTTTAATATTAAGGCTAAAATTTTTCATTTAAATACAAAACTCTTTCGAGGAAAGAAAAAAAAAAAACTGAAATGTCATTCAACCCTATATAGCAACATTAATAAACCTATATATTATATAGCATTACCAAGGAGAGGGGGGGGGGAGGGGGATAAAAAATCTTTTAAGGTAGAGATAATACGGATCTGCTGGCCCAATGCTAAAAAAATCCCATTCATAAAAATTTTGAAAAAAATTTAAAATGTTCTCCTCTACATCCCCTATCAGTAGGTAAAATATCAGGTGTACAAAAACGAGCTAGTTTTCGAGTTATGGATTTTTAAAGTTGACTAATTTAACATGGAAGTTCTATTTCTCCATGTTAAATTAGTCAACTTTAAAAATTAATAACTCGAAAACTAACTCGTTTTTGTATACCTGATATTTTGCCTCCTGATAGGGGATGTAGAGTAGAACATTTTAAATTTTTTTCATAATTTTTATGAATGGGATTTTTTTAGCATTGGGCCAGCTGATCCGTATTATCTCTACCTTAAAGCGGGAGAAAGGAGAAAAAGACTAAAAATAATTAGTTATCATTAAAACGTTAATTAATCTTTAATGCTACCAGGTATTGCAGGCAACTTATTTCTGCATGCATTTTTGTTTTTTTGTTTTAATTTATAGCATAGAGGTATAAAATGTGGGTTATTCCCCGGCCCTTATTCCGTGGTAATGCGTAGAACAAAAAATAATAATAATAATAATAATAATTTTATTTCGATCGTTGGCTTTACAGCATAGATCACGTCAGAGTTGTTACATAAATCATACATAACAGGTACTTAAATCTAATTAAAATTACCTAAAATTAACATACATAGGTTTACACAAATAATTTTAAATAAATTTATACTATTAACATATATATTATTATTCATTATTATCAGGTTCTTTAATCTTGATGTTTTTTTTTTTTTTTTTTTTTTTTTTTTTTTTTTTTTAATATTTAAAAATAGTTTAAGTTTTCAAAATCACTGTCACTCTTTTTAATATAATTGATTTATTATCTCCACATATGATTTCTTGATGCACTATTAAATAGATCACATAACACTTTGCACTATAGTTCACATTGCACTTTGATAGTCAGATATTAAAATATATTTACTGTCTTTATTTCGGAGCCATAGATAAAGATAACATTTTTTGTTTGTTTTGATCCGTAAGAGCAACGTTCCAGTTTGCAACATCCTCCTGCGTTATTTTTGAATTTTCATCATAAAAATATTTTATATTATAATATTCTTTTTTGATTAATATAGTTTTTAATTTATTTTTAAATACATTATCACTAATTTCATCCCTCAATGACTCGGGTAAAAAATCATAGATTTTATGAGTTTGGTAATATGGATTATTTTTGTAAAAAGCAGATTGATACTTTTTTATTACAACTTTGGATTTGTTTCTGGTATCATAAGGAGAGATGTCGGAAACTTGAGCGTATGACTCTGGGTGTAATCTTTTATACATTGCACAATTCAAGATGTATATACTGGGTAGAGTTAACACTTTCAAATCATAAAAAAAAAAATATCTTGGCCATGATATATAGGGAATAAAAATTAAGATTATTTAAACTTAACTATTATTTTAGAAGTATGAGAGAAAAAAAATCTATCTTAAATTTATTTGTGGTAATTTTAAATTGAGACTTTGCCAAATAAATGAATATTTTATTGAAAAGAGTTGATCAAATCGACTTAAACGAATCAAGTTATTGGCGCACAATGAACACAATTGTGAATGGGATATCTTTTTTTAGTCACCAATTGAGCAGAGTTGTTTACGCAAATTGTGTATAATTTTTTTTCGTAATTTTTTTTGCTCAATAAATGTTTATATTATTATTATTGTTGTTTATAAATTCAGAATCTGATAGAACATATTTTCAAGTAAAAAAGTCTCTGCGAATTGAAATAAATTTCATCTTTTGCTCACTATTAAGCTCTTTCCTAGTCTAATTCTCTCCTATTTTGCACCATTTTAGAAGAAAAAAAAGAGGAAAATAGACGAAATTACGTACTTTTTCCTCTTCTTGAGCATAAAATGTTAGAAATATTGTGTTCATGTGATCCTTGCACATTGAGCGAAGAGGAAATAAGAGGTGTTTTAGAGGTAAAAATATTAGGTTTAGACGTGTAAAGAATGAGTTGAAGACGAAATTTTTCAACTAGTCTCTATATTATTTATAAAAATCACAACAGATTTTATTTAAAAAAAGAGACAACTAAATTTTCATGAAACTACGAAAGCACTTTGATTAAAGTTTTACCTCGCGGTGTTCAATCAACAAATATCGACATTAATATGAAGGGTATAGGTTAAACAAAGTGCTCTTTGCCGCCTCATCTTTCCCTTGTTGTTTCATAATCTCCGTAAAAAACCTCATCAGCCATGCACGGTCGAAGGTTGACACTACGATTGATCGATCACCGCTTGATCCACTACATAGATTTTTAAATATCAAGTACGTACTTTATGTTTACGTCAATACAAAATATGAAGTACTTTACACGCTGGAAAATTTTAAAAAACAAGCTCCCAAGTGAAAACACTCTATCAAAAAAAATATAAATTATTATTACGTATACGTGCAAAAGTTGATGTAAAAATAAAGTCAATGATTTTTCATTTAGTTGATGATGATGATTATATCGAACGAGTGGGTTTTTCAATAATATCAGGAGCAGCAGCAACCACTTTGATCGAGATTAAAATCTGCTTTTCTTTTCTTTAATATTGTATGCGCAGTTCTATATTATATTGGATGTGAGAGGTATAGAGGGAAAATTATTTACCAAAAGAGGGAGAGAGAGAGAGAGGGAGAGAGAGGTAGAGAGAGAGAGAGAGAGAGAGAGAGAGAGAGAGAGAGAGAGAGAGAGAGAGAGAGAGAGAGAGAGAGAGAGAGAGAGATCATAAATGGAGAAAGAAATGAAAATATATAAAATATGATATAGAGGAGCGCAGATTTCGGCATACAAGCTAAAGGACCATAGAGTAAACATAGAGAAGATATCCAAAGAGAGAGGGGTATAAAAATTAAGCTGGTGCTGTCATCTGGATTTATGCGTGCTCTCGTGTGGTGAGATCAGAAAATAATCTGCCGGCTAAAAATAGCAGACCGTTCGAGCATCTGCAGAGGTCAGTGTGTGTGTGCATGACGACCATCTCTCTCTCTCTCTCTCTCTCTCTCTCTCTCTCTCTCTCTCTCTCTCTCTCTCTCTCTCTCTCTCTCTCTCTCTCTCTCTCTCTCTCTCTCTCTCCATCACGTAATTGACCGCCGCAGGTCCCCCCTCCAGCCGGCCTCTCTCGATAATTGAGCTCCAGCTTGTTCGCCCTATTCGCACCCAGAGTGCGATAGCAAAATAAATGACCGAATTCAAAAGAATTCCCTCTCCTCCTCCTCACTATTTATGGGAAATTCTATTTTAGTCATCAAAGCACAAATTTCTTATCAGAAAAAAGTACAGCCTCACAATTACTTAGCTAAATGTTATACTCATCAAAAATCACGATGATATTTTTTATGTCGTAGAATATAATATATAATCATAATATAATGTATGTATAATTATAAATATATAATGAGTGCCTGCGGATCAAACGGGATTAAAAACCAATGCACGTAAAAGTTATTTTCCTATCTCGTTTCACGAATAGTCACCTGTAGTGAAAATGGTCTTTAATCCCGTTTGATCCAGCACAATAATGTTATATAAATTAATTTTGTAACTTTATTATGACGATGATATATTACATAAAATCATGGACAAAAAAATATTTAAATGTACTAAATATACTAAAATTTAATTATTTACTCATATGCAATCAGAGTACCTGTTATAAAAACCTAATTATGAATAATTACATTTTGTAATTTTGTTATAAGGATTATTTATTTACTCATGTTACATAATATATAATATATATATATATATATATATATATATATATATATATATATATATATATATATATATATATTTATATATATATATATATATATATATATATATATATATATATATATATATATATATATATATATTAATGCAATGTTTCACAGGGATGCTATGCACTTTATGTGTCAGGTTCATTTTGGACTGTTTGGTGTCTTCTGCCTCTGACTTGTTATTTATGTATTCATGAGGAAACTATAATAAATAAAAAAAAATAAATAAAAAATTATATTATATTTTTGACGCAAAATTCAATTTTTTACTATTATGTAATATATGTTGTGCAGGCATTGCAGATTTTTTTAAATAACAATTTTATAAAATTGTATCAAATTTAAAAGGATTAAAAAGTCGGCTTTAACTTATTTATAGATAATTATACTGTATATAAGCTAGAAGTTACTTCTGGGAGCAAGAACGACACTGTACTCTGATTTAGATGAGGTTTTCTCCCACGGGGGTTCTCCAGTTGAGTCATCACTCAAGGTCGTTTGACCTTGACTCATATGTCCAGCATAAATAAAACATTTTAAGACTGACGTATATAATATATAAATGTATGTAATTTATTAATAAGAACCTTTCTCCCTCTATGTTAATTGCTGGCTGGTGCAAGTCAAGTCCTTTAATTAATTCTCTTATTTTAATGGTGTCCTTATTTTATATTATTTTAATTATAATAGATTTTTTTTTAAATTTGCAAATTGATTGTGTATTTTTATTTAATTAGAACCTGTTTTAAAGGTGCTATTTCAAGAATAAAATTTATCATTGCTATATAGTTTTATATAATTATATTTACTATAATAATTGTGTAATATATATGCATGATAATTTTTTATTTCAAATATTAATAGAGGCCCGTACCAAATTATGCTACTCTGAAATTTTTCCAGCATTATTTTAGTCACGGAGCTATTTTTAAAAATAAATTATTGAAAGTTCTGTAAGCTCTGCTGGCCTCCCTGGATCCTTAAAAAATGATAGTTAAACGCATATTAACGCCTCCAGGGGGCGTGGCCGCAGTTTCAATAATTTTTAAAAATAGTTCCTTAAGACTAAAAACTGTGAAAAAAAAAAATCAAATTATCATAAAGGTAGGTTTTCATGGGCGATTTCCAGCCTGCGACGCGAATAAAGCGCACTTGCTGTAACATCCATTGGCGGCCATATTGGGCGATTAAAAGAAAAAGAGAATCTGAATTAACGCGATTACCGGCTTATTCGCCGCCGCATAGGATTTCGCAGCTTTTACATCAAATCGCGCTGCATCGCTTTTGTCGCCATCTGAACCACCTTAAGGGTAAGGTAACGCCACCAATGTTAAAAAAAATCCCTCACACAAAAATTCTGAAAAAAATTTAAAATGTTCTCCTCTACACCCCCTTTCAGTAGCTAAAATATCAGGTATACAAATTCGATCTAGTTTTTGAGTTATGAATTTTTAAAGTTGACTAGTTTAACATGGAGAAATGGAACTCCCATGTTAAATTAGTCAACTTTAAAAATTCATAACTAAAAAACTAGATGGAATTTGTATACCTGATATTTTAGCTACTGATAGGGGGTGTAGAGGAGAACATTTTAAATTTTTTTCAGAATTTTTGTGTGAGGGACTTTTTTTAACATTGGTGGCGTTACCTTACCCTTAAGTCATTTCTGCATTTTTATTTCGGTTTTCCATTATTAAAAATATTCTTTAAACCTCAGAACAATGCAGAAAAATAAAGCAATAAACAACTGCAGCTGATGATGCAAAATATTACTGTGCATTAAATTTATTAATGATCAAAAACTGTATATTAATTTATAATATTTTTGAAATTAATAAGTTACCTGAAGTTGAAAATTTTATCCTCAACTTTTACCTTCAATAAATTTAATGGTGTAAATCTATTTTTTTTTTTTTTGCTTATTTTATTTTTTTATTTAAACAAGTACAAAAGCACATTTAATTTCATTCTCACTAAAAATGAGGAAAGAGAAGTAACATAAATATTTCTTTATCTGAATATAATAATTATATATAATATAATCATAAAACATATTATAAATATATATATAATATGTTTTATTAAATCCCTGCAATGATGCAACAGAGGAAGAAAATTTGAAAGAAACAAAGAAAAACTCTAAAAGATGAAATATTGAAATTTCTTATTATAACTCAAATATGCAAAAAAATTATTATAAATTGTAATCAACATATAATAAAACAATCTTCATGAAAATATTAAATATTATGTTCAAAGAATACAATAAAATATACTATTAAAATAATTTGAAATATTTCATTTATCACTCTTCTTTAGAGGACTTAAATTATTGTATGGAAAATATCAGAACTCACAGCAGAACAAAGGGTAGAAATCTCTTTGAAAAAGATTCGTCACAAATTAAAGAAGAAATCTTTTATATTATATTTTATATTCCCTGATGCTACAAAAAGACATCATAATGAAATTTCATTTTGATTAAACGAACATTTTTTTTGTGTGTCCGTGTTATCATAAAAAATGGATAGAATTTTGATCAAGAATATAATTTCCTTTTTCAACATTTTTGTAAGCTTTGACATAAAATCGATTGATATTTTACTGCAACAATTGATTTTGTGTGGTGGTTCTTTGATGTGTGTGTGCCATCAATTTAGTTGTAGCGATGAGGAGGGGAAACAAAACTGATGGAAGAAATGAAAGAAGCATGACGCATACACTATATTCTACATGACATGTGAAAGAGAGAGAAAAAGGAGAGGATGGGGGGAGGGACGGACGTTGGATTATCCGCTCGTAATTAAGTTGGACGATCGCACCAAGACCCTCTGCATGAATGAAGAATTTGCATGCAATTTTTTTACTATAGTTCAGTCAAAAGAGGTTGTTGAAAAATGCAACCCTGAATTTTATGCGATTTTTTTCTAGTAAAGCATCATGTCAGAAATGGAGATTTAAAAAGTCACGTGACCTGGAGGATCCGTCCGCATCGCCTATGACGTCATTATATTCTTTGCTTCAACACTATATAACACTTGTAAAGAGCACGTTGCTATATGGAAACAAAATAATAAACTTAAGTAAGAATGAAATGATTGTTTACAAGTGAAGCAAAGAATGTAATGACGTCATCGGCGATGCGGATGGATCCTCCAGGTCACGCGACCTCCTTAAATTTTCATTTTTGGTATGATGCTTTACTAGAAAAAATCGTATAAAATTCAGGGGAGTATTTTTCAACAACCTCTTTTGACTGAACTATAGTAAAAAACTTGCATGCAAATTCCTAATTACCAAGACCCTCTGAATTACCAGGCCGGACACAAGAATATAATATATATATATGGTCAAAATGGATTAAGATAGGCTGAGAAAAAGGGTTTTCTCCCTCTTAATACCTATTAAATCTTGCTAAACAATATAGAGTTCTTTCTATACAATAGAAACTATCATAGAGAAATATCTAATTCTTTGTGTCGGTTTCATAGTCAGTGGCGTAGCCAAGGGGGGAGGGTTTCGGGGTCTAACCTCCCCCCCCTCATGAAGATCGAGTAATGACTGGATATAAGAAGAAAAAAGGAAAAATTATAGAAATTTGAAAAAAAAGTTAAATAAAAATTGAAATTTAGGGGATATCAAGTAGTCTTTTCTTTAAAATAAACAAATTATAAGTTAGTTTCTAATTTTAACAAGAAAAAGTACGTGTGACTTATAAATAAATGTTTTATTTCTCTTACAAACTGCATGCATATAACTACTATTGTATAAATTAATACGCTCTCACGTGTGCTGCACATTCATTTAATTAGTCGTTGCTCCACGCGGTGCAGACAAAATTTAACAAAAATAAGAAAAGCAATCCACCTTTTTTATTTATTTTTTACAATATCTTAATGATGTGAACTTGGATTAGTAAATAAATTTAAAAAATCAAATTCAATTAAATGATACGTACATATCATACATACGTAAAAATAATATAAAAGTGGTTACATGAATTATTACTTGATTTAATTAAAATGAATTACTCAAAGCTTTATTTATTACGCACGTATTGAAAAGAAATTGAAAAATGGGGTGAAAAAAAATATAAAATGTTAAAAAAATTGCATCAGGCCATATATTTTATTCTCTAATAATTATAATAGTATTTTTTCATGATTTTACCCTAAAAAAGGGGCGTGTCCTTAAAAAAAATCGCGCCTGCGGCGGGTTATTGGAGGGCTATGCCCCCCAAACCCCCCAGTGGGCTGTTTTCAATCTTGAAGAACCCCCCCTTTGGGCAAATCCACTGTTCATAGCAGGGTTTCGTTACTGCAAATAATTTTAAAAATATATGTAGATCCTTCATATATTTATAAAGAGGAGAATGTGCTGATTAAATTGATAAAGCTAAAATTTTAGACCGCTTGATCAGAACATGATTTTATCTTTTACGTCATGAGAATCATACTAAAAATTCCTTATCCCAGCCTACTATTTTCATCTATCTGAGGCTTGTGTCTGGCCTGGTAACTCAAAGAGTCTTGATCACCCCTCCCCCAGTGACTCAGATTCTGTCACGCTGAGTCAGTACTGGACCACAGCCCTTGTCCTTTCAACCCTTTTTCCTGCCCCGCCCCGTAGCACAATAAACCTCTTCTTTTACCACTCGCCCCATGCAATTTTATGCGCAACAGAAAATCTTTTGTCAAATATGCAAATTAGAGAACAGGAAATTGTGCATTGTAAGACCATATGAAATGATTTTCAATACACAGAAATATTGTTAGTAGGAATTAATTAAAATATTGTCACAATATATTAGTATCAGTTCCTTGATTTTGAAATATACAAATAATATCTATGAGAAAATGTTATTATTATATAAAGTATACTGTAAAAATGTACTGTAGGAAAATTTTATTTTAAAAGCGGACAAATGACAAAAAATAATTCAGAATGAGTATTTGCAACATGAACATGAAAAAACCTTATATGACTGACTAAACATGAAATAAATTAACATAAAATTTATAATTAAAGTAAAAAAAAATCAGCAATTTCTTTTATATAAATATAATTTTTTGCGTACATATCATTATAGTCTCAAATTTTCAAGCTTAACGCCTTTCAACATTCACTTGTTTTTTTTAGTCAACTTTTACATGTAAAAAAAAAATGTTAAAAGAGTTCAGTATATAATATACACATGTTGCACAAATTAAATAACATTTTTTTTTTTTTTGTATTACGAACATTCGAGAAGACTTGGTATATAACTTGGTTATTGAAGCCTTGTATGACAAACGAGGCAGTGAATACAAATGTGCGCCGTAGTTATTCATTTTTTTTTTTTTACTTTCCCTGAGGGAGTCTCAGTGCAGAATATGCAATGGGGGGAATATGAGGAGGAGGGGGGGGGTCGTCTGCATCATGCACGCGTCCTCGTGCATAATCCGTGCACAGGGGGGAGGCAACAAAAGAAATCAGCTCGGGGAGGGGGTACGTAGGGTGGTCGCTTGCAGGGAGGACCGTACACTCATATACACGAGAACATGTCACTTTCACTGAGCTTTCACGGTGCATTTTAAAAATAATAGTAATTTGTACTGTACATTCATGTTTATGTTTAATTTTCATGTTAAATTAAGGGTTAAGATAACACGGATCAGCTGACCCAATGTTAAAAATAATCCCACATATGAAAATTATGAATAAAAATAAAACTGTTCTCCTCTACATCCCTTATCAGTAGCTAAAATATCAGGTATGTATACAAATTTGAGCTAGTTTTAAAGTTGTGAATTTTTAAAGTTGGCTAATTCATAACTCAAAAATTAGCTCGAATTTGTATACCTGATATTTTAGCTACTGATTGGGGATGTAGAGGCGAACATTTTAAATTTTTTTCATAATTTTCATGTGTGGGATTTTTTTAGCATTGGGTCAGTTGATCCGTGTTACCTTACACTTAATATTAATCATAAAGAGATTACGTGTGTTCGTAAATACATAATCAGAAATAATCGATTATTTATGATTGTGTATTTAGGAACAGAACTTATATTGTTTAGTACTATTTCGCTATATCTGATTATTGCACTGTATGTATACAAGAATCAATATTTGAAAATAAACTAGAACCGGGCTTCGAACCCCAGCTCTTCCTCCTTATCGAATGGCTATAAGTAGCACCAAACAATCTTATTATAATTTAATATCATGCTATCCAATCATATATGCAAAATATCTCAATTTACATCAATGTTCATTACATTGATTACATCTAGAACGTTGTGTTTTATATAAAGATATTATTAACTAATTATAATTACTATTTGTATATAATATTTGCTATTTTCACCACACCTGAAAATATTAGAAACAATATTTAGATTCAACATACTAGTGTTTGAAACTGTGATTCATAATTAAGTAATAAAATTTTTCAGCTTTGTACAATAATTTTATATATTTCAATTTTTGTTCCAACTTTAAAAAAATATTATTATTTTCCAAGTAAAATTATTACACAAGCTAATTTAGCTGTTAAATTTAATTATAGTTGAGGGTATCAGCCACGTTAGTGAAATAGTGCCTTGCTTTGCTGGTTTTCCGCATCCTTTTTATTTCAATTTTTCATTTGTAATTTGGATGGAATAAAAAAAACTAAATAAATTTAAAATTTTCTAAATTTAATAAAGTATTTTGTTTTAAAATTTCAACAAAAAGGTGGCCACCAGGGCATATTTAGCGTCAATTGAAGTTCCCCCTGGCATGCATGCAACCCCCCTCGCAGGAAATACACATCAGCAAGTTTGAAATAATAATGTTATCAACCCAAAGTTCCCAGCTGCCCGAGTTTTTTTAATGTGATGCTTTTTATAAACTCATTTTGCATTCAAATTGGCATCAAGTGGAAATGCTGCACAAAATATTTCTACTTCAAAATTTTATTTTTGTTTGAAATGATGCAGAAAATTAAAACATTATATAATTATAATGCTATAATATATATTTATGCACAGAACAAATTTCAAACTTAAATTGTTCTAAATTTGCAAAGATTTAGGTTAATATTTTTATATAATTGCAAATTAGACAAAAAAATCATTTATTAATTAATTAGACCGTCTTTATAATATATTATAATGTACATATTTGTAGCACTATATATATAGCTTTGCTTGGGGAAGAAATTTTTATACGTGCATTATGCTGTGAGAATATTAATTTATATTTTCTAATACATTATTTTTTTTCTAACATTTAATATTCATCCACATAATGTTTCTGTAAAATTTAAATATCACAATAATAATAATATATTGTTGTTTGTTTGCAAGTATATGACATATCATCATATATTTGACACGTTTTGCCTTTGATATATTCTAGTCATGATATCTCATAATAATCACGGGGGTTTGAAAGACGCTGAGGAAATGCTCGTGGCGATGTTTACGTGATTAAGAGAGTACGAACGTAATGCGTTCTGCAAGCACACACGTGCGGGGGGTACTCATTCACGTCGGGCAAAGAGAATCGTATATACTCTCACTTTTCCTTCCATGCTGCACTCAATGCAAGGGGAGGCTTCACGGTTGTTATTACTCTCCGTGCATGTACATTTACGTGCAGTCTGGAGCGGATTCGTGACTCCAATTAAAATAAAATATAATGAAAAATATTTATGAGTTTTTTAATTGAATATTTGAATAAAGAGGATCAAAAGTTATGTATATTGTTAATATTTTTTCAGACTTTTTTAAATCCTCTAACGTCCTTAAAATATGCTGCAAAATGTTATAATTATCATGAAAAATACAAATATTTAAAAAAATTAACAAGACTATGACGTCACGCGTCTCAGCGTCTTTCTCTCTTTATTAATGATTTATTATATAATTAAATATTTACAATTAGTGTCACGATAGTCCGTTTTTTAAATTTTGTGAATATTTCGCAAAGTTTCGTGAAATTTCGCGCTAAATTTCTTTCGATTTTAAGGGTAAAAAATTCTGAAAAAATTACATTACACAAATCGTGGTCTTCCATGCAAGCTAGGTTCATGAAGGTTGTCCAATTATAGTTGTCCAATTACTAATATATGGCAGAAAGATAAAATATAGTATTCAGAAAGAAAATATATACAGTTTTAGTACCAGAATTTAGTATACTTGTATTCGATATCATTGATATAATCAATACTTATAAAAAATTGTCTCTGATAAAATTTATTCCAACTTATTTTTTTGAATCCTCCATATTATGTGTCTATTACATGATGGTAAATATGTTTATGGTAAAAATAAAGTAATATTTCATGATATGTTAAATTATATAAAAGTCTTTTTGAATATCTCATAAAAGTTAAGAAACGTAATAATTTTTATAAAGTGCTACCGTCAGCGGAAACTCGTCCGCTTTTTTTTCATCGTCAGTGGATTTAGGTTCACGGCTTACCATAATATATCATGATAATGATATTATCACAGAGTATTTGCAATTTGTGAACATAAGTTATCAAAATTCTTAATATTGCTAAGAGGCCATAAAGTACAATAACAATGTGATACGTTAAAATGATTTAGAGTTGTCCATACGATGATATAAAACAGTTAAGTTATTAAGTCTAAAAAACACCGTCCAATGTAAAACTCAAAGTTGGATAAATTAAAACTGATTAATTGACTAAGCGTCCGCTATATGCAGCCACCAAAGGTATTAACGATTGACTTTAGTTACTACCCGAGTCAAATAAAATTTCTCTCAGACGGAATTATAAAATAAATTTTACAAATTTGAGAATAATTTAAAACTTCATCGCTTATGGTTTGAGCAGATTCAATTGATTGGTTTCCTCTCAATAGCTTCATTTTCGGTTTCCATCCATAAGGCCAATGTTAAACTTCTATATACTTCAGTTTTCTCAAAACTCATCAGACATCAGACAGATCCACTTCAAAATTTGAATGGTGAAATCTAAATTCTCTGTAAGTCTTGTTTAATTTAAGGAGGCCGATTCCGAGATCTCAATCAACTGAAATCAATCCTTAAATACACTTATTAATTATAAAATAATCAATTATTTAAAAATTTCCAAATTAAGTAATGTTTTTTTTTTTATGATTTTACTATATTTATTGAGTCTCTCAAGACGTAGATTTGTAATTATGAAGGTCATCTTTGATAATTTAAGACGCTTGGAACATCTAACAGGTGATCGAAATTGAAGTCGATTTTATGAAGGAAATCGACAGTCGTTTTGATAAGATTTGATTTGACTGCGCAGTTGGTTACTTGGTCCTGGAAAGCCGCAGGGATTTTATATATATATATATATATATATATATATATATATATATATATATATGCTTATGTATGCAGTAAAGGTATAGGGGGATATCATGCAAAAAGCACTGGAATATATTCTGTCTCTCTCTCTTTCTCTTTCCCATACAGCTGAGCAAACAATCTTTGTGGCTAGCCCGAGAGAGAGAGCAGAGAGAGAGAGAGAGAGAGAGAGAGAGAGAGAGAGAGAGCACAACATCTAAAATCACCCCTTCGTGCACGTAATATCTCAAATCACCCCCCATCATGCACGCGCGGCGCATCGCATTAATTGCTGCTCGGGAACTCATTCGTCGTTTTGAATAAATTGCACTCTGGTGGATTTCTGCTGTAATTATGATGATTGAGATTAAATTTATGCTACAAATGCATGTAAATTATCATATGTTATAAAATGTTAATAATCTAATGCTACATTTATTTCATAATTTTTTTTATGTAAAAAAAAAACTCATGAGAGAGCAATTAAAAATAAAATTGTTATACATTATTATTTGTTTTTCTTTTAGTATATAATATGTTTTTATATAAAAAAAAAGAATAATGCAGAAAGAAAGAGGTGTAACGTTTTTGTGCAATTCTCATTAGTGAGTGTATAAGAAAATTCATATTATTATATTTTATTATTATTTTGTACATAAAGAATGAAAGTATACCATATTATTTTCATAACAAAGGAGCTTTCATTTAACTTGTATAACAGAATATAAGACTTGCTTTTTGTTTAAGTGTGGGTTAAATTGTTTTTTTTTTATAATGACATTTTACAGACTTTATAACAATTATTAAAAAAAATGTATGCTACACTTGAATACAAATTTCTTTTAAAAATAAAATTCAATTCTAACAATTTCTACTTTTGTAAAAAAATTGATTTTACGTAATTCTCAATATAATGTTTAATAGAAATCGTTTTGAGAGGAAAATATGTTAAATATTTTTTACAGACTATGAAATAAATGAAGAGCTAAAAAAAAAAAAAAGAAAAAAATCGAACTCAAATAGGGTCGTTTAATTATATGAATAGAGACTAGAGTGTATCTGATTAACATTTAACTTGGTATTCGTCGTGTTTGTAACGTCTTCAGTCATTGGTGTGTTGTTTGCAACGAAGAACTTTACTGGCCGAGCCGAGCCGAAGGACACCCGAGCGTTTCCGACGAAAACCGAGTTAAATATAAAATGTGAACCTTAGTTATAGTCGTCTAGTCGATCTGAACTGAGTATATAAAATTATATAGGATATTGTGTATACGTACGTTCATATTAATTTAATTTTCCCTCGAGAAGTAGCCGGAAGTGTGAAGTTTATGGCTATTCTATTTGTAATTAAGTTTTGAAACTTTGAAGAGGGATTTCAGTGCAAGTAGTGAAATATAAAATATGAGATATTGTAACGCTGCAATATGAATAAGAAGGCCACAGAAACTCTAAACTTCCGGCTATTTCCAGAAGAAATATTACATAAATTAAACTGTATATATCACTAAACATAAACACTATTAGAAAAAATTGTAGAAATTGACTAGAAATTATTAGTAAAATTTTAATATAAAAAACTAATATTTTAACAAAAATGTCAAAATGATTCAATGCTCCGTAATTTGAATTTTTCGCGCTACTGTTCACTAATTTACAAATGTTCACTTACTGCACGTACTTATAAAATAACATTGGCGTCATAATGAATCAGCCAGACGTGATTATCACGCTAATTACATTAATAATCCAATATAATATACATCTATGTAATATTAAATTAAAATTGTTTTACAATTTGATTACTATTATTTCATCATTAATAAATCTGACTAATCAACATCATATTATTACCTAATTATTCCAACAATTCTATATATGTTCAATAGGTCTGTTCGTAAATACACAATCAGAAAAAATCGATTATTATTGACGAACTTTATGCTCCATACAATACAGTATAATACAGAAAGTTCATCAATAATAATCGATTTTTTCTGATTGTGTATTTACGAACAGACCTAACCTTAAAGAATTTTTATAAAAAAATGCACGAATTAAGAATAAAAATAATGTCTCTTGTTTATTTTTACCATAGTATGCCATACATATTTTTACTTTCAGTTTAAAAAATTGAAGTGGTGTATTATAGTAAATCTGAAGTCCACAATTAAAAACACATCAACGTAAAAATAATAAACTTTCATTTATAATTTACGAATTAAGAAATTTTTGTTAAAAATATTTATACAAGACTCTTTGAAATTTATATATTTTAATTAATATATTTTTATTTATATTTCTACTGCTAAATAAATTAGTTTTGCAGATAAACAACAACTTGAACGATGAATAAAATGAAGGAAAGAAACGTAAGAGGAAAGATTCATAATTATTTTTACTATAAATTTAAATCACAAAATTTCATTACATTTCTAATGTATAGTAAAAGTGCTTATAAGAATTAAAAAGCTTCATATATACGCTTGAAAGTTCAAGTTACACATTGCATGACATATCCTATTGCTAAGGATATAAAGTTTTATTACGCAAACAATATATAATATATACACACAGATGACATCAAACGGTCTTCCTTTTATGATATTCAAAATTTTTGTCAGAGAAATTATAATGATGGAAAACTATATTTATATATATCCAATTACTTTATATATATTTTTATAAGGGAGGTTTGTGTGTACGATGGAATTGAGTCCTTTTAGTTCCCTTGTGGTTGCACCAAACGACTGTGGGTCCTTTCCATATATACGGCAGATGGTGTGGGAGTCTCTTTTCCTAATCCGTTTCACCGCTCTGCTATATAGAGGACGAGTTGAATGGTATAACATAGGGGCCGGGCAGTTCACTGCTTGCCCTAGCAACAGCAAAAACCGGCATCGTAAGGGGTGTGAGGGAGACCGCGCCCTAAAACTCAGGGGTGCCACTCTATCTTACCTCTTCAATATTTTTACACTCCTGTATTCATTCTCTCTATCGTACCTCATACTATCCAAATGTTAGTTGACATCTAATAATGTTCACAGAAATGTTAACCACTGTAATAGTTTACACCGCAGCCCCCCTATATTTACTGAATTAGCACAAATTTGTTAATTTTATAATTATTCATCCTGTAAATCTAATAATGAAAACCAAAGTTGATTATATATAGTTACCGCAGCTGATTTGTGTTACTAGAATTGCGTTAATTGTGTTCATAAATCTAACAATGAATCATCAGAATACGTAATTATGTAACAATGTGTTTAATTGTTTTAATTACTTTAAAATGGTCATTAAAATAAATATATTTTGATAATTTATTTTTAAACCCTCTCCAGTATTACTTCGCGGAATTATAACTCTCGACCAATCAGAAAATTAAACATTTCCGATCATTAGAACGAGTCAAGTGATCGGAAAAATTTCCGTTTCCAATTCCGACAATTCTGGAAGATTAAAGCATAAAAATGTTGCGAAATCCTTTCAAATTTATTGATTGCAAATTCCAAAAAAATCAACCATTCAATCTACAAATTTTGCGTAATTTCATTTCCAGTTCAAACTATAGTAGCAACAATTAAACACATGGTAATGAAGGTAATCACAAAGAGAGCCCCCCAAGTGACTATCTTTGATCATTTGAAACACGATCTAGGTTTGATTATGCTGCAGATGAGGGGGGGGCAGCTGCTAGCTGCAACAATGACGCGTGGCACGAGAAGCTCAACAATGGCTGAGCAGATGGCGGCCAGGTGAGCTCGCAATAATGAATAATATTACACATCTCCTAGACAGGAATTGAAAAAAGCTTTCATTGGAGCCAGCTGTTCATTATTGTATTTAAGTGTTGTGAACGCGTTAATAAATGCAAACATTTTTATATATATAGTTACAGAATTATTCGCATTTTATATATTAAGACGGTATTACACGATACAGTTTTGTATATATATATATATATATATATTTTTTTTTTTTGCAATAAAAATTTATCTATATTCAAATGAATGGAGTTGTCATTTTCTTGTAAGGAATATCAATAATTAGAACATTAGTTGCCTCGTATGTAATATAGGCTTTATATAACATTTTTATTAAATAAATACAATTTTATTCACAGATACTGGTTGATATACATGATTCACGCGCGTTAAAATAAAACTAAAAAAAAGCATGCAAAAATCAAATTAACAATCATTACCTAACTAAAATTACATGGTATAATATATAGCAATATATAAATATTTTCTTATAAAGGCAAATAATATTATATTAAAAATTACATTCCTATTACGTTTTCTGATAATTTACTTAAATGTCTTATAGAATTGAGCTTATATTTCATATATTTTGATTATGTTGTGAACTCTAATTTTTCTTACGTATAATTATAGCATTATCTATACAACATGTAATATAACATTAAATCCATATAATATAATTAAAGATCTAATTTATAATACATTTTGACCACACATATACATTTTATGATGCAATAATTAGAAGCCAAGTATTAATGATGTGGTGATCTCAGCTAATCTTCCACAAAGTTTTCTACTTTCCTCTGATATATTTATGACCTGCTGCAAGCACACCATCATGGCGGTGCTAATGTGCAAGTGCAGTCAATGTACCGAGTCCTTGTCTCAGCGTACTTCAGGAGGCGGATTATCTTGTTCATGAAATACTGAGCATCAGCGTGTGGGGAGAAGACACGAGTGAGTCTCAAGTTTAAAATGCACTGAGGCTTTGCTTGATGTACTAATGAACAATATACTTTTCTTTAGTCTTTATATCTGTTTCTGGGTTGTATAATATTTTGCTATAATCTAGAATGTTCCCTCTTCTTTCTTTCTTTCTTTCTTTCTCTCTCTCTCTCTCTCTCTCTCTCTCTCTCTCTCTCTCTCTCTCTCTCTCTCTCTCTCTCTCTCTCTCTCTCTCTCTCTCTCTCTCTCTCTCTCTCTCTCTCTCTCTCTCTCTCTCTCTCTCTCTCTCTCTCTCTCTCTCTCTCTCTCTCTCTCTCTCTCTTTCTCTCTCTCTCTCTCTCTCTCTCTCTCTCTCTCCATTTTCCATTTTATCTCTTTCGCTTCAATTATTTACATTCAAATACATATTATTGGTATATTTTGGTAGTTCAATCACGTTATATAAATTTATGTATATATAAATTGGAAGTATTATTAATGCCATGTTATTTTAAACGCAGTCTATCTATATTCTATTTTTAGAATATAATATTCATACATGCATACCTTCATGTTTTTTAAAAGTATAAATTTCAAAAATTAGTTTTCAATTTTGTATTTATAATACATAATTTTCATTATGATTATTTATTAAATTTACATTGCGTAACACACTTTATCTTATTTTATATTAATATATTTAAACATTTTAAGAAACCATTTTTAGCAAAGAAACGTATAGAACTTTATTACGCTTTATAGGAAATTAAATATTTTATATAATTATAAAATATTGAAATTAAGTTTATAATTAATTTACCTGCAGTTGATTGAAAAGTTACTATTGCAAAAGTACTTCTTGGTAAAGTAATTTATAAAATAAATTCTTTTACTCTAACTATTTTATCAAGTTACATTTAAATATTAATTTATTTCGTGAGTGCAATTAAAGTTGAAAACAGCACACTAAATATTGATAAACTGATGTTGGGGTTGAGTAAACTAAAAAGGTTAATGTACCATCGTGAACTGTGCGCATTAATTTACACTACGTTAATAATATATTAACAACCATAATGTAAATATTGTTATTTATATCGGTTTTATAAAGTATTGTGTATATTATATACAAACAAATATCGAAACCAGATGTGTGTTGTTTATATTTCATTATTATGTATTAAAAATATTTTAATTTATTACATACATTAAATAGCACTTCAATTTATAATCACAATTTGTATGAGCCAATCAAAATTTTGTATCTGTTTTATCACTATATAACCAATCATAAAGGGAATTTCAAATGATAAATTAACTATCCCTGACTGTTAGGCAACGTGTAGAGCACCAATGTATAACATGTAATCGTATCACTAGGAGAGAGAGGGAGAGAGGGAGGGAGAGATGGAGGGAGAGGGAGGGAGAGAGAGAGAGGGAGAGAGAGGGAAAGAGGGAGGGGTAGGGAAGGAGGGAGGAAGGGAGAAAGAGAGGGAGGGAGAGAGGGAGCTAGGTAGAGAAAGAAATAGAGGGAGAGAGAGAGAGTAAGAGAGATCGGGAGGGATGGAGAGAGTGAGGGAGAGAGATAGAGAGGGAGGGATAGAGAGAGTCAGTAAGTCAGCATCCCGGACATTGCGGCATGACAGCGCCTCTGGGGTTGCTATGTTTGCTAATTGCGAGGGTTGTATCCATACAGTGAGTGTCCGCTCTCCTGCATTATGCATTTGAAGCCAGCAACCACAAATCTCTTTTACGTTGGGAATTGCTATTTGTTTTAACATTGTTTTCCATCCTAGTAGACTGTTATTTTCATTTCCGTATACGGGATGGAACATTTTAAATAAAAACCTCAATGTTTACACAAGAGGAGCATCAAGCCAAATAAATACTTTCTTTCATACGTACTTGTGACGCTAATTTTGCATTACAGGGTTGTTTGTTACTTTTATTAGAAAAATACAATAGAATTATATAGCACGACGATTTTTTACCGTAATTATATTTCATAACATACTTTCTTGTATTATAAAATCTGATTTACCTGCTGAACTAAATTCTGTAATATTATAAAAGCTACATTGGTAAAATATGTTTTTTAAACTATTAAATAATTAAATTAATAGAACATAAATATATTTATCAACATTAAAATTTAAATTTGAATTGTCATAATATTTTTAATTGCATGTCGCGTAAAAAAATCCCCAAAGGAAAAATAATCACAAAAATCATTTCATAAATTTTAATTGATAATTTTAAACAGGCCACTTGATATTATATATTAATATAATATATAAAAGCAGCTTTATATTAAATAACAGAAAAAAATTGGGTAAACTTGCTTTTTTTCATCCTTTGTATACAACAATCATTGTTAAAATTTAAACTACTTTTTAGTTTTTTAGTATCTAAAGTGGAGAAAAATGTAGCCAGATTTAAAAAGCATCAAAACTTAGCACGAAAACTTTGCCTCAAAGAGAAGGATAAAAAAACTGTAGCCATCTTTTCTGAAGCAATCATGTGAGGCACCGTTAAGTCTTCAATCAATTAGCCGGCGAAGAGTTCACAGGTGGGAGTCGATGGTAAACACTCCGCCGGTCTATAAGGCTTCACGGATAATCCCCTGACGACAGCACTGTGTTCAACAATAATGCGATTATACATTGTTGTAATATAACAATAGAGGTAAATTTCTTTGTAACATATTTCTTGGAAAATTAGTTAATTTAGGAAGAGTTTTTATTTACATTGAGAAATAATAGTCCCTAAAGTTATATTTTAACTGTTGAAAAATTTAAATAAGATATTTATAAACGGAAAATTCACATTCATTTTGATATATTTTGATTAAAAATGAAAAAAAAAAAAAAATTGATATTTTGACTGTAGGAGAGAATGGATTAATAAAAGAATTTTGAATTTTGAAATTTTAAAATATTTCAGGGAAATGGCACGTTAAGATTAAATATTCAAAATAATTTTTCTTGTTTATTTTAAGGCCAGAACATTTTTAGAACAATGTATTGTACATTTTTTCTTTTATAAAATTAAGCACAAAGTATGGTGAAATTTAAAATATATAATGGAAATTTTTGTAAGCATGGTTATTTACGTACATTATATATATAATTAAAAAAGGAAATTGTTATGCTGAATTGTATGTATATGTTATATTATATATATATATATATATATATATATATATATATATATATATATATATATATATGTACACATATAATATATATACTCTGCGATTAAGCAGATTTGTGCTCGAAATTGTTGATAAGCCGGAGAGAGAGAGAGAGAGTAAGACAGAGAGAGAGGGCAGAAAGAGAGAGAGAGAGCGCAGAGAGAGGGCAGAGAGAGAGAGAGGAGAGAGCTAGGAGAGCGCCTGGATGGCAGGCAACTTGTTCTGCAGGGCGGCGTGGCGGGCTACAGGTGACGCGGGCTGAGGAGCGATCGATGCCGAGGTAACAAGCGAGCGCGCACTATAACAATGGACTTACACTCTCGACGCAATGTGGCGCAACAATGCCGCAAAACTCACGCAATAATAACATTCTCATCCACTTATCAACAAATGTATCAATGTTGAAGTTAATAATTATATTTTTTTTTGACAATAATTTCTGAACATACATAACATGATGTCATATCCTTTACGGGTTAAGCCAGCAGCATTATTACTTGTACAAATAAATCTCCATAGCATTTGATTATTATAAACACTCCACTTGCTTCAGAAATAATATAATATTTTGCCTTCTACAGTCTCTATTACAACAAATACATTTTAAAATCCCTCTTCAAACATTCTGTAATCACATCTAAGCATTTCTATATTTTCATATAATAATATTATTTTTTCACATTTTATCTACTAGTTATAACATCTAGTATATATTTTGTAATAAAATATATCTATAAACAAAAATTAATAACTTTATATTAAAAAGAAAAAACAAGTAAACCTTTGTTATAAAATAAATGATAAACAGTAAAAAAAAATAGTAATAAACAAAATGTCTTTTTACAATTCAGTAAATATGAAAAGATATTAAAAAGTATGACGCTGTTTTTTTGATATAAAATAATAATTTTCTCAAGAGCGGTTGTTTGGGGGAAGATGAGAGAAAGAAGTGCAAATGTTTCTCGAGTTACTCGAAGCAAAATTAACTGCTCTGACACACGTGTAGAAAGTCTGTAAGTAGCAGCCTCGCACACTCTTTGTTCGTATATCACATGAAAGAGTTGTAGCAGAGAGATCTTGTTGCCAGCAAGTATCAAAGAAGCTACAGAAGTACATACAACCTATAATATTACAAAGCTTCTTTCATAACTTTTTTTTTTAAACAAGTACAAAAGGAACGTAAAAAAAATATATATGTAATAATAAATAAAAATATGACCACATAAAAATATAATATTTATATACTACATATAGCAAAACATGCACGTGGACTTAACCTGCTTTGTAGTATTTTAAAACAAATGAATATAGACATCTGAACATGTTTTGTTATGTAACATTTTGTGGTTTCTATATAAGAAAAGTACTTAATAATCACTTTGGTGAATTATGTGGAAAACCTTTGAAGTATGGTAGTATTTCTTTTGTTCACAGAAAATGTTGGTTTTGTAATATTCTAAAAACAAAACACTTTTTTTAACACAACATGCAAAAAATGAGATTTGTATTCTATAATACTTGTTATATTAAGTGCCATTTTTTTATTTATAAATTGTATTACTGAGAGTAAATTGAGTTTAAACCAGAATGATATATTTGATAGATAATAGACTGTGAATACGTCATAAATTATTTCTTTCTTCCTTCAATATCGTTGTTTGAGCTGCTGTCAATTCCAGATTCAAAACTGTTATAATTTTTTTTGCCTTTCCTTGAAAGTTGAATATAAAGCACTGCATGAACTATAATGGAATTGCCTCGCACACTTCGCGACTTCATTTTTTTTGGTGAAATCCTAGTTGAAAAATTACGTCTTCAACTCATCATTTACACGTCTAAACCTAATACGTATTATAACGTCTGTTTATCTCAAAAATACATCTTATTTCCTCTTCGCTCATTTCTAAAATTTTATGCTCAATAAGAGTAAAGAAGACACAATCTCATATTTTTCCCTTTTTTTTCCTCTAAAATGATGCAAAATAGGAGACAATTAGACGAAGAGAGAGCTTAATAGCGAATAAAAGATGAAATTTATTTCAACTCGGGACAGTTCTGGATCACGGCTCTCTCTCTGTGAACATTTATTGACTGTTAATTCAATAACGTGGAGGCTACTGCAGAAATCTATAGCATGCAGCTTAGCAATAATACGTGTGGGCAAACGTAACTGCGAACACTATAATTACAATCGGTCGTTTAAGTGAGGTGTGTTATCGTCCTGTGTGCACCCATCAAAATTGTCAGAGCAAAGTACTTTCCATTCTCTGCTGATTTAGCTATAATATTTAGAACGATCTATGAACGATATCCAAAAAAAAGTTTTTCCAATGATTAGCGCTAGCTTATATAGCTCACCGTGGCCAAGGTTGGCTTTATAAAGATTAAGCCACCGATTTGATCAATATTAGAGAGTTTAACCAATCAAGTTGAAATATTTTAGGCCCCATCGTACCGCGAAACTTTGAATACGCCCTTCATGCAATGCTATTTTTGAAATTTCACGTTGTAATGGGATCCAACTGACGCACGAAATGCACGCGTATATCTTATCCTGCATGTGAAAAGAATCCTTGGCCGTAGATAGGAGAATGATAAAGCTTATTTCTTTTTTGAGTCGCACTCAATAAAATATATAGAAACGTGATTTCATTATATTTGTGGAAGAATTCGGAACTTTAAAAAAAAAAAAAAAAAAAATGCACTGCTAACTTTTGTGTATTTCCAATAAAATTTCAAACGTTATTTAATACACTTTAATAACAAAGTTCAAGTATTACTCTCGGACTTAAAGAAATAATTGAAGGATTTTTCCACTACAACGACCGCATTGATTTTGAAACTATAGCTAGTGTAATGTAGATGTTTCTGAAAAGTTTCAAATTTTAAGCA
This sequence comes from Siphlonurus alternatus, assembly GCA_949825025.1. Classification (NCBI taxonomy): domain Eukaryota; kingdom Metazoa; phylum Arthropoda; class Insecta; order Ephemeroptera; family Siphlonuridae; genus Siphlonurus; species Siphlonurus alternatus. Next base: position 47,347,868 of record OX463779.1, read on the forward strand.
CAAGGCTACGTTCTATATATAATTAATGTATGTTATGAAACTCTTTGATCTGATGCAGCAGCATCAGTGGTATTGTATTTTATAGTAAGCTGAAGGCCCACACGTATATATTTATTAAATATATTTCCATGTGATATTTAGTAATATATTCAATAAAGTATCGACCTCCAAATTTTTTTATTGCAAAAATGGATAGAGGGTCCAAAGTTATGCCACTCAGATTTTTGTCAGATTTTTTAGAGCTCGGGAAGTATTGTTAAAAAGTTTAGCCGAGTTCGGGTTTGAAAGGGGCGTCACTTTCTCTATACTTAATATATATATATGTATATATATATATATATATGTATATATATATGTATATATATATATATATATATATATATATATATATATATATATATATATATATATATATATATATATATATATATATATATATATTTTAAATATTTCCCGGACTTAAAAAAAAAATAAGAGTAGCATAATTTCTTGGCACCCATTTCTTCAATGAAGGAATTTCAGGTCGATACTCCATTGATTCAGTAAAAGCTTCATATTTGCAAAAATGCAATATGCATTTACTTACCCTTGTTATACTTAATTTGCTATTTCTTTCTCTATGTTTCCTATGCACTTTTTGTGTCAGGTTCATCATGGACTGTTTGGTGTCTCCTGCCTCTGACTTGTTTGTTATGTATTCATGAGGGAAATATAATAAATAAAATAACACTTCTTTCAGAAGTATAATGAAAATTTAAACTGTAAACGCACTAATAACAGTAATAACCTCAAAAATTTGTGTGCATAGTATTAAAATGAAACTATTATGGCAGATGTATATTATAGTTTGTGTGTATATGGGTACAGCATTTAATAATTAAAAGATCAAATCTAAAACCAACAAGATCAGTCATATGCTATTATTACACAAAATATTTTCATGAATAAAATTTTACTTTAGAACTATATAAAGATGTTGAGCTTGGCGCAGTGCATTGATCGCTTCTCGTTAGATCACCGAAGTCAAGCTACGTCGTTGGATGGGTGACCGTTTCAAGTAAAAATTACATTGCTCCCTCCCTGGGGTAAATTCGCTTTCCACCCAGTACAGTGATGCACTTGCGTGTGTGGTTCCCCAGGCTTTGGACATCACTGTGGTCCTTTGATAAAAACTAGAGGTGTACTGTTCCCTTAGTCTCACCTCAGAAAATGTTGGGACGCGTAACAGGCCATGGCCCCCATCCATTCCCTACCTTATCCTTACCCAATACCCCACCGTGAGCTGTAAGCTCTTAGGGATATATCCTTGTAAAAAAAAGTGTTATGTAAATTTTTATTTAAATGGAACTTAAATGTTATAATTTTAATTCGAGGTCACTTGTTTGGTAAACACGCACCTCACGCTATTGGTGTCTTCTCGGAAAAAGAACTGAACAAAATTAACAAAGTTTAAAATGCAGACCATGTTTTCAAAGTGTTTAAAATAATTGCTTGAATGTTAAAAAGTTGAGAAGAATTTTTTATCCTTTTTTCAGACAGTGGTAGTTTGTTTTCATCAGTACAATTTTTGCATATTAATGGTAAATTAAATATTGAACTTGGTTTCAAATTATGTGTTGATAAACTGTTTATGAATTGATTTTATTTTAACAGACTGGAAATAATACAAATTTTTATAGAGTTATTAAAATACTTCAAAAATTTCAAAACCTTCTTAAAAAAACAAACTGAACAAAGCTCTCATTGATACAATGGAAAATTGATTTAGTTCTTTGCACGTGTTGTATGTACCCATGCATGCATAACGCTTTATTTGTACTTGGCTATAAATTTAATATGAAAATGTACTTGCCATTAAATGAATAGAAATAATTTTAATAAATTCCCCAGTTTTTTAATATAATTTTGGTTCGTTGGTAAAAAGTAGAGGTATCCGTCCTGACTGAGGTTTTCCACGGTTCCCTCAGTCTCAACTCAGCTGGGGCGCGTGACAGGATGTGGCCACCATCCTTTTTCCCTCCCTCTCGCCCTAAGTTCCAATTAAGCTGTTTCACACAGTAGCGTGTTTTGATTATTATATATAAATTTATAAAAAAATATGCACATTTGTGACACAATATTGCGGGACTCAGAAAAATATTGGCGGAGAAGGGGGAGGGGGGGGGGGGGGAGGGGGGAACTGAAGGCTCTTTCTGCGGTCAAAGTACGTAAAGAAATAAAATTAAAAAAGTACACGGTATTATCTGTTTTAAATATATTATTATGCAAAAAAATTTTTAATTTTATATTTATTATATAGGTTGTAATTATTAACATTACAGCTTTGTTAATTTACGAGTTAAAAAATAAACAAAGTTTTTCAGTCACGAAAGCTTTTTTTTTACATTGTTTACAAAAGCTCATTGACCTAGGTAGCAAAAGCCAATTGTACTTCATTCCGTGTGTTGCAAACCCAATTCATATCTTTTCTTGACGATTCTTGTGACATTAAGTGAGCTCGGGGAGTTGCTGTATAGACAGGCTATGACGTCACGAGATTGCCATCGGCTGCACACACGAACCGCGAAATTTAAATGTCGTGATAAAATGTGAACTATAATATTTTAAATGTCAACCCGCAATTATCTACCTTTTGTATCGTTGGCTTATTGTTGTTGTTTTTACAATTTAATAATTTCTAAAGTGTTATAACTTAACTTACTTTCATCATTGTTGTAAAGAAAGAATAACATTGTTGATTTTTCTTTGAACAAACTTGTTTATTTTATCCCCTTTCATTTTATTTACAAAGTTAAAATTAAAGTAAAGAAAACGTGTTAAAAATTTATCGTATCCTACAGAACTAAAAACTGGAAGTTGTACAATTTGAGTTAATTTAATTTTGAAACCTTAATTCCATTTTAAAAAAATCTTTTATACTCGCAGAGGAAACAATTTTATTAAATTATATAAATACAGTGCCAGAGACTTTGTAGATATACGTAGTAACAAAAAAAAAGAAACAACTACGAAATTTATCAAAACAAACGAATATAAACAAGCAAAAAAGAGGAAATAAAAAAACAAATAAATATCCCGATGGTGTTCCGTCAAAAACGACTATCTCATTTTATCGCGTCCTCTCAAAAACGACTAACTCGTTTTATCGTGAGCCGAGATGGTCGGTTTTGCACTATGGGTTTCCAGGTATAAAAAAAAATGTATACCTGGAAACCCATAGTGCAAAAGCGACCATCTCGGCTCACGATAAAACGAGTTAGTCGTTTTTGAGAGGACGCGATAAAATGAGATAGTTGTTTTTGACGGAACACCATCGCAAATACAAATTGAGAGTCTTATTTTCAATCTACACCGAACATAGAGGCTTCAAGTCAGCTGATTTTTTGGTGTTTCCACCATCCTATCTAAACCTATGTAAAAAACAAACAAACTCGAAACTGTTTTTTTGCATGGTATAAAAGAAATTTGTGAGAAGAAAATTTAATAAGTTCTTGATTCTTTATCAGATGATCCCTAAATGGGGGGTAGGAGATGTTTTCAAATTGATTGCTTTAATATTTACTGAGAAAAAAAAAAATCAAAATTTTTAACATGGAGGCTTATGGAGAAAATTTTCCCGCTGGGGAACACTTGAAGCCTCTATAAGTGCGCCCGCGATGCGCAACTGTTGTCGCTAAGGTCTATTTTGCACTTGAAAATGAAGCAGTGTTTTTTTAACTTTTCTCGGTTATAAATCAAGTAAAAAATCTAAATCTTGAATTATCTACTGTATTTTTCAGTTTGGAACGAAGTTCCGTAAACAAATGTTCCCTAAAAAATCTTATTGTTACAATTAGTGAAAAAACGAATTCACGTTTTTTTTTTTTACATAGGTACATATTATGTACATAGGACGGTGGGAACACTGAAAAATCAGCTGACTTGAAGCCTCTATTGCAAAAGCCTATAAAAGCCAAGATCATTTGAGCATTTGCATGTTGATCGGTCCAAATATGACGCTGATGTCCAGCAGGTCAAACCCTGGAAGTCAACTAGAGGTCAAGAGGACGATTAATCATGACGTGAAAAAGTGAGCCAATATTTAATTTAACATCCCTGACAGTAAAGTTTTTTAATAAACATGACATTCGAAATTAAACGTGCCATCAACATTGTCAACTACCTCGTTCTAAATTCATCAACGTTTCTTGTTGCACGTTGATAAAAAGTTAGTGAGATTAATCGATGATTTTAATCATTAATTTAATTTTAACAATTTGCACTTAAATGAGCGTGCACTTACTAGTAGGTAATGCAGTAATACATTATGACGTACAGGGTGGTATAAAAACTGAAGCTTGAACAGAGCAAGCAAAAACTGGATGATCAATAAAGTGTAGATATGAACAATAATTTAACAAAACCAAGCTGGTACACATTATTATAATTTACGACTCTACTTTATATTTTTAGCTTGAAATATTCGTTTATCTTTTACACTCTCTGCTAATGACCTATATATTTTATTTTTTAAAAGAAAGAACAATGTTTTTCAACAATTTTTGCTCTGTAAAAACAAATTTCTTCAGCACAATGTTCTTAATATATAAAAAGTGTTCTAATTTTTTTTTAATGTCCACTTCTATTTTTGTTTAAATAATAAAAGCACAAAAATAACAATTGAAACAAAAAATATACATTTATAAATATTTTAGAATCATGCATGTCATTTTATTTATTATAAGTTTGCGTGATCTGAACTTTTTAAAAAACGTATTTTTGAACCAAAATAACTTAATCATTGCCATTATTTTCAAAGAAAAACACATGGGCATAGTTAAAGAGTTCTAAATTAAATAATTTAAATGTATTAAAATAACTATGATAAACTAGTATATATTTACGGTATATAATATGTATTTTTAATATGAAGTAAATAAATAATGAAAGTGCAAAAAATAACTTGAAAGAAAAAATATACATTTATAAAAAACATTTTAAAATTTTCTTCCTCTGAGCAATTAAAAAAAAAATAGTCATAATTTGGTTTAATGGAGAATGAATAAATAATAAATAAAAAAATTGCAAAAAGTTAACACAAAAAATAACTCTGACTTCTATAATAATTAACGAATTAAAAATAGAATTGCTATTTCGTATAAAGTTGATACAAAAAGGATTTATAAACCATGACTTTTTTTACTCCTGACTTAGTATTTTTTGTGTCCCAATGGTGCTCCTTTTTATTATTATTTGATCATTACATTATTTACATTGAAATAAAAACGTGTCAAAATTAAAAAAAACTGTATAACTTGAAACAAATATATTATATTATATAAATTTAATGTTTAAGATTTTTTTTTCTCAATTAAAAACACAAAGTACTTCAAGACGTGGTTGAAATTAAATAAAAAAAAACAAAAACAGAAAGTAAACATTTTTTTAATATTTTTTATTCATCCTAATTGGACATAATATATTACATATTACAAGTTTCAGTAATGTGAGCTTGAGCAGAGAAATAATCAAAATTTCACATCTAATAATTCAATTTTGAGTATCGACCTCAAAATTTTTTATTGCAAAAATGGATAGAGGGTGCAAAGTTATGCCACTGATTTTTTTTTTTCAGATTTTTTAGAGCCCACGGGAAGTATTGCTAAAAAATTTTGCCTACGTTGGGTTTGAACCCACGCTACTTTTAGTCCCTATCCTTTTATTAGGAGAGGTCTCCAGAGGTGTCACTTTTTCTGCACTTTCAATAATTTTTTAAAAATTGTTCCCGGACTCTAAACAACCTGAAAAAAAAAGAGTAGCATAACTTTGCAATAAATTTTTTTGAGGTCGATACTCCATTAGTGTATTTGTAACAAAGACAGAGATATTATTTCATATCAAGTAGATACAAAAAGGATTTATAAATCATGACTTAGTATTTTTTGTATGTCCCAATGGTGCAATTTTTTGTTGTTGTTTGATCATTACATTTAGATAAACGTGGCAATGAAGTAGCGATTTTGAGCACTGCAATTATCACCTCCAACACGCCCTGCAGCTTGCTTTGCTTGCTGAGCTTTCTGGGGGTGGATTGCACGTGGATATGGAGGAGAGATTAATGGTCATCACGCAAGCAAGCCCTTTCTGATGGTCTGTTCCACCCCTGGGACACAAACCCTCTCTCTGCAGCCCTTAATTAAAGCCTTAGCAAACATTCCTTCTGTGAGGGAGGACCCCGAGAACATGTATGTACACGCTTCGCTGGGCTTCCAGTTCAATTAAACCAACAAACAAACAAGCTACCACAAGTAGCACCGTCAAACTGTCATGACCAAACTTGGGCTGTAAACTTTTGTGTCAATGTTATTATTGTTCTCCATGTTGTAAGAGAAGGTTATATCTTTTTAATCCAATTAGAGAGTGTTGTTTCATATTAAAACATGTTCTTTGTACACTTGAGTTGAAGGAAATAACAATTGAAAAATTCATCTAGACTAATTTTGTTGAATAATTTAACTCTTTAAAGCGTTAGAGATAAAAAGAGTTCCTTTCCTCGTATTTTTATACATTGATTTCACGTATTTTATTTACTAGCCAAAATTAAAATGAATTTAATCTTTTATTTGTTATGAAGCTCTCTCCTCGTCTAATTCCCTCTTATTTTGCACCATTTTAGAGGAAAAAAAGAGGGAAAAATATGAGATAACGTCTTCTTTCCTCTTTTAAGCATAAGAGTTTAGAAATATTTTCTTCATTTCTTCCTCACTTTGAGCGAAGAGGAAATAAGATATGTTTTTGAGGTAAACAGACGTTATAAGATTATATAGGTTTAGACGTGTAAATGATGAGTTGAGGACGTAATTTTTTTCAACTAGGAAGAGTACAACTGCATTTCATAATAGAAAGTGTAATTTTTACATTCATGTGCGATTGTTTGTGCAAAAAAGAGACAGAAAAATATTTAATTATAATTATTCAACTCTTACATATAGAAGTACATGCATAATTAGTCAAACAATATCATTAATTAATTAATTTTAGGTCAATATACCATATGTAGCTAGATAAATTTATCTTATATATTTTATTAAAATCATGTTATATTTTATTTATTAAGTTTGAAATAATTATAGCTTTTTAAATAGTACTTTTGAAACAAAATATATAACTTAATTAACTCATTGCTCTTTTATTAATAGAAAAAACACATGTTTTGTTAAACATGGCAGTTCTAAATTAATTAATTTAGAATTATTTTAAGTTATATGATAAACTAATACAGTATAAACATATATATTTTTTAATATGAATGTAAAAAATCTTCCTAAAACTCAATGATTGAGAGAAAACTTGAAAATAAAAAATAAACAATTTTTGTAGTCATATTAAAAAACAAAACAAAAAATCTAGCAAAATTTTGTACCTTTTTTAACAAAATATAAAAATTATAGTATCCTTAAAACGTTGTATCTTTTTATCTGAGTATAAAAGAATGTTGGAGAAAGCTTCATACGAGATGTTATATAATATTAAACTGAACAAACACACTGCCACAAGCAGTGTGATAGTGAGAAAAGAGCTAGGGTGAGCTAGTGCTTTCAAACAGTCAAATTAATTTAATATTCCCTCCGGAAGTAGCCGGAAGGGTGAAGTTTGCAGCTCTTGTGTTTGTAATTCAGATTTAAAACTTTATAGAGGGTTTTGTATTGACCAATGTGAGAAATTGCAACGTTGAAATACCTATAGAATGTTCATAAACTTCTCACTTCCGGTTATTTCTGGTGGTAATTTTAAATTAATTTGACTATAGTGATGATGTTTGCCCATGTAGTGGTCTGACAATGTTTGGCCTTAGCTTTTGTTACATACAAGAATAAAGATGGTCTAGTGTGTCGTACAAGATAATATACAGAGGGTCTTATCTAGAGGTGTTGGAAACATCGACTTCAGTTTATGAATAAATCCAAGCAAGACGCCATCTTTGCTAGCGTGTCTTATCGCAACAAGCTGACGGTGTAAGAAACAAATTTCAAACATCTGTTACCTTCTTATAAGATCACGTACAAGTCTGCTTACTAAAATTTATTCATCATAACACTCTGGAAATTGTATAATATAAGGAATGTAATTAATATTGTCATACGTTACTTGAATTATTAAAAGTTTCGATTACAATTTTCATACATCATGAAAGTACTTTCAGAGATCAATTAATTTTTACTGCGCCTTGAGGTTAGGCAATTGTTTAAGCACCCCCCCCCCCAAATGTTTTTACTTATATTTTCAGTAGGGGCAAAGCCATGGAAACTGGAAGGCTCTCCCCTCCCCCCGAAATTTTAGAATTAACGTGGGCAATATAGGCGTTTCCACCAACTTCATTTTTTTAACATTGGCCTTATGAAAACGGCCCTCCTCCTTGAAATTTTGGATTTTTTTTTAAAGGGATACAATTCTAAGAGCTTACAGCTCGCAGCGATGTAATGAATAAGGATAAAGTAGGGAAAGGATGGTGGCCACGGCCTGTTACGCGTCCCAGCATTCGCTGAGGTGAGAATTAGGGAACCGTCACTCTTAATAAAATTTGGCTGAAATTAATGTCAGTATATTTTTAACTACTGACTTTCAGTAGTTTCGAAAAAATTTCTATGTTTTAACACCTCAATTATATATCCCAGTGTAAGGATATGCTGAAAAAATAAAATGTGCTGAAAAATAAAAATATGTACTGAAAAAAAATTAATAGCCTGAAAAAAATTAAGGTGAAATTAAAAAGCAAATGAAGAACGCAAACCGTAAATATAATTTAGTCAGCTGAAGTGGAAAATTTTGTGAACGCGATGATGGCGTCATGTCATGAAATTGAGGAAAAACGACGAGAAATATCTCTAATTGGTTCAAAAGTTTATAATATTTGTATTCACTAAGGTGCAACGATACTTTGTGGCGTATTTCTTTTAAGAGATCGTACTTTATTAAGAGATGAGATGCAAATTCAGTTACCCAAACCTCCTCCATGCCTGTTGTAGGTTAGTAATTGCTATTAGTATTATAATATCGGTCTAATTATCAATTTGTATTATTTATAAGTTGTTTTTCACCATTTTATTTATTGTCGCTAATATTTCTAGCTAATTTTGTATTAAAATACAATTTTTTCGTATTTATTTTTTTTACAATGGAATGCTATTACATTAAATTTATGTGACACGGTATAATAAAATTATAATAAGTTAATATATTATTGAATCTATAGAAATAAAATTTAATTTTGTTGTATAAATTAAAAAATGACATATTTCTCAATTTCGTAAATCGTACATGATTTTAATGTTAAAGAAAACACTGAAAATATTTCAGTGCTTGCTACTGACTGAAAATAGGGTGTCAATTGACAGTGGTTTCTAACACCTGAAATCCAACACCTGAATAATATTCAGGGGTATCAATCCACTGAATATAAGATGTCAATTTCAGTATCAGGAATATACTGACATTCAGCCAAATTTTATTAAGAGTGGTGGATTTGTGAATTTAAGACAATATATATAGGCATTTCCCCCACTCATATTTTTTAACATTGGCCTGATGTAGACAGCCCCCCTTCCCCCAATTTTGGATTTTACATGGGCAATATAGGCATTTTCCCCATTCAATTTTTTTTAACATTGACCTTATGGAGACGGTCCTTCCCCCACCTGAAATTCACTTCTGGGTCCTCGTCTGTGCAGAGTGACATTTTATCAACGTTTTATTAAAAATTGCTTCATTTAATATATTTAATTAGTTGTTGATGACTTGCAACAATGTGAATAATCAACGTTTCATGGGGGAGACATAATTATGTTGACATCCTGGAACATTATCTGCATCAAGTAATATGGGCCTATCATGGTGGAATATATTAACACAAATTTGACTATATTATAAATATTTTAATTGAATAAAGATTTACGTTTATTGATTGATTAATAAAAGGCATGTTATTGAATTTAGGTGTACGTATTTGATTTGTGTATAATCGTCCAGAATAATGAGCTATCTGCTATTTCAGGTGAGCGCAATTATGAGCTTTATTTTATAAAGATTTACAGCTCATAATTGCACTCACCTGAAATAGCAGATAGCTCATTATTGCGGACTAGGGACGTATTACTCGTAATAAAAATTGCATGATTGATACAAGCCAAAGCTGATTATTATGATACATCAGATTTATTAATAAAAAATCCAATATACAGAAAAGAGACTGTTCTGATATTTTATTTTTTATATATATATTTTTCCTTGTAGTATTTTGAAAATATAAAATATGATGAAAAATTTAGATATAGCATAAATATATAAATAAATTTTGAGAAAATTGAATTTGCCACCATATGTACCACTATGATATATTTTATAAGAATTTCAGTTTTAGAGGTAGGTGCACTTTCAGACCCTTCTGTAAGAGAACAGAAAAAATCTAAATGATAGATTTGTTCTGTCATTTGTCCCCGGGGGAAAAAGAAAAGAGAAATATGGTGTGAGTAAAGAGAGAGAGAGAGAGAGAGAGAGAGAGAGAGAGAGAGAGAGAGAGAGAGAGAGAGAGAGAGAGAGAGAGAGAGAGAGAGAGAGAGAGAGAGAGAGAGAGAGAGAGAGAGAGAGAGAGAGAGAGAGAGAGAGAGAGAGAAAAGGTACTTTTCCATGGAGCGATGTCGAGCTGAGCTTGGCGGGAAGAGAAATGCGCACTTGCTTCAATGTCATATGGCGGCCATGTTGGCGTAAAAAAATCGCTGCGGGATAGCGCATCCCTATTCCGCAGCGATTTTTTTACGCCAACATGGCCGCCATATGACATTGAAGCAAGTGCGCATTTCTCTTCCCGCCAAGCTCAGCTCGACATCGCTCCATGGAAAAGTACCTAAAGAGAGAGAGAGAGAGAGAGAGAGAGAGAGAGAGAGAGAGAGAGAGAGAGAGAGAGAGAAAGAAAGAGAGAGAGAGAGAGAGAGGGAGAGAGGAAGGGACGGAGACTACAGGAGCAAAGATAGCGAATAGTGAAATAGAAGGGAAGATTGACGAGGGAGCTGCCCCCCCCCCCCCCCCCCAAACAAGTGGCTGAGTCACGCGCAGCCCCCCGTTGTTCACGTGCCGGGGGGGAGAGGGGGGAGGCTAATCCGCATCTGTCAGACTCCCACGACCTGTCAGCCTGTGCTAGGGAAGCTGCGTGGACCAAACAGAGGAGAAAGAAATACATTCCATCTGCTTTTATACTGATATCGAAGAGTTTTTCTTGTAAAGAAAATCCTCATCAAATCTTTTCTCTAATAAAAATAAGTCAGAGCTAAGTTATACAAAATCCGCAATGAATGAATAGAATACGGGAAATGAAAAAAACTTGAGAACATGAAGAGGGGACGGTGAAAAATTTAGCCAAGGAGAAAGAAGTGGGCTTCATATGTGGTTCATGGACACTTTATTGAGAGAGGGGGAATATCTAATCAAAATGTTAAAATAAAAATACATGGAGGAAAAATGAAAACTTTTTGTTCCTTATATATATATATATATATATATATATATATATATATATATATATATATCAAGAGGTTATTGAATAAAAATTAGCCAACTTGAAAAACTTTTTAAAATGAATTCAGAAAGTTTTAAACGTAATTATAAATTACTTACGGTTTATTTCATAATTTAAATGATAATTTTTTTCTGTATTGAAAATGGTTATAATTATATAATATAATTTTGTATAAAATTAATATTCAGTTAAGTTAAAATCAGAGAGTTTAGAGTGTATACGCAACGAAACACCTGGAAAAAGCATGATTTAAGGCGTTAAAAATGCACTGATTATAAGATGTCAAAATTCAGCCAAATTTTTTTAAGAGTTTATATATTTATGTTTCATGCTGATATATTCAATATATATAAGCTCTCTGGTTAGATTATTATGTGTAATCTTTTTATACCTCTAAGAAGCTATGCAATGCTAATAACAGTAAAAGTTGGTTCCCGGACAACTCGGAGCGTGGTCAACTGGGAGCCGGACAGCTCGGAGCCAAACGTGTTTCTAGGACAACTCGGAGCACGGAAAGCTCGGAGCGCGGACATCCTGGAGCCAAGGCAGGACAACTCGGAGCGCGGACAGCTCGGAGCGCGGACATCCTGGAGCCAAGGCAGGACAACTCGGAGCACGGACAGCTCGGAGTGCGGACATCCTGGAGCCAAGGCAGGACAACTCGGAGCACGGACAGCTCGGAGCGCGGACATCCTGGAGCCTAGCTAGGACAACTCGGAGCACGGACAGCTCGGACATCCTGGAGCCTAGCTAGGACAACTCGGGGCACCGTTTTATTTAAATTACGATTAATGAATTTTTATTTCAAAATAAAAATTTATGTATGCCGAGAATGTATCGTTAATTGTAACATTTTTTGTTATATTACTTATATTTATTACGTACGTACAAAAAAATTATCAAGTTTTCTGATCTGATGTATCTGATAAGAGATAATCCAAAAATTATATCATGAATTTCCCATGATGATCATTGTTAATTGAACTTTGTGAATACTTTTGTTTATAGTAAATGACATTACATAAGTTAGGAATCATTTTAATAATCTAATATAATATTATGTGAAATAATAAAGTACACAGTTTTGATAAAATCTTTGTGCTGTATTATTTAATTACTAAATTTAGATATACAAGAAACTTAAAAATGAATTTAAGTTGGTAAACTTTGAGAAAGGAGACTAAAAAGTAGATAGATAATTTCTGTAAATATTATAGATAAGTCAATAAGATCAATTCATTATTTTTCTTTTTTTATAAAATCAATATTGCATAATATATTTAAAATTTAAAAGTTTAAAAGCATGCAAATATAACAAAATGAAATCTTTTTGGCAGAAAAAAAAAGTTGTATAATATTAATTTGCAGAAATTTAATCATATAATAATAATTCATGATATAATTTTTGGATTATCTCTTATCAGATACATCAGATCAGAAAACTTGATAATTTTTTTGTACATACGTAATAAATATAAGTAATATAACAAAAAATGTTACGATTAACGATACATTCTCGGCATACATCAATTTTTATTTTGAAATAAAAATTCATTAATTGTAAGTTAAATAAAACGGTGCCCCGAGTTGTCCTAGCTAGGCTCCAGGATGTCCGCGCTCCGAGCTGTCCGTGCTCCGAGTTGTCCTAGCTAGGCTCCAGGATGTCCGCACTCCGAGCTGTCCGTGCTCCGAGTTGTCCTGCCTTGGCTCCAGGATGTCCGCGCTCCGAGCTGTCCGTGCTCCGAGTTGTCCTGCCTTGGCTCCAGGATGTCCGCGCTCCGAGCTGTCCGTGCTCCGAGTTGTCCTGCCTTGGCTCCAGGATGTCCGCGCTCCGAGCTGTCCGTGCTCCGAGTTGTCCTAGAAACACGTTTGGCTCCGAGCTGTCCGGCTCCCAGTTGACCGCGCTCCGAGTTCTCCGGATACCGTAAAAGTTGCTAAGCAATCGAAGGCAGTGATTGAACACCCTATACGAATATTTGAAGAGTTTTTGATTATTTCAAACTGCGGCATAAAATTGAAATTAATGTTATATTTAGTCATATCAAAGAATTAATATCGTAGATATTAATTCTTTGGTCATATAGAGGAAAGAATATAAGATTGGGCCAGACGTAGTATGAAAATAAAACCCCATAATATGAATCTTTATATAATTATTATATGGGTATTATAATTATAGTATTTCATTAATATCTGCTACATAATTGAGGTAGGCTATGGAGTTTTCAAATTAACGGTAAATAATACCACGAATTACTGTAATAAAATTTTTTCATGCAGGTTGTTTATTGACAATGTTTTGCTAATTTATCTGCAATCTCTTTGGTTGAAATAATTATTGAAATAGAATAAAAATATATTTATGAAACAAAGTGTAGATTTTTAGATGCACAAATTTGATGAAAATAAATTAATCTGTCTTGCAAAATTTAATTTTCTGATGACTTTGTATAGATTCTACATATTACGTGATTACTGATTAGGTAACGATTTCACTTTCGAAATTTTGATGAACTTTCAGCCACAGTCCAATTATCAGCCGCTATTCAAAGGTACATGCCAAAAGAAGGCTCGTATTACGTCGAAATGTAATGGCCACGTGATGTTACGTGTCCTCAGTGACGCAATGTGAACCACGTGACTGACACGTGCTGGATGCCACGTGACGAGGCGTGACGTGCGACATTTTGGAGAAAGGTATATAAGCCAGAACTGTCTAAATTTCAAATGAAGAAACTTCAACTTCATATTTTTATATTAATGATTTTTTTTAATTAATTTTTGGTAAATATTATTTGCTTCATATTTTTTGTTATATTTATACTGTGTGTGAAACTGTCAATCATTAAAACAAAATGTTCTATTATATAATTTAAAAACGCAATTTTAGTATAGATTGATGTTTTGTAATAATATTATAAAGAAATAAGAAATGAATTATAAAATCAGCAAAAAACAATTATTTTAATTAAAATTGCTGCTTATAAGTTAAAGTGATTGTGATTCAGTTAAAAATCTTTTTTATAGATTATTAATCGTAACTGAATTGAAATTTTCTCATTTTTTTTTTTTTTTTATTATTAAATTATTTTATAAAAAACACAATGCAAGAAGTAAATTTTAATTATAAGATCAAAAAGGTTCTCAATCTCTGATCAGAAGGTCCATCTCAGGTATTGGCCACGTGTGATGAGACACGTGTCAAGACGCTGGGCCCCTCGGGAGTCCCCTCCCCCTCCATCACCGCTGCAAAACAAAGCTCTCTGCTGCCATTGACGTCTCACTGATAGAGAAGAAATCTTTTGCTATATAACGCTTTTACGGAGCGGCGCTCGAGGGGAATTTATCAACCGGGATTGTGGAAAAAAAGAAAAAGAAGAAGAAAAAAAAAATTACAAAAAAACAGGATTTTTTTTTCAAACCAACCCAACAAAACTTTTTACATCTGGTTTCCATTGAATTTAATTCATTCTAAAAAAAAAAGTAAATCTTTTTATACTCTAGTCTTGTGACAATAATATATTCTTAACAATGAATATTTTAATAAAGAAGAAAGATGATAAAATAAGAAAACGAGGAAGAGGCATTGTCTCTACCATTTTAATTGACATGTAGTCCAAGCTGTAATTAAAACTTCTAAGCTCCTCTCTCAATTCGTATAATTTTCTTAGTATAAATAAAAAGTTTCCGAGAAACTTTGTCAACGAAGCCGACAACTTTTTAATTTCGTTGCTCTTTTTATCTTTTTTTAAAATCTGTAATAATGATGTTAGTCATCGCTTCTCATTCAGCGTACGTCTTTCATGTACAACTGGGGAAACCCCGAACGTTCCCACGCTCTTTTTGTTAGCGTTACCAAGCAAGAGTCATGGTTAACTTTTTTTTTTATTATTTTTTTACCCTAAGAGCTTAGAGCTCGCGGCGGGGTTATTGGGTAGGAATAATTAAGGTAGGGAAAGGATGGTGGCCACGGCCTGTTTCACGTCCCAGCATTCGCTGAGGTGAGACCGAGGGAACCGTAGAAAACCTCAGTCAGGACGGACACCTCTACTTTTTATCAATGGACCAAAGCGTTGTTCAAAGCCTGGGGAACCACACACAAGTGTATCACTGCACTGGGTGGAAAGCGAGATGAATTTACCTCAGGGAGGGAGCAGCGTATTTTTTACTTGAAACGGTCACCCATATCCAAGTACTAACCACGCTCGACGTTGCTTGACTTCGGTGATATAACGAAAACCGGTCAATGCACTGCACCACGTTGATAATTATTTTACCAAAATTTCAAATTTCTATTTCCTTTTTAAATGCAGTTGCAATGCTATCAAATGATAATTATATATATAGAGGTAACGTTTTTACTGATTTGAATTGTAGATGAAAATAAATTTGATTTTATATTTCTTAAAGCTCTTTGATTTATTTTATAATAGCTTTTAAAACTAAAAATTAAAAAGAAAGGAGTTTTGAATATAAAGCTAAAAATCTGCACCCTATACTTTATTAGATGAAAGCAGAGTAAGAATTGGATATGCTCTGTTACACTTCTGTGCAGAGTTAAAAAAAAAAAAATTGCTGTGAATTTTAACGTATAATTAAATGTATTCAGTCAATGTAGTTCTTTATTATATTCAAAAATTAATACACAGTAAAATATTTAAACATCTCAAAAGTATTAACATTATATAATATTGAATATAATTTATTAAAGAAGAAAATCTTATTATGGATTCATTATTATATAAGTGTGGTGGAATGAATGTTTCCATGTAAAATTATTGAAACTTTATACATATAAAATGAAGCATATACTAATTTGTAAAGATTTCAGATAAATTTAATTGTACGTATTAATTAAATATACCGTCTTTTGTGTATAAATTTTGCTTGTAATTTAACATTCATTGAAATCCGTACAGACAAATTAATTAATTTAAACAATGACGCCTACTTTAACAGCTTGAATTTACATTCTACATCCTTATGAGCATGTGGTGTGGTGTAGAGGTGTGAGAACGAAGCACTCTTCTTCTTAGAGGCACTGTTACATTAGCACAGTAACCGAGTTATGTAAGGGTGGTATAAAGTTTACTTAGAGGCACTGTTACATTAGCACACCAATCGAGTTATGTAAGGGTGGTAAAGTTTACTTAGAGGCACTGTTACATTAGCACACCAATCGAGTTATGTAAGGGTGGTATAAAGTTTACTTAGAGGCACTGTTACATTAGCACACCAATCGAGTTATGTAAGGGTGGTATAAAGTTTACTTAGAGGCACTGTTACATTAGCACAGTAACTGAGGTGTATTATAGTAGTACTAAGTAGTATTTATTTATTGTTAGAGTCACTGTTAAGGTGGATTTTCATGGGCGGCAACGGCGACGCGGCGCGATTTTAACTTAAAAGCTGTGAAATCCTATGCGGCGGCGAATTCGCAGGTAATCGCGTTAATTACGATGCTCTTTTTCTTTTAATCGCCCAATATGGCCGCCAATGGATGTTACAGCAAGTGCGCATTATTCGCGTCGCGTCGCATGGTAAAAATCGCCATGTGACTCCACCTTTAAGGGGGATTTTCATAAGCGATTTCCAGCCTGCGACGCGACGCGAATAAAGCGCACTTGCTGTAACATTCATTAATGGCAATATTTGTCGATTAAAAATATAAAAAAATAATATAATATACATACATATTATATAATTTATATATATTATTTTTGGCATAGAAATTCAATGCGCGCGATTTTGCTCAACGAATTCTCACAGCTTTGACATCGAAATTGCGTCGCATCGCCGCTGTCTGTCATATGAATCCGCCTTTACACTGCGATAATTAAGCGATATATTTTCATCGCACTTTTTCAAGCACTTGAATTTCTGAATTTCTTAACGCGTTAAGGTGGATTTTCATGAGCGACACCGACGATGTGACGCGAATAATGCGCACTTGCTGTAACATTCATTGGCAGCCATATTTGTCAATTAAAAAGAAGAGCATCATTATAATTAACGCAACATCCGCGAGGCGAATTCGCTCGCTGCATATATAGGATTTTGCAGCTTGTCAACAAAATCGCGTCGTATCGACGTTATCGCTCATAAAAATCCACATTTAGGTGTTAAATTTAAAGTAGAGTGATAAAAAAGTTGAGATTGCATCACTTGAATTAAGTCATTGATAATTGGTAAAAAATAACCCTCGACAAATGTAGAATCTCTAATAAAGTTTGAAGCTTGAATAAATAAATTGAAGTAGATAGCAGTGTTGAAAAAATAAATGAATCCAATAGACAATAATGGTTGCATTTTTTTATTTCATAATTAGAAAATATACCTAAAATGATGCTTTTCTGAATTTTTTCAGATTTTTTGGAGTGCGGGAACTAATTTTAAAAAAAATATTTAAAATCTCTGAATTAGGGTGGTACACCTGATGGGACAACCGTGACGTCATTTGTCGTGATGTGATTGGCTATT
Organism: Siphlonurus alternatus; assembly: GCA_949825025.1. NCBI lineage: Eukaryota > Metazoa > Arthropoda > Insecta > Ephemeroptera > Siphlonuridae > Siphlonurus > Siphlonurus alternatus. The sequence continues at coordinate 47,365,896 of OX463779.1, forward strand.
GATGACATCACGGTTGCAGTGATTGGCTATTGATGACGTCACGGTTGTCCCATCAGATGTACCACCCTAATTAAGATATTTTAAATATTTCTTAAAAATTAGTTCCCGCACTCCAAAAAATCTGAAAAAAATTCAGAAAAGCATAATTTTATGTATATTTTCTAATTATGAAATAAAAAAATGCAACCATTATTGTCTATTTTTGCATTGCACTGCGTATGTACGTACTGTACATCAATCGAATTATGCTCAGAGATGTATAGTTTACGATATACAAAGGAAGGTAACCATGTTTAATCACTAATCACGGTTAGAGTCATTGAGTTAGTAATTCGGTTATCTGTGATACTCATAATTACTTAAAATTAGAGCCAATGTTCCACTAGTCGAGTGATTCAAGTTTAATATAATTTTTCAATAAGTGTTTTATAACAATTAAGCATTGCATGCAATAACAAAAAGTTTTTATGCAAAGCAAAGAGATAAGATACGATTATTTTGTGGTCGTGATTGAGTATATACTCCTGCTTATATTAAGTGAATCCCATCACTTACTATATAGTATTCCCCACTGATTATAGACTGCAATATATTCTATAACCTCCATTGTTATCTTATGGTCTTCAATGACGTCATTGAGGAGGTTGAATAAAAAACATGGGAAGACCTTGTGTGTAATATAATTTTAAAATTAAGGGTAGAAAAATTCATCCCCTACATTCAAATATTTAATGTAAACCGATTTAAAAAATTCAAAAGCTGTTACTATAAAGTAAAATATTAACCCTGATTGAATGGCAAGCAGTGTCAGAAAGGAGCTAAATTGACAAATTGATTATTTGTTATATATTGGAGTCCATTTTTTAATGAAGGGTTGATTTGCTTAATTTAAAATTAGTACCAATGGATTTAAAATTATGATATACTACTAAAATAATAAAATAAAAATTTGGTGCACATCAAATAAAAATTTTGTATCACATTAATTTAACATGGAAATCCCATAATAGAAATCCAATTTTTAAATTTATGACCTCAGGATTGATGGGTACAAAATTTGAAAGCTTCACAAACATTCCTTTATTGCAATCCATGACCTAAAATGAAACACAAATAGAGTATTGACCTCAAATTTTTTTATTGCAAAAATGGATAGAGGGTGCAAAGCTATGCTACTCTGATATTTTCAGATTTTTTTAGAGCCCGGGAAGTATTGCTAAAACGTTTTGCCGAGTTTTTGAACCCACACCCCTTTTAGGTCCTATCCTTTTATTAAGAGAGGCGTTACTTAAATTTCTCCGTACTTTCAATAATTTTTAAAAATAGTTCCCGGATACAAAAAAACAAAAACAAAAACAAAAACAAAACAAAAAAAAAATCTGAAAAAAAAAAAAAAATCAGAGTAGCATAACTTTGCACCCTCTATCCATTTCTGCAATAAAAATTTTTGAGGTCGGTACTCTATTATGACTCACTTGGTATGTTTCTTTTGTCATACTTTGAAATGTTAATATTTACGTGTTGCACCGCAGTGAAGAGTCTTTATAATTAAAGACGGTGTTACACACTGGGGCGCACGATCCTGAGGCGCACCTGCGTCTTACGTTTCCCCTTTGGTCGTCATAGCAACGGGATGACACTCTGATTACCTTGCTGCTTGCAACTACAGTTACTAACTACTTCCCAACAACAGTTCCAATGTTATCATTCCAACTATAATGGCTTATTTACAGAACTTTCATATAGAAAATAATGGAAACTTCCTTCCAAGGAAAACAACCTGCAAGATATTTGTATGTAGCAAAATATCTCAAATTATGTCAGATTTTTTCATTTTTTTTTTAAATCCTTTAATAAGCTTCAAATTATGCTGCAATCTGCTATGACGTCATAGTCATGCAACATGCTTCCCTATGCTTGCGTGTTAAATATTTGCATGCCTATGACGTCACATCATTTTCCAGGGTTTTTTATCTCGATTTTGAGAGTGTTGGATTATAGAGGGTTTAAAAAATGTAAATATATGATGAATGATAATAGATAACTCAAGGTCCTGTATCCAAATATACAATAAAAAAAATGCTATTTAGGTTCAAGTCTTGTTTTTAGATCCGCAATAATATCAGAAGGAAATTGAAATGAGTCCATTAGTTTTAAATTGACATCCTTTCATTTTCAAAAAATATTTGTTATATAGAGGCTTCAAGTGAGTGCGCTTTCGCTGCGCAACTGTTTGTCGCTAAGATCCATCTTGCACTTGAAAATGAAGCAAAGTGTTTTTTTAAATTTTCTCGGTTATAAATCAAGTAAAAAATCTAAATCTTGAATTATCTACTTTATTTTTCAGTTTGGACCATAGTTCCGTAAAGGAATTATCCCTAAAAATCTTATTCTTAGTGAAAAAACGAATTCACGTTTTTTTTTACATAGGTTTGGTATTGCGGGTGGGAACACCGAAAAATCAGTTGACTTGAAGCCTCTATTGACTTATCAGTAAACATACTATATATTCGTTCTAAAAACTTCCATTTCAGGTAAAATGTTTTTTTATTTGATCAATTAATTTAATTGTTTATATTGTGGGCATTCATAAAATTATGTAAATAATTAAACTTTTATTTGTAATTTACATTATTGTTTTTAAAATTAATTGTAAATTACAATAGATGTAATTAAATGTGAACATACAAGTACATTATATAAATATGTTAACCGTGTATGAAAATTTTTTCACAAAATAAACAAAAGAAGCATTTTAATTCAGATATTATAATTTCATAACTTTACATTTTTAAACAATAAACAATACATATGAAAGAGAACATGTTTTCGTAATAAAGTTAATTAACAAAAAAAAAAAAAAAAAAAATAAAATAACTGCCCCTGCAGAAACTTTATGTAGGCAAACCTTTATACATTACTGTATAACACGGCTGCCTATATGTAAAGGGGACTATATGAACAAATTCTTTTCAAATTTCCACCACAAATTTTATAATTTACAAACACACACATATATATAATAACAACGTATAAAAAACAAATGTAAGTCCAAGTTTTTTATTTTAAAATTCAATTTACTTTTAGTTTTTTTATATCCCTAACTTGCTTTTCCCCTCTATGTACCAGAAATAAATCTTTTGTATTATAAAAAGAGTGCAGCAAAATAAAAAAAAATATTCTCTCCACGTTTTGTGGACTCGAAAGGGCGACGTATTCCCCAGCCTATACTATTCTTTTGTTGACATAATCAGCATTCTTTGAGCGATAAACAGTTAGCCAGCTGTATTCTCCATAACAATAATGGACCAATCACAGTTCGAGATCGCACTCCAGTATATTTACACAAAGTCTGTATGGCAAATATATAATACCTTTGCAAATAATATATTCTAAATCCGAACTGTAAATCCATGTATATATAAAATAATCCGTGTGCGAGTGGCAGCAGTGATGCGTGTCATATCTGCAATCATACAGTCATTGAACGATACTATATAACAATTTCATTTTGAAGGGTGTTAAAATTGCTACTTCCTAAAATTCATTTTCAACCCTTTAATAATAATAATATGATTGCTGTGAATGCAAAATGTTATCTAAAATTACAATAAGATTTAATTATTTTCCATTTATATTTTCTGTAATTTTAGAACGCTCTCTCACGTTTTAATTTAAATATTGGAGAGGGGGGATCTCAACTGTAAATAAGAGGTAGAATATTGAACAATTGAAAATGTACATTTTCATATTGTTGCAGAGTGAAAGGGCAATTTATATGTAAATATAGAGGGGAAAACAATTGAACTTAAATGAGAGAGAATGATCAACTAATGATTTTATGAATTGAGGCTTTCTGAATTTTACTTAAGATTGACAAATGCAAACACAAACAAATTAAACTCCCTGATAGGATATTTTTTTGTCTTGTAATAACATTCAAATGTACCTACCTTTGTAAGACCGAGGTCATGAATTGGGGAGATATTATGAGGCTGAGTGGTTTTTGTTTTGCGAAGTTTTGGACGAGTTAATTTAAAGCTTCATCAAAGTTACAAATAAGGAGTTTCATCCCACTGAAATTCTGAGAGGCCTTTTAGTTTTTCAATTTTCATATAAAAACTACATAATATATGAATTTCCAGTATATTTTTTTTTTCTCTCTCTCTCTCTCTCTCTCTCTCTCTCTCTCTCTCTCTCTCTCTCTCTCTCTCTCTCTCTCTCTCTCTCTCTCGCATCTCTCACACGTACACAATGGACAACCTGAAGAAAATTTTTCATTACAAAAATGAATAGAGAGTACCAAATTATATTGCTATGAATTTTTTTCAGATTTAAGTCTTGGAAGTCGGAAATATTTTTAAATTTATTTGAAAGTTTTGCAAGTTCTCTTAAAAAAGGATGGGGCCTAAACGCCTCCAAGGGGCATGGCCGCACTTTCAATTTTTTTTTTTAAATAGCTTTTGCACTAAAAAAATTCTAAAAAAAAATCAGAGTATCATAATTTTGCAACTTCTATTTATTTTTGTAATAAAAAATTGCATGCAGGTTGTCCATTATAAAATAATGGAAGCAAATATCAATTTCACGTAATTATCTACCTATTTTTATCTTTAAGCTTTACCCATACCTGCCTTACAATTAGTCAATGTAATTAAAATATCAATATTTATTCACTTTCTAATTGTAACCATGCAAATTTTTCAAATCACAACAACCCATATTTTATAATTGTAGCTTAAACAACTTGCATTGATTACATGACTCAAATTGTAAGCAAATATTTTACTACATTGATTTTGCGAAAGTAAATTGTTACTAAAGTAAAAAATCACCTTTATAGGGTCTCCTCATCAACAATAGCTTAAATAATAAAAAAAAGAGCCTCCAGCGTCAATATTTGAATACCTTGATGTTACACCTCTCGCGTTGCAAAAGAACAACACAATAATTTATTCATGAATACCTCCAGTGGTGGGTTGAGAGAAGGAGTAGGAACAAGAAATTCATAAATAATTGAGCACAAACTGAAGTGTATAAAACAAAAAAAACAAATTTTTTAGCTCATCCTTTTAGAAATATTACATTTCTAGAAACAAAAGTGTCGTTGATAATAATTCTACTTTCTTTCGCGAGACGTTTCTCATTTGTTCAAACATGTACGAAACATTGATAAATGACCTACGTTAACTTGTTATTATGAAATTAATAATTTCTAAATTTAAATCAGTTAAGGGGAAGGCAACACGCCCAATGTTTAAAAAAATCCCTCACGTGAAAATTATGAAAAAAAAAAAAAAAAATTAAAATGTTCTCCTCTACATCTCCTATCAATATAGCTAAAATTATCAGGTATACAAATTCAAGCTAGTTTTTGAGTTATGAATTTTTAAAGTTGACTTCTTTAACATAAAGAAATATAATGGGACTCCCATGTTAAATTAGCCAACTTTAAAAATTCATAACTCAAAAATCTAGCTCGAATTTGTACAACTGATATTTTAGCTACTGATAGGGGAAGTAGAGGAGAACATTTTAATTTTTTTCCCATGGTTTTCATGATGGATTTTTTTTTAACATTGGGCGTGTTACCTTACCTTTAATCAACATTCCACCTTTCTTGGCACTGCCGACAAATCATTATATTTAATTATAATCATTTTATAGTGATTTATTTCCTTTATATGCGTATAGTGAGATTATTTTACTTTAAGTAGTTTCTATGGCTTTTATCAGTAAATAATTATAATAATTTAAAACACGAAATTGAACTCCTTACAGCCTCCATTGAATTTATGTATAATTATTTTGATGAATTACTAGAACTGTTATATAATATACCTTAATATATAATAAACAACAATCCGTCTGAAGGAAAATTAGTTTGCTTCTAGGAAGAGAAATTAATTAAATTCGAAATGAGATATTGTTTATTATTGTTTTAACACAAGTTGTAAAATTGTTCTTGACGTTATGCGAAAATACTAAATATAGATAGATACGTTCTCTCAGTAACTAAAATATGGAAATTGATGTTAAATTGCATTGGATTTGGCTTGGTCTTATTATTTTTTCATTTCCATTAGGATGTTTGCACTTTTATTTACTTAGCACTGCTATAAAATATTTAAAGATTCTTCCCTACGTTTCTCTCTGCTTCCAAATTTTACTATACAATTTTCACCCCTACTTCTTGACATATAATAAGATTTCCCCCCATAGATAACAAAATTATGGATCAAAGCACATAATAAGATAGGGTGGACTTAGCCTTATTTCTTCTTTAGGCTAGCAATAAAATGAATAAGGGTCTACTGACAAATTGGACATTCAAAGAAAATGGGTTATTATATAAAATAATATGAAAACGTATTAATATATAATAAAAAAAAAATACTACGTTCCAATATGTAATAATAATTTTTGATTATAGTAATATAATAAACCATTATAATTTTTTTATTGTTATGTATATTATAGAATGAGATTTTTACAATGTTAAGTGATTGGGATTCGAACCATAATGCTGTTGTGTGCTGATAAAACTACGAGGGTGGATTTTAGGGTTGGGGGTTGCGGTAGCGGCGTCTCTCTCTGTATAATTCTGACGCTATTGCGCAGGGCTGCGACCACCCCTGTTGCCATCCACCGGCAGCAAGGGACGCGTTGCCAGGCGGGCTCTTCTCTCACAACGTCATTTACGAAAAGACCCTCACAACAAAACGTAATAATAAAATGTATTTATTAGCAACTTGTGACGTAAAAACATACCTTTTAAATTGTTAAAATTATTATTATATATATATATAATTTTCCCTATAATATTATTGTTGAAAAATTTCGTCTTCAACTCATTCTTTACACGTCTAAACGTAATCTTTTTACCTCTAAAACACATCTTATTTCCTCTTCGCTCAAAGTAAGGATTAAATTGTAACAATATTTCTAAAATTATATGCCCAAGAAGAGAAAAAAAGGACGTAATCTCGTCTTTTTCCCCTCTTTTATCTTCTAAAATGGTGCAAAATGAGAGGAAATTAGACGAGGAGAGAGCTTAATAGTGAATAAAAGATGAAATTTATTTCAACTCGGGTTGTCTCCTCTCAAGTTTTAAATTAACTTATTTTATATTAATTTCCGTGATGTCACTAGGACGTAATATGTTAGCTAGGTCTCTCAAAATTCTTCTGTGGAAATTTTTGTGGTTGGACAAATATTCATGTCAGATCTCTCCGGTGTCATCTCAGCTTTTATTTTATCAAATGGAATTTTGTTGTGGATTGCGACAAAATTCTTTAGGGGGACGCAAAAGGGATTGTTTCTAGTAAAGAGTTTTTAGACCAAAATGAAGTCCAAGTCATTTTTGAAGTGGAGGGCCGTAAGTAAAAGTAACGAAAAGTTGAGTGGTTCAGAAAACATTGTTAGAAATTTTCAATTTTTTTCCACGCTGCATGGTCAAAATAGCGGACTTGACACAGTGGTATACGCCTCTGATTCGTAATCGGATGGTCGTGAGTTCGATCCCAGGCACCGCCAAAATTTTCACAAGTGGCGGTTGCATCCGGGAGGTGATTGATGGCATCCTCCATCAATTGCTGACCATCCTGATTGAGGTTTCCATGGTTTCCTCAGTCACAACCAGGAGAATGTTGGGATAGATTGCTATAGGCCTATAGGTAATGGTCGCCCCGGTTTGGGATATCGAGGAGTGCAGTATTGTGCGCACTTTTTTAGACTATATTTCTAAATTTGTATTTTGTCTCTTAAATTTCTACTCTATAAAAAGTCTATACAAAATATAATAAATTTTTTTGAATGGACAACCTGCATGATTTTTTTTTTTTTTTTGCAGAAATGTAGAGGGTAAGTTAAGCTACTCTGATTTTTTTGAGTTCCGGAACTATTAAAAAAAAAAAAAAAAAAGTATAGTGAAATTCTGCATCCCCCCTGAATCTTTAATTAATAAAAAGGATAGGGCCTAAATGTCTTCAGCGGGCGTGGCCGTACTTTTAATAATTCATTAAAAATATTTTCTGGTTTCTAAAAAAATCAGAGTAGCATAACTTTGCACCCTCTATTCATTTCTGCAATAAAAAAAAATCACACAGATTCTGTTGATAAGGGAAAAATAAAAGTAGTAGTGGGGATTGAAGTTTCAAACTTTGATTTTCAGCACACGGATATTTACAAACTACAATGTAAAAAATGTTTTTGAACGGATGTGTCAGAAGCAAGTTGCCAGGGATTATTTTGTAATGCTCCCAGCAGCGAGACAAGGTTGAATATTTTACAATGTAACCCCGAGAGGGCGTGGCTTATGTCAACGAGATTCATAACCCGTCACATCAAATTTCCTGAGCCTTATCAAATAAAGAGCAAAACAAGAATTTCTTTTGTTTTTTATGAAAATAGAAAGTCTGACGTGAGCCAGAATGTTGTCCAAAAATTTCCCGAGTTGAAATAAATTTCATCTTTCATTTGCTATTAAGTTGAAATAAATTTCATCTTTCATTCGCTCTCCTCGTCTAATTTCCTCTCATTTTACACCATTTTATAGGAAAAAATATTAGATTACGTCTTCTTTTATCTTCTTGAGCATAAAATGTTAGAAATATTGTCTTCATTTCATCCTCAATTTGAGCAAGGAGGACGTGTTTTAGAGGTAAAAAGACATTATAAGATTAGGTTTAGACGTGTAAAGAATGAGTTGAAGACGTAAATTTTCAACTAAGGTTACAACTAAAAACATTTTCTAACGAATTAATATTCCATCTTGAAAATGTTAATATTTATGATACTACAAAAGAATTTATAATATTTAAAGGAAAGGAGAAAAAAATAAATTCCAGTTTTATATTATACGCATAAATAGCGCAATGCTGCAGCAGTTGATATGGAATTTTTAAGAGGTAAATTAGAGCTCTCTGCAAAAAAAAAAAAAAAAAGAAGTAATTCAAGTGCTTTTATAATATGATAAAGTAAAAATTCCAGCACGCAGGCGTGCAAACAATATACTAGAGGGCATTTTGGTATTTTAATGAGAAGGGATGAGCAACACACGTCCATGCCGGCCATGCTTGTATATATATATATATATATATATATATATATAGTTTGGGGTAGGACCCTTGATTAAAACAAGAGAGAAAAAACACGTTTTTATTTAAAAATAATATCTATTTTATTTAAATATTCAGTATACAAATACATGCACACAATAATTTAAAATAAAATTTATTTAATAATAATATTAAAAAAGCCAAAACGTTAAAAAGTTGATTTTTTTTTATTGCCAATAGCCAAACAACGGAAAAGCCTAAGATATAAGAAGAGGCATTCACAAAGCCCTAAGGCCACATTTAGGGCTCGATAATTTAAAGCCCGATTTTAGGCATGCTTTTTCGACCCAAAATTTCTGGTCTTAAATTATCAAGCCCTAAATGTGGCCTTGAGGCTTTGTGAATGCCCGTTAATATAATATAATTATTATAATGTACTTAATAAGAAGATACTAACAAAAAGTCTTCGTTCAAAGTGTTCACATTTGCATTATCAGTCGATATAAAGAGGTTGGGGGAGGGTGGGGGGGGGTCAGATCCTAAGGAAAGCATCGAGCGTCTTGGAGGAGCAACAGGCGGTCACGGGGGGTAGGGGGGCGGTAACAGATATGACTCATGAAATTTTACAGTGCAGCATTCAATACCACATGTCTCTTCTTATATAAATAAGTCCAAATTCACATGCTACGTTTTTTTATAGAGGCTTCAAGTCAGCTGATTTTTCGGTGTTCCTACCGTCCTATCTAAACCTATGTAAATTCAAACAAACGCGAATTCGTTTTTCACTAGAAGAAGATTTTTTAAGAAATATTCTTTTACAGAACATCAATCCAAAAAAATGCAGTTGATAATTAAAGATTTAGATTTTTTTACGCTATTTATAACCAAGAAAAATTAAAAAATAAACTTTCAAGTGCAAGATGGACCTTAGCGACACAAATGAGCATCGCGAGGCGCATTGACTTCTCTATTAGGGATGAAATCATCACATTTTTCAATCATTATGACACATCAAGTGTATAATGAAGACGATAGTGCCGCGTCATTGGAAACCCTTGTTATTAGACTTGGAAAAGTGTGTGACCAAAACCTCCCTTCTATGTCGTCACCACGTGCTCTTACAGGGTGTATACCATTATTCCCAAATGAAATTCCATGAGTTTTCCAGGTTTTTCCAGGGAATTTTAAAAAATTCCAGGTATTTTTTTAGCGTTCAGGAGGGGGTGGGGGAGGAATATTATATAAAAATTTACTTGAACCATTTAATTTTTTAAGGTATCGTTTAAGGATTTTAAATTCCTTAAGGAAAAAAAAATCTTGACATTTTATATTTTGTTTTTCTTAACAACTATAAATCCATAATTTATCAATTGAAAGATACAGATCATGAAAAAAAAAAACAAAAAAAAAAAATGCTACCCAGTATAAACAAGAAAAAATAACCAAACACAGTATAATACACGTATAAAAAAAAAATTGCGAGCGTAGCGAGCAACTTTTTTGACAGTTAGAAAATTTTAATGCTCAAATTTTGGATGAAATTATAATTAATAAAATACAATCTTTTCATCAATTATACTGTATATGATTATATAATATATACTAAATTTATACTTTAATCTAATGATGATAATAATAATAGGGAACGTTAAAAATCGCAAAAATAAATAAATAAAATAAATAAATAAAATAAAAAAATGAAATTGACTTGTCTGATGACACTATAACACCAATATATTATATTTATCATAAATGGTGCATGCATGAATGTAATGCAGATCATGCAAATCTTCATTTTACAAAAGAAGTAAATTTGCAAAATACGTTTTGTGGTTACTACACAGCATTTAGAATATTTAGATAGAGGGAACTAGATTTAAAATTTTCCTAAATTTTTGAAAAATGTTTTAGTGTCCTAATTTATGGTTCCTAAATTTCTGAATTTTCAGGGAAATGTTTTAAAAAAAATAAAAAAAATCCAGCAATAATGCATTGATATAACTTTAACTTCAATATAATTTTATTCGGGTCTGTTTAAAAACTTTTATTATAAGTACATTTTTTTTTCAGTGTTCAGTGTCATTTCAATGAAAAAAATATTAATTTTAAAAGTCCCACTTAAAATAAATTTTAGTCCGGTTTGAACCGTGTGAATTGAATGTGATAAAAATTGCTGGAATTTTTATTATTATTTTAAACATTTCCCTGAAAATTCAGAAATTTAGGAACAGAGCGGTCTTGAACAGAGTGGTCTTCTATATACGTATGAGACCGCTCTGTTTAGGAACCATAAATTAGGACACAAAATTTTTTTAAAAAATTTAGGTTAAAATTTTCAATTTAGTTCCCTCTATCTAAATGCTTGAAATGCTGAATATTGTGTTCACTGAATTTTTTTAAAAAAAAAAAAAAAAAAAATACTGCAAAAATTGTGTACACGAGGTATGATCAATAAAATAAAGTGAGCTCACGCCGCGCGTACAGCAACATAGCGTTGTTTCCTAGTTTTTAAGCATGACGTTTACAGTGCCATAATTTTTACTTTAATTTTTTGTGCTTGAATATGTTAAATTATAATAATTTATAATGATCTCTTGTATATATTTATGCTTTCTCATCAAACGATTAACTTTTTTAAAGTAATATTCGCGTAAATTGCCTATCTTTTAATTACACTACGTACTGCATGCATGGTCACTTGCATTGTTAAAAATAATATAATTATATTTTTCTGGTTTATAATTAAAGTTGTTTTAATTGAAGGAGTATTTTTAGTTACAAATTAATATTTGAAACATTCATATACTTTTCAGTAAATATATTTTAACTATTCGTCCGAAATATTGACGTCAATATAATACGCGCGCGATCTCTCGTAAATCGCGATCTTTTTACGTCACGCTTTTGCACACGATTTTTTCCCATTTTCATCTCCAATACTTGAAAAAATTATTTAATTGATTTGAATAAATATTAGAACTTGACAAAAGATTAAAAAAACAAAAGGGTATCAAGATTTTCGGCAACAATATTACATAATTAAGAAAATGGTTACTGAAAAATGTGATAATTCCAGTTTTTTTGCCATTTTTTTCGAAATTCCATGATTTTTCCCGGTTTTTCCAGAGGGTTTGAAATTCCATGATATTTCCCGGTATTCCAGGTTTTTCCAGATGGTATACACCCTGCTCTTAGCTGTTGTCAAATATGAAGCAATTCTTACATGTTGTGTCATGAAATAAATCTTTTTCATTTTGATTTATTTAGTCATCCTGTTTTAATACGTATTGTAAATCATAACTTTATATATGAGAAAACGTAATAAAGGTGACAGAATTGAGTATTTATTTTTTATATAGAGGGATTAGAAAGTTGATACAGTTCAATTTTTGTATATTTTATGTAATAATAAATATATTTATACAAAATATATTTCAGCCCATTAATTCTATTACAATCTCCTTTGATAAAAAATAAATAAAAATATATGAGTTTTATATTACGGTAATAATTATTAAAAAAAAAACAAACATTGAAAAAAATCATTTCGTTTGATTTTTGTCTAAAAATTGAAAGCAAACACTGTAACGTTTCATGAGCGTTTACAGGCAAAGTGACATAGAGGTATGTTTACATGGCGTTGTAGTCACTAACTCCCTGATGGCAAGTCGAGATTTACACTGCTTGTCACATTTAATTAGGTTTTCATCGTGTCTTCGTTCATTGCTTGACTGTTCGCTACGAAGGATCTAACGGAGAAGCGACCTCAAAATTTTCTATGATAGATATTTTTTTTTAGATTTTTTAGAGTACGGGAACTATTTTTAAAAAATTACTGAAAGTACAGAGAGAATGACGTCTCTCTTAATAAAAGGTTAGGACCTAAAATGGGCGTGAGTTCGAGCTCGACCTCGGCAAAACTTTTTAGCAATACTTCCCGGTCTCCAAAAAATTAGAGTGGCATAACTTTGCACCCTCTATCCATTTTTGCATTCAAAATTTTTGAGGTCGATACTCTATTGGTCCGACCCGAGTCTTTCCAAGCATCTCCGATCATAAACTAAATAAATGTGACGGCTAGTGTATAGAGGTGTGTTTACATGCCGTTGTAGGCAGGTCCACCACCCCCCTCGGGCACCACCCAGTTGATGTTCTGCGCCGGGTCCTTGATGTCACAAGTCTTGCAGTGGATGCAGTTCTGAGCGTTGATCTGCAGACGCATGCCTTCACCTTCCTCCACGGGAACGTACTCGTACACACCTGAAACAAGAACCAACACGTCAGTATTACATTAGGACACGTCAGCTAAAATAATAACGTATTGTGATTGTTTATTTCAACTTATTCAAGTTTCAGATTCGCCTAATAATTTTGTGTACGTTCTATTTCGAGTATTGAGGACATAAAGGATCAATAGATGGCTCTGTGCACAGAAATTTTAATTGTTTTATTCAAGGATAAGGCTATACCTTAAATGGGAGAATCTCAAAAACAATAAAATTTATATAAAAGGTATCACTTATGACGTTGATTTATTTTTTAATATTTGTCTGGAGACATGTGATAACCTGATAACTAATTAATTAAGGTGTTTACAATTCTGTAAAATTAAGCTGTGGCTGCTGGTAGAGCGTTTACATGATTTTACAATGTTAATCAGATACAACAATCCTCGTTTGATTACGTAGTTCCAATTCTTACCACCAGGTTTTCCATCAAGCTTTATGGTCCCAATAGAAAAGTTTTATACAATAGGATAATGGACAACCTACATGAAAATTTTTATTGCAGAAATAGAGGGTACCAAATTATGTTATTATATGAATTTTTTCAAATATTTTTGAAACCCAGAACTATTTTTAAGTAATTATTGAAAGTGCGGCCACACTCCCTGGAGGCATCAATAGGCGTCTAGGTCCTATCCTTTTTATTAAGGATTCAGGGATGCCAACTTAACTTACAGAACTTTCAATAATTATTTAAAAATAGTTCCGGGTCTCAAAAAAATATGAAAAAATTCAGAGTAGCATAATTTGGTGCCCTCTTATATATACATTTTTGCAATAAAAAAATTTTCAAGTAGGTTGTCCATTGTGTAAAAATATTATTTTGCATTACTAATAGATTGTCCCTCGTCCGCAATAATAAGCTATCTTCTACATCAGGTGAGCGCAATTTAAGAGCTGGTAAATCGGTGTAAAATTAAGTTCATATAATTGCGCTCATCTGAAATAGCAAATAGATCATTATTGCAACGATATCATGGTAGACAGATAGCTCATTATTCCGGTCGAGAGACGAATATATTTTACAAAAAAGGCAATTTCTTAATTGAGACTATCAAGTGAACGTAAGACAGCTACTGGAGAAACGAATCATTAGAACACGCATTTTTTCTAAGTAACGTAAATTAGGACATTTTAAATAGTTTTTAATTACTGTTATATTGACAAACACTATAAAAGGAACAATTTAATGTTTCCAGTATGAGACTGTCAGTGCTGGGAGATTTCACTTGTCTGAGTGCCTAAATACGAAAACAGAGAACTTGACAGGGAATTACCCGAGCGTCTCTATTTCAAACAAACAACAACCCATTTAATGAAAGAAAAATACAAAGTTTCATTTTCCCAGAAACAAGAAGGAAAATTTGGTCGACTCGAATTTCAGTGAATTATTTGGCGATGTTTATTCATTCGTTCATTCTTAGAAATTGGAAAGTATAATGAGCACCTTACTTGTTAGTAAATAATTATATATATATATATATATTTATTTATTTATTTATTTATTTCTCATGTGGCTGTACATAATACAACATATATATATATATATATATATATATATATATATATATATATATTAATGAGCAATCCAAGATGACAAAGAGGAAAATATAAATAATATTATTTTTACATCTCTGTTTCCGTTTGAAAGAACTTTTATAATATAAAACTATAAAATATAAAGAATATATCTTTTCAAAATAATAATGATAAAACTTTATAACAAAATTCTATATTTATATAAAAGTAAAAATCAATAAAATCTCTTCTTTAGTGATGGCACGTATATAACATTATAGAGTTGATTGTTGTTTATGTTTACGTGAGACTGGAGGGGAGGTACAACCTGCTCGCTGCAGAAGGAGGGGAGGGAGAGAGAGAAAGTGGAGGGCAAGATTGTGTTAAAACACATTAGGAACAATGACAAAAAAATTAATAAAATAAAATAATTTTTTCTAAGAGTTCTATCGTATACTGTTCTATATTCTTAGAGTATTTAAGGGTAAGATATAAAGGAACAGCTGATTGACATAGTCCCATTTAATTAACATGTAAACCTTATAGTATAAGCTCATAAAATTTCTGATTTTTTTTTTAGAGACAGTCTTTAGCACCAAGAAGTTGTAGAACAAATTTCAAAACAATCGGACGATCCAATTTTTTAGAATTAATTTCTTACAGTTAGTTTAGCTCTCCATGGGAAAGCCCTATACTGAAAATTTAAAAAAAATAGTATCGTCCAATTACTTTGAAATTTTTTCTGAAATAATTTTTTGGTGCTAAAAACAGTAAGAACTGTAAAAAAAAAAAAAGCACAGAATTTTTATGAGGTTGCTAAGGTAAAGAGGCAAAGAAAAAAAAAACTTATACACGTTGGCTAGTATGTGCAATCTAGCCCACCTCAGCACTGCCTACTTGCCAGGGGCATGACGTCAGCGCAATCTCTACAAGAACCAGAGAGTGAATAGTATTCTATTGTGTTACATAAATATAAGCTCTTCTCTCTGGTGCGATATTTCTCTAGTTGGAACACGCAAGGGTGCTACTAATGCAATTCTGCTGCACACTTCAATGCATTTGCAATAGTCTTATATATAGGTGCATTTCCATGGAGCGGGGAAATCGAGAAAATCGCGTGCCGCAACCAATCAGAGACTCGGATGTCATCAATTTGAGGGGAGCGATTTTATCGCCAACATGACCGCCATACGAGATTAAAGGTGCATTTCCATGGAGCGATGTCAAGCGGGGCGAGAAAAACGCACTTGCTTCAATCTCGAATGGCGGTCATCTTGGTGTTAAAATCGCTCCTTGCAAGGTGATGAAATCCCGAGCCTCTGATTGGCTGCGGCACGCGATTTTCTCACTTTCCCCGCTCCATGGAAATGCACCTTAAAGCAAGTGCGCTTTTCTCGCCCCGCTTGACATCGCTCCATGGAAATGTACCTTAAAACAAGGAGAGCGGTAGCTTGCACCAGCTTAAATATCACTCTGGAGAAAAATCAACTTCGCAAAAGAGGGAAAGTTTTATTGATGTTGCAGCAAGAAACACCAAAAAAACTACTGCGCAGTGGCTTATTTATAAGAACTCTAGCACCTTCGCACACCTGTAAGCTCTATAACAACAGTTTTTTTTTTTTGACTTGAGCTTTAATAGCACTCATTAAGAATAATGGCAACCTTATTTACAGCTACAACTTTAATACTTTTGTTAATGAAAATTTACTAAGGTTTTAATTTTTAAGAGTATAGAACAGCTTGCCATTATTGTGCAATATAAGGGTAAACCAAACTAAAAAAAAACTTTGTACTCCACAAAAGTACTAGAGTTGACATAAATTTCATATTTTGTTCGCTCTCTCCTTGTCTAATTCCTTCCTATTTTGTAACAGAAAGAGAGAGAGAGAGACAGAGAGAGAGAGAGAGAGAGAGACAGAGAGAGAGAGAGAGAGAGAGAAAACGAAATTACGTCTTCTTTCCTCGTATTGATCATAAAATGTTAAAAATACTGTCTCCATTTCATCCTCACTTTGAGCGAGGTGGAAATAAGATGTGTTTCAGAGGTAAAAAGACGTTGTAAGATTAGGTTTAGACGTGTAAAGGATGAGTTAAAGATATCATTTTTCAACTAAGCTATATTTTTATTATTATATGAAAATACCTTCAACAATTCTAATTGCTTTGTTCTCTGAAGTTTCAATAATATAATATGTATATGATAAAAGCATTGTATTTTATTGAAATGAAAGAGGAATTTGCAAACTGCATCAGCTTTTAAAAGGAGAGATGAAAATAATAGAAGCAGTTCAAAGGAATATCCATCACAGTACATATTTCAAAATTGGCTTATTTTTTTTTGTATTATGGTGGAAAATAGGATATATTTACTCTGCTACGAATTTTAGTGAGGCATGCAAAGTTTCCAGCGCTATCGATTTTTAACTTTCTGAGTCACATTTGGGGATGTCGACATTTGTCGAAATCAGCACTCAGATATTTCACGTGTCGTAACAGAGTGCAACACTTTAGGAACTAAATAAATGAATAAATAAATAAATGAATAAACAAATAAATAAATAAATAAATAAATAAATAAATAAATAAATAAATAAATAAATAAATAAATAAATAAATAAATAAATAAATATCACAGAGAGAGTAGAGCAGTGATTTACTGCCACATGTATAAATTTTACATATATGCAGTAAATCACTATTTAACTATGGACTATAATTTTAAAATAACATAAAATATATTGTCTGTAACTATTAACTCTTTGGCTTATTTTCCTACATGAACTGTCCTATATTAACCTAAACAAATATCTATTTTGATGTATTGCTTGTAGTAGAAATGGATTGAATAAAGAATTTTGAGTAAGTTAAGACCGTACACTTTGCTCCTAAAAGAAAACTTATATCGGCCTACTGAATATAAATTTAGGCTAATTACTGGTACAGTCGTCGCCTTAGAAAATTTCCCTTGTAAATCAGAATCACCATGCTTCGTAAGAATAACAAAGAGTTAACAAGGCTGCAAGTGAGAAATTTTCAAAGGCAACTAGTGTACAATCATATGTATTGATAACAAAATAAAGTTGCGCTCAAGAGCTTTACCCGCCGCGGTAATATATTTTCGCGCCGGATGAAAAGATAAGAGGTCACAAATTTTACCGCGGCGGAAAAAAAGTCACGAAAAGCCGCGGACTAAGGACGACGCAATATTGGTGCCTCTTTGAGTGCAGTTAAACTCGGCTAAGCTGGGCGGTTGGCCTAAAATTTGGGGGCATGGAACACTAAAGATGCCATTTTTAGCAAAAGAAAACATAATTTTTTACTTTTTTCTTTAAATTTTTTCTAACAAATTAGGTGCATTTTACAGTTTTTTTTTTTTATATATTTAAGCTCACCATATACATATAACAAGCACGTATAGTCTTGTGATTATGGTATATATATTATACCTATCAATTAATTAGTAACCAAAAAAAAACGACGGTGAAAATATTTATAAGCACGTAGGTATATAATATTTACATTATGTATAGTTTACAGTTGATCCGCTATATTTTACATTAAATTATATATCATCATAAATTATGTACTTAAAGCACGTATAATATAAAGTATAATAAATGTTTCACATCCTTTAAAACGATAATATAAAATATTAGGATCATATTCCAAAGTAATAATATTTCATGTTGGATGATAAAAGTTAATTACCATTCTGAATATCATAGCCCATTAATTTGTAAACTAAAACTTTAGCAATTACCAAAACTTTAGAATAAAGATTTGTCTATTAAATTTAAAATAGTATCAAAACTCACTTAGAATATCAAAATAATACTTTCGTAACTTGTTGTTTTTAATTATTAAATTAACTCTTCAGACTCGCATAATTGTCAAATTATTGTTTGTAATTATCAATTTAGACCAGACTTAACCCTAGCATTACCTTACTTTTGTCACACGCTTTACCAAGGTAGGGGGTGGGGGGTTTAAACGACTCGCTATTTCAATCACATGTTAAAAAAAAAAGTTAAAGTTTTTTCCTCACTATTTTTTTTTGCGGAAATACATTGCTGGGTGTCTAATTGAAGATTACAAATTTTTTCAGAATTTTTGGGGCAATATTTTACACCTTTTTCTCGCTTTTTTAAAGATTTGCGGGTCGTAAATCCCCTCCCCCTTAATAATGTTAGGGTTAATCACACATTCAAATTGAATTGGAACGATGACAATAACATTAATATAATATCGACTTCCTATATAATGGTAATAGAGATATAATGGAGAGAAATCAATAGTCCTGTGAACAAAATATTTCAAATAATATAAGGGATAATAATATTGCAATATATAACATATAGCTCTTTTAGTATTATAGTATGGTATATAAACATCGTCGTTCCTATTTTTTTTTCTCGTTATAGAATTGGGAAAAACGATTTAACGTTAAGTATGCTGTAGACTATATTACGATTGCTGAGTAAGGTTGAAAAGAGGGCTATCAAATTTTACACACCTCTGTTGCCATGCAGGGCGGGGTTATATGAACGTGCTTATCCACGTGCTGGCCACGTTAAGTACTGTACATAAAAATACTATACGGAGTTTACTTTGGCAACACGAAAGTACTTTTACTCACAACTCTCTCTACGCAACTTAAAAAAAAAAAAAAAAAAAGAAAAAAAAAGTGCTGCACGTGCGAAATGACGTTTTATTTATATTTGACTTCAGTAGCATCTACAGTCAAATTTACATAATATTCCTTCCGGAAGTAGCCGGTTTCTGTCCTTCCTATTCACATTTGCATTTTGAAATTATAACTACAGTTTCGTAAGAAGAGTACTAACATATTTGCAAATTTTCCAAGACTTAGACGTAAGCAAGACGATCAGAGTCCTCTCACTTCCGGTTACTTCCGGCGGGAATTTTAAATTAATTTGACTATAGCGTATATTTGGTTACCATGGTGATATAACTCCCGAGATACTAATAATATAAAGAAGAAAAACGCCCACTCTGTTGGTATTATATATATATACACAGGACTACCAACTTTACAGTAGTATCAAATTGAATGCAAGAAAGAGAAACTTCTTTTTAGGGGGGGGGGGAGGAGAATGCATAATAAGGCTTGAGAAAATAAGAAGGGTTGGTTTGTTATTTCTTTACTTGTGAAATATATCATGCTTTAAGATTGCTTTGTATCTTTCCTCCCCTGTAACTATGTTTCCCTTCTAACACTTGTGTTTCCTGACTGTGTATTTTTTTTACGTAATCAGGGAGAAATTTATCAAACATAAATCTTGTCAAGAAAATAAACTTGAAAATTTTCTTCCTTTATTATATTCTCGTAGTAGAGTATTATTAAGATAAAACCTTCACACAGTAAAACAAGAAAATTATTGTTGCGTGAAAATAACTTTGTTTTTAAACAAAAAAAGGATCTTGCATTTTCATTGATTATTTAAGTAAAAGATACGAACTTTTTGGTTTTCTTTTAGCAAAAATAATGAGACAGACCATAAGCAACCACTCAACATTAATCCTTTGTAAAAGCTTTTGTTTTATTCAAGGAAAAGATGTTGTTGCAGTTTTAAGAACTTCTTATAAAAGACAAAAGAGAATATAAAATACGAATTAAGAAGGCAGTGAGAAAATGTTTTTATAACACCTTTAAGAGCGTGCTAACTTTGCTCGATTGCTAAAGAGTAATTTGTCCGTGAATTAACACCAAAGATTATATACCTGCATGCTATATGGACCTCAATATATAATCCATATTACACCTACAATTAATAACTTATAAGCTTGATCTCAATTTGTATAATCGTTATAATACTACAGATTTATCGTCTAAATATGTAAAACTAGTTTGAACGGAATGCAAATAAGTCATAGCCTGTAGATTATCAGACATGTTAGATTATAAGACTTGAAATAATTGATTAAAAATATCAACTATTCGTATAAATTAATTATCATTGAAGTTTATTTTATTTGTCCAAGCTGCCCATAAAAAATGTCCTTTTTATTCACGCGAGGAAGAATTAATTATTAAAAACAAAAAAAAATATATTTTCTTTACACTTTATAAGTAAATATGTATACAATTACTTTGTTACAGAACATAACAAATAACTTCGATCAATTTCCCAATGTTATGACGCACCTACAGGTGTTATAAACTACAACTGTCTCTATGTTCTGTATATAAAAAACAATTTGTTGCATATTACCCTACAGTTAATATAGGTCTGTTCGTAAATACACAATCAGAAAGAATAGATTATTTTTCATGAACCTTATGTTCCATGCATGTACAGAAGGTTCATCACAAATAATCGATTTTTTCTGATTGTGTATTTACGAACAAACCTAATAACAATAAGTTTGATGCGAGCTGAAGAAATTGTTTATATTACTTCAATTTTATGAAGTATATAATTATGCTTAATAAATATAATATATAATGGAGTATCGACCTAAAAATTTTATTACAGAAATGGATAGAGGGTGTAAAATTATGCTACTCCGATTTTTTGGAGATTTTGTAGAGTCCACAAACTATTTTAAAAAAATGCTGAATAAAAGTACAGAGAAAGTGAAGACTTTCTTAATAAAAAGATAGGACCGAAAAAGGTATGTGGGTTCAAACCCGACCTCGGGAAAACCTTTTTTTAGCAATACTTCCTGCATGGTCTCTAAAAAAGCTAAAAAAAATCATAATGGCATAACTTTGCACTTCTCTATACATTTTTGCAGTAAAAAAATTTGAGGTCAATTATAATTATTTATACTATATTTTTATGCAGCCTATATAATCCACCATTATATAGCTGACGAATTCTAGAAGCAATGTTACCCATAATAAGAAAGTTGTCGGGTATTTTCGTTATAAATTCGACTCCAGCGATGAGGCAATACTTTTCAAACTGCCTATATAATTAAAATTGCAACATACTGTTGTATACTAATCAATTTCATGGCTGATCAAAATATGAATATGCTAAATAGCCAAAAATTTACAATGTTTACACACATTAAAATCATAATTAATGTAAATTAATACAAATTTATGTAAAATAACACAAGATAAAAAATCAAACATGACAACTTCCTCTCTCTCAACAAAAAAAACTTCAGTTTAAATCTATTATTAAACGAGGTCACAGCAAAACAATTGCCACACGACAACATAATTAATTAATTCATATCATTTAATACAATAGCGTGTCGTGTTATATATATAATAATAATTTCCGTCAAGCAATAGTGCGTGTTTTAGAATGATCTGAAGACATCAAAAAATCCCTTCTCACCCCATTAATCATAGTAATTGTTAAGCTAAATTTCTGTTATTTAACATTACAAATCTACTATAATTGAATAAAGCTATAGCAGGTATAATGTAAATATATGAAGAAAAAAATAAATCGATTTTTCACTAACGATTTTATAAATAAATAAAATATCTGATACGCACCAATGAAATATAAAGAGAATTCACTGGAGAGCTATTATATATCACCATGAAATAAAGTAAAGTAAGCAAATGCTTACTTTATAACAAAGTGCTATTATACACAGTGGGTAATAAACTTATATTGAGTAAAACTAACTACTATGATTACTCATGGAAAATGTATAGTTATATAAATAGGGAACTGTATTTCAAACATAAATAATATATTTTTCATTCTATTTTTTTCATATATCTTATCATTTATCATGTAAATTTGATGCACTGTATAATTTTAAAACATCTCAACCGAAATACCACAAAGAGAGATTCGAGAGAGGGAGAGAGAGAGAGAGAGGAGGGAGAGAGAGAGGAGGGAGAGAGAGAGGGAGGAGAGAGGGAATACGAGAATATTTACACACCAAAAAACGCCAGTTTGCGTAGTTTTCAAAGGAAAAGAGAATAATATAATTTATTATATTTTTTAACTATATATTAAATATAAAATAGAACTTAAAAATTTATTGAATCACACCATATATTTTATTTAATTGATCACAATATACTATAGGGTCTAAAGTTTATTTTCCAAACTATGTTAAAAAAAAAAACTAGATAGAGTAAAAAAAGGACTTCGTTTTCACACTTGTTGGATCGAGTAAGACTTTTTTCCTAGATAACTTTAGATGGTATATAAAGGGAGAAAAGTAACATATGAAACGACGATCTGCTGGCCTTGCTTGCTTGCAGAGTGACATTCATTTTGTTGCTCCGTGGTCCCCAGGGGGAGGGAGGAGGAGGAGGGGGGGGGCACATCTGCATATCAAAGGCTTTCCCCCTCAGTTGATGCTTTTTTTCTCTTCCCCAGCCTATCTACGTAGCAGTGAGAACTAACTCGATTACCAGCACTCAAATGCCTAGCGGTGACTCTCAAATTTGCCAAAAGCAACGTCTCTTCTTAACATACAAATTTTTATAATATTAAATATGTATGATATTTTTTTTTTCTTCTCTTTCATAACAATGAAAAATGTTTTGTGAAGAAAGAACATATTTTTGTTTTATAATAACATAATGTAACAATTTTATTTTTTATAAATCACGATTTAGAATGAATATTCAAAACCTTCCTGATTTGTTTTATTGCATATTTGCTTAGAGGACTTTTGAGTTAAGGTAGAGATAACGTCGAACAGCTGTTCGACGTAATCCCCTTTGATTAACATGTAAACCTTAGCAAATTGACAAAAATTCTGAAATTTTTTTGAGAGGCAGATATTAGTGCCTAAAAGCCATAGCAAAAGTTTCAAAAACATTTAACGAGCCGATTTTTTTAAATTAATTTTTTAGTTTGGCTCTCCATGGGTAAGCCCTATGCTGAAAATTAAAAAAATTAATTAAAAAAAATCGGCTCGTTAAATCGTTTTGAATTTTTTTCTATGGCTTTTAGGCACTAATATCTGCCTCTCAAAAAAATTTCAGAATTTTTGTCAATTTGCTAAGGTTTACATGTTAATCAAAGGGCGTTACGTCGATCAGCTGTTCGGCGTTATCTCTACCTTAAATATATTATTATATTGTTATTTTTTTTTAACCCTCTAATACCCTCACAATCGAGGGGAAATATACTATGACGTCATAATCATGCACCGTCTTTCCCTATATGCTTATGTTATGTATGTTAAATATTTAAATGACTATGACGTCACAACGTTTTGCAGCACTATATTAAGGACGTTACAGAGTTAAAAAAAATATTGACAATACATAATAACTCGAGGTCCTCTCATAATACAAGAACTGCAAATAATTCGCACTTAGAGAAACAAAACAAAAATTTCTTTCAGAAATCAATTTTGGTTAGTGGATTTAAATTATTTAATACACTACCCCGAAATATTAAAATAACTAATGATGTTAAATGTTTTAAGCGTAAATGTGTAAAAGTTATAAAATGCAGTATGTACTTAAAAAGTAAAATATTATTGATATTTTGGTGTTTTTATTTATTTAAATTGATGTTATTAAGCATAAATTGTGTACAGATACAATTAAACATAAGTAAATAGATAAATATACATATATAGACATAGAAACATAGACACAAAATTATGGAACAAAATTAAAAATTTCTAAAAGTTTTTATTTATGATGATGAATTAACGATATTACGATAATATTAATAATTAATAACAAACTTTGTAATATTATGTGTAATAATTATGTGAATCTGCTTTCTGATGAATGTTGTATTTAAAATATATATATCTGTATTATAGTTTTTACTATATATAAAAATACTATTTACTATTTATTATTATTCTATTCAAATATGCAAAAAATAATAAATAAATACACAACAACGAAAATCACGAAGGTTGTGAACAAAGAAGAAAGTTTAGATTGTCACTATGAAAGAGGAAAGGATGATATCATCTCACTAATCAGCTCCAAGCAAGCAGACTACACAATATTCTGTAACCCAACGCGCCCAATTAGTGTTGGGATGATGCCTCAAGCCCTGCTGTTGTATCTTTTAACTAGTAACCCAAGTTAAGGTTAAACCACGTCAAGCTAACAAACTACAAGATTACATTTTAAAAATTTAAAAGTATTTTCAACAAACTTTTTTTTTAAGAATCTATATATTACACGGTGTCTTAAAATAAGTATGTGAACTTTTGAGGAATGTTTTTAAACAAAATTTAATTAACTTTTGTTACGAATACTTTCAAAGATTAAAATGCGTAAACATTATTTTCAGAACTTTGCCCCTGGATGTTATGCAACTTTTTCAGCACCAAAATGCAGCGGGTTGCATTACAGCAGGGGACGTCAATAAGCCACCACAGGTATTTGTAATAATTAATCAATACAGGTAACCACATAATCCTCTTAATTTATTGGATTTAGAGTGCAAAAACAAAGCTACAAATAAAATAATCAACTAAATAATGTAAACAATTTATGTTGTGGTTGTTGCAAAGTAAATATACCACCGGCGGTATATTTTTTATCAATGAATTAACAATTCTCATGGCTTAATTCAAAGCAATTGTGGAAAACTACTAAAGCGGAAACAATAAAAAAATATTTTAATTTTATAGGATTTATGAAGCAATATTGTGAACTAAATTTTTTGAAACTTTACAACAAAATATCAGTTTCCCCAACTTTTTTTAAAGTAAAAAGGGAAACGATATTTGAGTTTTTTTTTAATTAAAAAATGTTAAATTTATTGCTAAAAAAAGTTTATTTAGATGCATTAAATCAAGGAAACTATTTTCAGTTCAAATTTGTAAATTTGTTTTCACACTAAACTTTTAGATGCTGAATTATTTTCAGTACTTCATATCAGTACAAAATTGTCCTAATTTCATCTTACATCCAGCACTTTTGATCAATAAAGTACTTCATCCGTGTACAAATTTGGTACTATAAAAGAGAGTCTTGCAAGTCTAACAAGTAAGTACCGAAAATTGACTATCTTTTTATCAGTACCAAATTTATACTTGGATTATTTGGATAATTGGTCAAAAATACTGTTATAAGGATTATTGTCACTGGTCTTAGGAAATGGTAAATCACTCCAATTTTTTCAGCATTGCATAGAGAAAAAATAAATAAAAATTCTCATGCAATAAAATACACCTAAATTCAGTGCCATTATTTTTTAAATTGAGATATAAGAAACGCATGTTATCAAATGCAAATTTCAATCTCCGTAATGGTACTGAATAATGGATTCAAATTTTAGCTTAAAAAACAATCATTATTTTAAATAGAATTGTGATGAAATAATAATTATATATTATCATTTACTTTTTGAGATACAAGCCTTCATAAAAACTGCACAATTCGGCAATGCTGCTCGTAGCTTAACTGGATGGGATAACAATGTTGCCAAATCGTCAAAAAACAACTTTACACTTTTCAGCAGAAAAAACAAATGAATTGCGGTCATGAGCAGCTTTTTTGACTAGTGAGTCAAAACAGCGTACAACTATTTACCACTCATATTTAAATGTTTTTCAATGTTTGCAAGGATGATGGATGAATAAATACACGAGAAAGTGTTTAAAGTGATTCATTTTATTAAATAAACATATTTTACTGTGCTGATCACTGCTTTCCTAATAGTGCTTGTTCTTGTCACTCATATGTATTGCGTATGAAAAGAAGATGGCGGCGCATAAAAGAAAGATGGCGGAACTTCCGGTGACAATAATCGTTAATATGTAAAATGAAATTAGAATAATTATACTGAAACCAATTCAGCATCTAAAAGTTTAGTGTTTTTGTTAATGAATAAAGCATTAAAAAAATAGAGAACTAAAAAAACTGAACGTTTACAAACACTCTGTTTATATTTGTTGCTAAATTTACACACGTACGTACAAAAGTACATGACAACTTTTGTAACCATATGTTTTTTAAAACAAATCTGTTTCAGTTTCAAAGTGACACAAGTGATTGTCTGTGACAATTTTTCACACGTCACTATAACTCCCTGGTGCAGGCGACGTTTCAACACGTTTTGTTTCGCAAAGAAATGAGACGACATGAAAGATGGCGTCACATTAGCCTGGGAGAAGAATTACGTCATATGTCCTTTGTTCTTTCAGGCTTTTAATTTTACTTTTGATTTCCCTTAAGATTTCAACAATTTTTGGGGGGAACTTTAATAAAAAGACCACGAAGTTATCTTTTTTAAAAAAAAAATCTTATTTAATCAAAAAAGTACTAAAATTTATCAAGTTTAATGAAATGATATTAAAATCTTGTCTCACGAGTACTGCACGTAAATGTCAAGTTAAAAGCAAGCCCTGTTTATAGCACTAGAGTGTATGCTACATTGCATGGTATAACGAGATATAGAGCGAAGAAGATATAAATATAAATTCATAATAATACCATGCAGTTTTGAGAATAAACTATACATGTATAGTAAAACAACTTTGTAATTCTTATTATTAAATTTCAGTTATATTGTACACTCGTCACCGCGGAAAATTTCCCTATGCAGCCTTGTTAGTCACCATGCCCCATAAGAATAACACACGGCATGGTGATTAATAAGGCTGCAAGTGGGAAACTTTCTAAGTCAACGAGCGTACAATATAACAACAAAGAAGGCATAGAACACTGAAAAACAGTGCTTCATAAGTAATTTGAGATCTCCCATTTGTTCATTGGTCAAATTTCCCCCCCCCCCCCCCCCAACCTCCTAAACAAGTAAGGAGGGAGGTTTCTTGAAGAACCAAATCATGACGAGTTATTAAGGTTCACCCGCAGGTCTCCTGAAAATATGCAATTTTCAGTTTCTTTGCTTTTCGATGTTTTGTTTTCCTTCTTTGCTTTGCCGACGGGCACTTGACGCAGTGATATACACCTCTGATTCGTAATCGGATGGTCGTGAGTTCGATCCCAGCCATGCACCGCCAAACTTTTCACAAGTAGCGGTTGCTAAAGAACACCCACTCGTGCATCCGGGAGGTGATTGATGGCATCCTCCATCAATTGCCGACCATCCTGACTAAGGTTTCCATGGTTTCCTCAGTCACAACCAGGCAAATGCTGGGATGGAGATTGCTTAGGCCATGGCCGCCCCGGTTTGGAAGGGACCCACAAAAGTAGGGTCTACGAAGAGCCGGGAGGTTAAATCCAATTCAATCACTTAAATGTGGCCAGTACCCTATACTAGGGTTCAGTTAAAAAGCTAAATAAAAGGTAATTTTTATTGCATGAGCTCTACACAAGGCCTTGTGTAGTCAATGGTAATTTTTTTGGGAAAACAAAAATCAATAATTTTGATTTGCCGAAAAACGCACCGCATAATGAGAAAAACAAAGCAAAGAAACTGAAAATTGTTTAATAATAACAGTTGAACAGACCTCTACTAATAATTAAGGCGCATTTAAGCCGTAAGACATTTTTTTTTGTGTGTGCAGACTATGCACTATATATAACTGTCATTGATAATCATTGCAAACAACATAAATACAGACAATAAACGTTAAATTTAATTAATATCGTAGACTAATTATCAAAGTCTTCTGCTCGATTATAAAACAAAGACATTACAAATAATGGTTTGTTTTTACAACCATTGTGCGAGTATCTTATTATTATTAAACATTTGCAGTGTCGTTTCAACAACTGCTAGACGGTCTGTCAGCTGACCGACGAAAGAGGCTGACCTCTGACACGTCCGTGATTCATTACATCGTGCTCATTAATTAAACTTTTTACATCACAGTCTGGACTATTCATGTCACAACTTCCTGAATGAATGAAATGAGCACAAAAAATTGTATCACTGCAGCTTTGTATTTTTTAATTGAGGAAACTTTTTTGTTTATGTTTTAAGTTACGGCGGTACTTAAAAAAAATAACAAACACGATATTGTGTTTTATATTACACATGTTATAAATATAACAAAAAATATTATGATTAGAAAATCATTAAAAACGTGATTAATTTTATAATATAGCGTAATGCAACTTATTTAGAAAACAGACCGCTTTCTTAAAGGGGTACCAAAGTGAATACTTTTTTTACATATTCGGGCAGCTAAGAATTATTCTGATATCCCTGTGGCTCAATATTTTCGTACGATGCCTAATTATTTTAAAATTAATTATTTAGTTTGAAAAGTGAGTTCAAAAACCGTTGGTTGATTCAAGTCGGTGCGCGCCCGCAGCAGCCGCTGATACGACGAGAATTTCCCGCGAATCATGGGAACCTCCTCCCGCCCCTTTCTTGTCGTATCACTGGCCGCTGCGGGAGCGCATCGGCTCGAATCAATCAACGGCCATAGAACTCACTTTTCAAACTAAATAATTAATTGTAAAATAACTAGGCATTGTACGAAAACATTGAGCCACAGGGATGTTGGAATAATTCTTAGCTGCCCGAATATGTAAAAAAAAGTATTCACTTTGGTACCCCTTTAATGTTTTTAAAATAATTTAAGTAGCATATTTTTTTTGTGACCATTTCATTAAGAGAGGGAAAAAAAATATATCGGGTTCTGTATAACACATTAATTATGCTATGCTCTCGCCATTTCTTATTCATAATATATATATATATATATATATATATATATATATATATATATATATATATATATATATATATATATATAATTATCAAGAGGTTTTCCATGCATAAAAGGCTCCTTGAAAATCGTGTTCTCTCTGCAATCTGCATGCATGAAAACAAAGGGGGGTACTGGTTGGTCCGCGAATGTTTTTCACGGATCTTTCTCGAGGATCTGAATCTGCGAAGTTTCGCGAAACCTTACACAACGTTGTTGAATAGGTCGTTTGAAAACACTTCTCCACAAATGAAAATTCCCTCCCTGTCAGAAAAACAGTTTTACGTTCACATTTAGTAGAGGTTTGACGGCGTCAGAGAGACCACCAAGCAATTCATTGGTCATCGTAAATATTTAATTTGTTCTCGTTATTTATTTATTGTCGTTCCAAACTATATTAGTTTATTTCAAGTTCGTGGAAAACGATAGGAGCTAAAACTTTGCTATAGATGCCAGCGCCAGCAGTCGGCTAACAGAATCAATCTTATAACAGCCGTGAAACAAGGAAACCCAATTATGACGTCGAGTCAGGGAGGAGAAACAAGTCTATATTTGGAGAAAAAAAATATCGTCCGAAATTTCTTCATAAAATATAAAAAAAAATCAATTAATTGATTTTATATAATAATATATCAGAGTTTTGTGATAAACGATTCTTTTTTTTTTTTTTTTCCCTCTGAGTTAACTTTTAATTGACTTTTTATTTTATATACAGCTCTACAATCTAGTTAATATTTTTGCCATCTTTTTTCTTTATTAATTTTTCTTTTCAATCATAAAACCTAAAAATTTTATGTCGTTAATAAAATTAATTGTCTGTAGGATTCTGAAAAAAAAAAAAAAAAAAAGTTTATTTTTTTTTTCTAGATTGAAGCCAATGTTGTTCAAATAAAAAGGGTTAGATTTAATCTAATAGATCGAATGGCAATTTAGTTAAAAGTAACATCATATAACCTTTAAGAGTATCTATAGAAGCCTATGCTGTTGCTATTCAAGTTGTAAGCGTTCTAGAGACGGCTCTCTTTCCCCTTTTAGTCCAGGATAGACTTGAAATTAGGTCGGCAAAATTAGTTGCTAACTTAAACTTCGCCCATATGTTCTTATGACCTATATGAACCCACAGTAAAAAGTCCCGTCAAGTCCCCCCTGGCCTTCATGGTCAAACCCGGGTTTGTCCCGGATTTCAAAAAACATTTTTTATCTCAACAACTACTTATCGCAGACCAATGCAAAAGGTATCAAAGCAAAGCTTATTAACTACACAACAAGGAAAAAAATACCTCAACATTACTAATTGATTTTATTATGCAAATAATTAGCAATTAGTGAGTTTATATCCACCATTCATGATTTTGAAAGTAAACTACGCCGAAAATATGCAAGATATCAATTTTGAGTTTATTACAAATAATTAGGTTTATTTAATAATGAACTCAGAGCTTTTTATTTTATAGCTCTAGCACTCATAGATCGTGAGATAGTAGGGAGAGAAGTGTGAAAAACAGGGGCGGGCGGGCATCATTACTATGGGTATAGCAGGTATACCGCCGCCTCTCTCCATACAAAATACATTGCAGCGGCGCCGCTCGCTCGAGTCTCACTCATCCCCTGCACTCTCTTTTTCGACAATACTATCTTAAATTTATCAAAATCATAACAATTATATAGATATGGGGTGTGAGATGACATTGCTTTGATATTTTTTGCAATATAATATGTTATATATACAATATATATATATAGTGTAAGTAAGCAAATACTTAGCAATGTAATTTATATAATAGCACACACTCAGAAATGTATTTATGATAGTCGAGTTCTAAGGTTAATAATAATATTTTTATTTACATAGAATTAATGCAAGAAACAATTTGGGAAATTAACATACTTATTTGAAAATGATCATAATATTGAAATAATCCAAAAGGTGGTATAATGAAAAGATCCATAAATATATAAGAAGTAAAGATACTGACTGCTGTTATAGTTGACTATTATTTTTAACTGCTCTCGTGTCATTACATCTGGCTAATATACCGGGTACTAAAATATTACAACTATAATATATATAATAATATAATTTACAATACTTTTTCCAGTATATATTTGTTCCATGAATATTAAAAGTGATAAAAGTATTATTGTCACTAGTCTTGGGAGATGGTGAATCACTTTGAAATTTATAGTACCTTAAATATATTTCCTTATATTATGACATAAATTTTCAGCAAAAAGAAATGAAGCCAAAATCTGTCTAGTTTTTAAGATATACAGGATACAAGGATACAAATATTAATAGTGAGAATATCATTGGAAATATGGCAGCCATTAGTCAAATCAGCATCTTTTTTAACTAAAAAAAAATTAATATCTCAAAAACTGGACTGAATAATTACTTTTTTTTTACTTCAGAAAGTGAACAGTCATTTTGTGTTCCATGTTCTGATCTAAATTTTATATTTTTTACCATAAAAAAAATAATTACACTATAGTGACAATAATCCTTAATATCATGCAACTGACTGCTAGGATATTGTCATATTGGTATTTTCTAATCATGTTTGTTAGAAGAACTTGTTAAACTTATTTCTGCACATGCACTTATTGATTTTTCTTTAGTCTTTTATAAGATAATTATAAAAATGTGATTGCTGCATATAATATGACGACTGATTGACACTTAATTATTTCTAGTTGGACTATAGTTTTAATGTTTGGGCAAGAGGCAAGAATATATAAAATTCAATGCTAATTCAAAGAACTAAATACTGCTCTTATATACATGCATCATTCATTGTGTGCATGGATATACCAAATTACCACTTTATAATTTTGTGAACGACACAATTAATACATAGAATAATTATACTTCGATCTCGATGTATTCAATAAAATGTTGTTGACAGTATTTCGGGTATTTCCTTCAAAAAGCAAGTGTTATATGTAATACCAGCAAGTTTATTGTACCATGCATTCACATAATGAATTAATATAGCCTGGAACAAATACATAATTACTGAATTATCATAAAAGAGTTAGTATAAGAGAAGACGCGATTCGATCACTGCAAAGGATATATCATGAATAAATAAAATAGTTAAAGTTTATGTTTATTGCGTTAAATAATATATGTATATAAATAAATATAAACAAAAAAACTACAAAGAAACTACTATCATGGTATTAAGTAAAATAGGAAATCTATCCTGAATACAAAATTAGATAAAAGAGTGATACAAGCTGCCTACTTGATCATAATGATCAATATGGCATATACAATTTTACTTACCCCCCTCCCCCAATCCCATATCTATATAATTGTTATGATTTTGATAAATTTAAGATAGTATTGTCGAAAAAGAGAGTGCAGGGGATGAGTGAGACTCGAGCGAGCGGCGCCGCTGCAATGTATTTTGTATGGAGAGAGGCGGCGGTATACCTGCTATACCCATAGTAATGATGCCCGCCCGCCCCTGTTTTTCGCACTTCTCTCCCTACTATCTCACGATCTATGAGTGCTAGAGCTATAAAATAAAAAGCTCTGAGTTCGTTATTAAATAAACCTAATTATTTGTAATAAACTCAAAATTGATATCTTGCATATTTTCGGCGTAGTTTACTTTCAAAATCATGAATGGTGGATATAAACTCACTAATTGCTAATTATTTGCATAATAAAATCAATTAGTAATGTTGAGGTATTTTTTCCTTGTTGTGTAGTTAATAAGCTTTGCTTTGATACCTTTTGCATTGGTCTGCGATAAGTAGTTGTTGAGATAAAAAATGTTTTTTGAAATCCGGGACAAACCCGGGTTTGACCATGAAGGCCAGGGGGGACTTGACGGGACTTTTTACTGTGGGTTTATATAGGTCATAAGAACATATGGGCGAAGTTTAAGTTAGCAACTAATTTTGCCGACCCTCCCCATATACTTTTTCAAGTCTATCCTGGACTATTTAGACTAGAACTGTAATTTCTCTTGAGTGTATTAAAAATAAAATGTAATAAATTTTTAACGTAATAATTTATTTTTAAACAGTGTAATAATATGTATAGCAATAGAGAATAAATATACATTAAAAACTTTCGCATGCAAAAAAAAATATACGATATACTTTATATAAAATAATTGTTTTTACTTTAATTATATATTTTATAGTTTTGTTAATTATAAAAAAAAACACTGAATTTTGTTGACATTTTGCAGTAAAAAGTTAATTTTGTTCCACTGCAAAAAAAGTAGTTCTGTAAAAAAAAAAAAAAAAAAAAAAAAAAAAATCAAATGTTACGAAAGTCCACGGGTCAGCTAGCGTATTATACAATTAAAATTCTAGACGTTTTTACTGAATTACTGTTACTTTTCAACGAATCTTTACGGTCTGTTTTATTACCTTTTTTTTTCTATTCAGTATGTTGACAATAGATTTCTTTCCAGAGTTCAAATGTGCGGCACAGATCCAACATTCAGTATAGATGAAAAGGCATATCGAGCGTTAAATGTCCCGGTAAAAAACGAACAAACTTTTTATTCATTCACTTTAGTGAACAAAATGTATCCTGCAAGCCGAGATGTGTAGGCGCATTAGTTGCGCGCCTGCCTCGCACGAAGAAGATTGCGGGTTCGAATCCTGGTCCAGAGTGAGATACTTTTTACGACTTTTCCGGGGTTTGGATAAGTGCCCTGCATTCGGGAGGTGCACCTTAGAGTGTGCCGGGATTCTTGCTACAGGTTTCCATGGTTTCCTGTAGCTAATATGGATTAATATCGCTCATATTGTCTCTTATTCGTACGATTTAACGATTAATCTCAGTTACTACTGGAGTCAAGGAAAATTTCTGTCAGACGGAATCGAATGATATAAATTTTAAAATTTCGAGAATAATCTAAAACTTCATCGCTTATGATTTGAGCAGATTCAAGGGGGCGGTTTCCTCACAATGGCTCCATTTCCGGTTTCCGTCCATAAGGCCACAATGTTAAATTTCTACCTCAGTTTTCTAAAAAACTGATCAGACAGATCCATTTCAAAATTTGCATTCCACCTATTCTAGTTCTAAGTACCCTGCAAGTCTTGTTCAATTCAAGGAGGACCGATTCTAAGATCTCAATAAGCTGAGATCAATCCTTAAAGTTTAAATGCTTACGCCAATAGCTGCAGAATATACTGTAGTATGCTAACATTGTAAATATAAAAAAACAACAGTTTGATAAAAATCACAGTAGAATAGAAATATATTACACACGTTCCTATATAATAGAAAGGATAGTAGCGATGTAAAGATGAGCTAGAGGCAATCAAATCGGATTGAAAGTGCACTGGATCGTTGCCAGCCTGGAGGGTAGGCAACCCGGAGTGCTCGGTAGCTCAACAGGCTGCATCGTACAGGCGTTCTCAAATAACGTGGAATGTGGGCGAAATTTCCAGTGGTTTACGTCGTATACCAAACTTTATAATGAACCACTAGAATTTCAATAAACAACAGGTAATATAATAAAATTATTAACCTTTATGTTTAAATTTAGTAAAAATCAAGAACAATACAGCCACTAAAATTTCAATAAACAGGGCATTAAATATTAAAGCTCTACATTTAGTTTAGTTTATATTTCAAATTCTTCATAGAAATAACATCAATTTAATGGCTTTGATCAAAAAATAAATAATATTAAATACTTATTACTACTAATATATATGACTTATAATATATTGCATAGTTAAAGGTAAAGCAACACGCCCAGTGTTAAAAAAATTCCCACACATGAAAATTGTTAATCTTAAAATGTTATCCTCTACATACCCTATCAGTAGCTAAAATATTAGATGTGTATAAATCGATCTAGTTTTCGAGATATTAATTTTTAAAATTAACATGGAAGTTCCATTTCTTCAGGTTAAATAAGTCAACTTTAAAAATTCATAACTAAAAAACTAGCTCGAATTTGTATACCTGATATTTTATCTACTGATAAGGGATGTAGAGGAGAACATTTTAAGATATGTTTAATAATTTTCTAGTGTGGGAATTTTTTTTAACATTGGGCGTGGTAAAGAGAAAATGCATATTTATATGTGAGTTATTTTAGTTTTGATAATTGTTGCAATTGTCATGAGCCGTGAATTTTATGACAACAAAGAGGGTAGTTAAATGTCTTGAGGTAATCTGGCTTACAGAGAGTCACGTCTGTGCTTTATAGGCCTATGTAAAGTTAACTTAATATCTGGCAATAAATTTAATTTCAAAGTTATGTCACACATGTTGTTGTTGTTCATAAAACAACATTTACTTTTGTTTATTATTCACATTTATGTTTAACATTATTATAGCAAAGAGCTTTTCCATGTACAGTAATTAAATGTTATTGTGATTTATGTTTTATCACTTTTAATGATAAAGAATCTTTAACAACGGTTTATATTTTATAACATATAAAAAAAAAAAAAACGTGATGCATTTTATTTTATTCATGCAATGTATATCAGTATAATATATCGTCACCCCAGAATGCAAATATTTTAACTACAATTTTTTTTTATGGAGTTTTGTTTTAAAAGCCCTTAAAATAAAATCGTGCTGCAAAACACTGTGATGTCATAGTCATGTATTAACTTTTGTCCCTATGTGTTAAATATTTGCATGACTATGAAGTCACAGCATTTTTGAGATTATTTTTTGACGTCATAGGCATACAAATATTTAGCATGCAAGAATTGACGTCATAAAGCACCAAGAGATGGCATTGAAAACCTCCTTGATAGAATCAGTATGACTACACAAGTACTTAAGCCAGTAGCAAGGCTGAGATATCAAAACAATGCCACTTTGAGAATCACTCAGGTAAAATCCACCAGATGTCCATACCTGTCTTTATGATGCCAATAGGGAAAGACATTACAATGACTATGGCGTCACAGCATTTTGCAGCGTAATTTTAATAACGTTGGAGGGTTAAAGAAAATTGAACAAAATTGATGATAAATAATTTAAGGTCCTCTATCTAAATATGCATTAAAAAAATTCATGCAGGTTGTTCGTTATGGCATATTTTTATAAAGATTAAAGGAATATTATTTAGGAAGAGAATCTAGATAATGAAAATATCAGCTGGCTTGACTATAATATAATTTAAGATGAGCAGCATTAAGATTATAGCAGAAATTGCATTTAAAAGACACTCTGCACTAGACAAGAGAAAAAAATAGTGTCTTATATAAACTAAAAAAGGAATACTTGAGTTTAAATTGAATAATTAAATCACACTGTAATTATTAAGAGTCAGCGACGGACTTTAATACAAAGAATCTCTTATGAAATTAATACAAAGCTAGTGCCTTATCTTGCAAGAACTATTATTAATGTACAATCTTCAGACTTTGCCATTTCTGTGAGCTCATCAGTAAGGCTTGAAGGTCATAATCTTGCAAGAATTATTTACTAAGAGGAAGAATTAACTTTCAAAACGGTCGCTTTTGCTGCTAATATGACGCCATGTCAGAACCATGATACGTCACACCACTGACTTTTTAAGCGCAATTGATTGGTTATAACCTTAGTACAAAGGTGCCGTTTTAGCTGCCGGCGCTAAGCTATCAACTTTGACATCCCCAAACAGATCGCTCGAGCACGCGACTTATTTGGAGGAATTTCCCGAAGGTTGACGAAAATTTTCTACTATAGACGTTTCTCAATTCGATGTCCTAGACCATCCTCCCACCAGTCTTTGATAATCTTTCTTTACAAGTAGACAGTATATTAATTTATAAGTATTTCAATAGAACTGTGCACTGGCAAACAAGATATCAACTGCTTGAAATTCAATGTACTCTCACGATTTCATTTTACTTTAATTTAAACAGAATAAAATAACACCAATTTATTTTCTTATAAAAGCTATGAGACACTTGTAGGAGTGTTGCCAATTCACAGAACTCTCAGCCATCGTAGTTTAAAGGGCCTATACTTCCATATTATATAAACAAAGTACTACTGTACTGAGAAGATGAAAGAGAAATGCAACAGTCTATAACTGATATAATGATTTTGATATTAAAAAATAACATATAATCAAGCACGGATCGTAAGACATAACTAGTTCATATCTATGAGCTAACTAAAGATCCATTATTTTAACAAGTGCTGAGTTGGCTAAAGAACAAGGAGCTTGATTCAATATAAGCTCAATTTAAAAATGAGACCTCTATTTCTTCTTGCAGGATTGCAGCATATCAAAATTAAGAAAGTACAAAAAAAATCATAAAGAAGCATTTTAAAGCTTTCAACATAATATAAAAACATAATTATTTTCAATCATCTTCTATCAATTTTTGCTTGTGTTAATTATCACCTCTGTTTTTATCAATATGATATTGGAATTTTATTTGACACTGTGATATCACGATCATCTCACTTTCCACCCAGTGCAGTGATATCGTCTCTCGTCCGAAATAACGAGCTATCTGCCTATCTCAATTTTGTTGCAATAATGAGCTGTCTGCTATTTCAGGTCAGCGAAATTATGAGTTTTAAATCGGTATAAAATAAAGCTCATAATTGCTTCAACTGTAATAGCAGACAGCTCATTATTGCAACGAAATCGTGGTAGGCAGATAGCTCATTATTCCGGACGAGAGACGATATACTTGTGTGTGGTTCTCCAGGCTTTGAACATCACTTTAGTACATTGATAAAAAGCAGAGGTGTCCGTCCTGACTGAGATTTTCCACGGTTCCCTCAATTTCAAGTCAGTGAATGTTAAGACGTGTGACAGGCCGTGGCCACCATCCTATTCTACCTATTACCCCTCCTTGAGCTGTAGGCTCATAAGAGTGTACCCCTGTAAAAATATAAATAGTGAAACTCACCAGCTGGACAGAAGCGCCCCTCAGGTCCGTCGTAGATTGCGAGGTTGTGCTCCACGGGGTGGTCGTCGTTGAGCAGGGTGAGGTGGGCGGGCTGGTCACCCTCGTGGTTGGTGCCCGTCAGAGCCACCGAGCCCAGCAGGTCGAAGCTCAGCTTGCCGTCCGGCTTTGGGTACTCGATGGGCTGGCACTCCTTGGCCGGTCTCAGACGAGTGTGGTCCGCACCTGTAGAATATATTTATTTAACCACTGGCGGTAATACAGTAATAATAAATTGACAGAATACAGCATTAGTCTTGTCAAGTTTCACGTAACATGCACATACAAATCTAAATATCGATAACAAACAGCATCAGACACAAATTTAAACAGTTTTTGTCAGTCCAGTCCTCTTATTCTTGAAAGCACATTAGTGTAGTGTCATCAGAAAGAATAAATAACAGAAATGAACTCTAAATTTTTAACTTTGATTAAAAAATATTACTAGAATATATTTGGAGGGTAACTACTTAATAGACAAACAAAAAATAATCCAAGTAATATTTCAAATTGAGAAAGACGTACAGTCACTAAATTTTTCTATTAAATTAAAATTTAGTAAATTACAAGAGTACAGAAAACTCTAACTAAATGTCACTAAATCACACAATTTGATTGTATACCAGTAACGGTTAATTTAACATTTTTTCAGTTTCATACTGCGAATGGAATCTTAAATTTAGACTTAATAGGGAGACAAAAAGGCTACTTTTTATTTAATCAATTACAAGAACTCTAGCAATAAACAAATTTTGATATGAAAACCTGATTTTAAAACTTGAATGTTGATTCAAAATCTCACAACACAACAGTTGGACAACATTAATATTTATTTTTACTATAAAAATATTCTCCATTTTCTTATGTTTGAAAAAGACCACATCATCAAATGTTAGTCGAAACATCTCAATAATGTATTTGTAAATACAGTATATTTGTGTTATCTGTGCCACCAAGACTCTCCTCAATACAGAAATTTTATCGTGGTAAGCCTTTTTGGTATTTTCTTATCTTTTTCCTTGATCAATATCTCCATTTACAGA
Source organism: Siphlonurus alternatus (assembly GCA_949825025.1). Lineage (NCBI taxonomy): Eukaryota > Metazoa > Arthropoda > Insecta > Ephemeroptera > Siphlonuridae > Siphlonurus > Siphlonurus alternatus. The sequence goes on from OX463779.1 coordinate 47,405,259, forward strand.
TAAATTTCTCCTACAGTGTAACAGACTACCTGTAGACTTTATGGCACCTAGCTTTGAAACATGTCTAGCCGTATGTCTGGAGGGGATAAAGCAAAAGACGATCGCCGTGCATCTACACGTAAACCAAGGTCTGTAATACTGTAGTTACGTTCTATCAGAAACTCTCACCTCCGTGACTGAGGGTCCAGGGCTCCTTGCCACGGGCGATCAGGTAGAAGAGGCCGGTGTACATGAGTCCTCCGTACAGTCCCAGGGAGGAGTGGAAGGAGGGGCGAACGTTGCGGGCCGCGTGCAATTCCTTCCACACCCAGCTGCTTCTCAGGGTCTCCTCGTAACTCTTGGGCTCCGGGCCTGTGGGGAAACGAGTTCCTTGGTCAGTGAAGTTCATGGACACCATAAAGTTGGCAGCGAACCTGGTGGTAACAGCTGAACTACGTGCGCCTATCGAGGACCCGTTACATGATTTAACATTGTGTAAAATCATGAAAATGCTCTGACAGCAGACACGGCATAATTTTACAGAATTGACAACATCATATATAGTTGTCACACACCTTCAGACAAATATTAAAAAATATTTCAACTTTATCAGTGATTTCTTTCATCCATGTTATATTGCCGTATCTTCGATGCAAAGAAACAAAATTTCTGCTCACAAAGCCATCTATTGGTTTTTTATGTGCTCCATGAATGGAGGCTTCAAGAGTGAATGGATAACACAAATTTTAGAGGGATCTTTTGAAATTTTCACATCAGATAGGACAAGCATGAAAGGTCCATTTCCAAAATGTTTTTCTCTTGCATTCATCCTTTCTTTCTGAGACAACAGTTACAACCCACGTCCTTTTCAGGTCATATTTATCTTTTTATTAAAAGGTGAAGCCTCTCTCTGTACTTTCAATAATTTTTTAAAAATGATTCTCGGGCTCTGAAAAAAAAATCAGAGTAGCATAACTTTGCACCCTCTATTCATTTCTGTAATTTAAAAAAAAAAAAAAAAAAAAAAAAAAATCTTGCAGGCTGTACTAATTTTGACATACTAATTAGAGTAATTAGTATACAGTATAATAGTTTAAATCATTAACTCCCACTTACTTGTTAGTATTAACGTCATAATATTGAAGCATAATTGACATCATAAAGACAGGTAAGGACATCTGGTGGATTTTACCTGAATGAGTTAAAAAGTGGCACTGTTGTGATAACAAAGCCATATAATATAATAAATGTACAGAGTTTTGCTACTGGCTAAAGTAGTTGGGTCATACTGAGTCAAACGAGGAGACTTTCAATGCCATCTCTTGGTGCTTCATGATGTAATAAGAAAAGACACCCTCTCTGCCACACTCACTCTTTGTCTCCGAGGCCTCGAGACCGTCTGTGACCGCCTGGAAGACACTCTCCGCGGCCAGCATGCCGGACTTCATGGCGGTGTGTGTGCCCTTGATCTTGGGCACGTTGAGGAAGCCGGCGCTGCAGCCCACCATGCAGCCACCGGGGAAGGTGAGGCGAGGCACCGACTGAAGACCTCCCTCATTGAGGGCACGCGCCCCGTACGCAATCCTGGACACAAGTCATAGTCAGGGGATGTAGTTGAGTCTCAATGTTAATAAGAAACTTTTAATTTCAAATAAATAACAATAATAACAACAAATAGGGGGCATACATTACCAATATGTGTCAATTGTTCCAAAATATCAATCAATCAATCAATCAATCAATCAATCAATCAATCAATCAATCAATCAATCGATCAATCAATCAATCAATCAATCAATCAATCAATTCATCAAAAAAAAATTAAAAGATGAATGCTAAGAATGATCTGATCAAAATTTCAACACTCCAAAATACTGTAGCAGTGAAAATAATTAGCAATGAAATAAACTAACATAGAGTAAAAATATATTTACATACATACTGTATCTTATAAATTAGAAAATACACAGCATTGTGAACAAAATTAAATTCAAAATAATAAAAATGCTATACAGTATTTATTGTTTTTCTACACCAATATTTATATATTTGCTATACTGTAGTACTACTACACTGTATTTTATTTTATTTATTTTTTTTTTTGCGATTTTCTGTACCATTTGTAAAAAAAACAATGACTAAAAATTGTAATGTCAATGGTCACTCTTGTGTATTTAACATTATTTGATGATAGAGAGGTAATTTTAGAATTTAACTTTCACAAATAAAAGTTTACTTCAGAGTTTCTCATGAAACTAGGGGTGGTGTTACCTCTTTCCTCCCTCGAAGGTTGGAGCCACGGAGGGGTGGTGTTTGAACCTCTGGAACTCCCTGAAGGGGCTCAGGAAGGGGTTGGTGTAGTCCAGGGCTACCACGAAGCCCACGGCCACTAGCGGGGTTGGCTCGTTCAGGTGGTACAGGAACGAACCACCGTATGTGTTCTTGTCCTGTGAACAGGGGGAAGGGGTTGGGTTATAAGAAAGATCCAAATTACCCCATGGACTGATTGGTCTAGAGAAAATAGAGGTTCTGAAGGGCTTTTTAAAAAATAATATTGATATGTATATTTACCTGATCAACTAAATTTCTTAAATTATGCAAATTATATATAAATATTACAAGAAGTACTGTATTTCTGTTCCACACATACAGTATAAACATAAAAATATACATAAAAACTTGTTATTACGTAAAGTCAAGGAACTCAGGAAATTAGGTTTACCTTATATGTACAGTATTACGTATCTTAAATATCAAGTTTTCCTATAAAAAGACTTTTAAATTGTTCTTTATTCTCTCCAATCTTTCACTTTTCAAGACATAAACATGAAGTGAAACTATAAATTAATTACATATAAGCCAGTGAAACCTAGATTTATCTCAGTGGTATGTACTGTTGTCCCCCCCCCTTTCTCTCTCACACACACAGTTTGAGACTTCAGAACAAAAAGTTGTGTCTTGCTTTCCCCCCCACTCACCAGCGGCCAGCCGACAGTGTGCTCGACTCGTCCTGGGCTGTGCTTGGCGGGATCGATCTCCCACACCTCCTTGAGGCCCAGTCCGTAGCTCTGCGGCTCACACTTGTCCCGCAGACCGAACTGCGTGAACAGTTGCTTGGCTAGGTGGCCGTGACACCCCTCCGCGAAGATGGTGCACTTGGCGTGAAGCTCCATGCCTCGCTCGAACGTCTCCTGCGGAGGCAAATTCGGGGTCAGTGACCTTCAGCGTCTGAGTCAACCATTATGAGGGACAGAACTGTAGTTGCAGCATTGATTGGAGATGACAGAGAATATGTAATTTACATCTGGTATTTATTAAAATATTAATACATATTATACCCATAACATATCTTGTGCACACAAGAAAAGAATTACAGTACAATTAAAAAATTAACTACATATATAATGTATTAAATTTTTAGTGTTTATAAGACAAAACTAAAATGATAATGTATTTTCTGTGTGCTGAGAATTTTTAAAGTTAAAGCGATTCAGCATTGCTAAATTAAGACTACTGTATTTAAATAAATTAATAATTATTAAATTAATTTTCAATTTGATAAGTGACACAAGTTTTAATCAATTCAAGGATTAAAAAATAAGAAGGAGTAACATTCTTAAAACTTGTGTGTATGCGTGTTTTTTTATAAAAAAAGGATAGAATAATTTTTCCAGACATTTTTGGTGAAAATATTAACAACAAAAATCGTTACTGATTGAGTCTCAGAACACTACTGTACTGTGTATGTATATAATTTTACATGTTAACAGAAGTACCGACACAAAAACATTTATTGCAAAAATGGATAGAGGGTGCAACATTAAGCTCTTCTGATTTTTTTTTTAGATTATTTAGAGCCCAGGGGCTATTTTTCAAAAAATGATTGAAAGTCTATTTTGTGGCGGCACGAGATGTCACTAATAAAAGGATAAGACTTTGCCAACAAAAAAAGGGTAATGGTGGTTAAAACCATACATACATAACATACATACATAACATGACGCCATATCCCTTTACGGGGTAAGCCAGCAGCATTAATATCTCGGACGTCTACAAATTACCCTCCAAAGCACTCGATTCTTGCATACTCCACTTGCTTCAGAAATGCTCATAACACTTTTATGAGTGTAATACTCATAAAACTTTTAACACTTCTGTTCATCAAACATTCTGCAATCACATCCAACCAAACCTTTTTAGGTTAAAACCATACTTTCAATATTTTTTTAAAAAATAGTTCCAGAACTCTAAAAAATCTGAAAAAAATTAGAGTGGCATAACTTTTTACCCTCTATCCATTTCTGCAATAAAATTTTAGAGGTCAATACTCCATCGTTGCTTCTCTGAGGACGCACCTTGGGTGACCCGTCCTTGGCAATGCCAACGTCATTGGTGGCGATGCCCTTGACAGAACCGTCTGGGTGGTACAGCACCTCTGCGGCGGCGTAGCCTGGGTAAAGCTCCACGCCGGCCGCCTCCGCCTGCTCGCCCAGCCACTTGACGAGGTGGCCGAGCCGCACCACGTAGTTACCGTGGTTGTACATCGGCATGCCTGCAAGACACGACTTGTTAACTTTGTCTCACTGATTTTATTTTAACAAATTATTTGAAAAATCAAACTAAGCGATATTTATTTGTTTAATGAAGATTGAAACACATAGGATAGAAAATGATTTGTTGCGAAGGGAGATAGTTGGAGCTTTTAGCCGTCATTGATCCAGCAAAAAGAGAAAAATTAAGAAGTTTTAATTAATTTTTTTATTTTTGCTGGGTCAATGACGGCTAAAAGCTCGAACTATCTCCCTTCCCAACAAATCTTTTTCTATCGTATGTGTTTCTATCTTCTTTAAATAAATGAATAAATATAGCTTTTCTTTTAATAAGAAATATTTATCTGGTGGTGTATGTACTGCAGTTGGCATAAGAAAACAACATTTAGTATTTATTTTGTTGTTGACTGACCACGTTAATACAAAAGTGTTTCTGTGTTAATATTCCAGTACCTAACCAGATATTACCTGAATTTAAAAACTTTTACCTTTAATTGTAATGTTATTTTCTTATTTCAACCATGGTTATTGATTAATTTTAAATTAAAAAAATAATAAAATGCCAGAGAAATTTTAAAAAGAAAAGGGGAAAAAAAAACTATTCCATATTATCTGAGGGTAAGGTTACACGGATCAGCTGATCGATGTAGTCCTATTTGTTTAACATGTAAACCTTAGGAGACACATAAATCTTTTGAAAATTTTTTGAGAGACAGATTTTAAGTCCCTAAAAAGCTACAGAAAAAAAATAAAATAAATTATTATAGCAAATTTTTTTCAATTAATTTTTAGTTTAACTCTTCATGGGAAACCCTATGCTAAAATAATAAAATAATAATAATAAAAAAAAAAAAAAAAATCAGCTAGAAATTTTGTATGTTTTCTGTGTCTTTTAGGTACTAAATTATCTGTCTCTCAAAAATTTCAGAATTTTTGTATTTCTGCTAAGGTTTGCACATAGAGTTAATATATTGTATAGAGACGAAAACCGTCACTTTTTCTACGTAAAAGGCTGCGTCAGAATTTCCCCTCCTCAATTTCCTAGTGACGTCACTTGTAGCTCTGCAATGATGGACAATGATTGGCTCAGACTAGTCAAGTGATCAAATACCGCTGCATTGATTGGTTGTGTTGTGACGTCACTTGTAGCCGCGACGGGGAAGTTGAGGGGAGGTAGCGGGCAGCGCCGCCTACCGGTTTGCGTCTCTATACAATATATTAACTCTATGGGTATGCATGAGGACTGCATCAATCAGCTGATCCGTGTTCCCTTGCCCTTAAAAGTCTATAACTTTGAAAAACGAAAAAATGAGAAGGAAGGGAAGGGGGGTGAGGTAAAGCTACAACTTACAAGAAGACAAAAACATTGAAATTTAATCTTAAGTATCACATTGAAAATTGTAACGAAAACTGATGAATTCTCTTCATTTTAACTTCTGGACTCGATTCTGTTTCAACAGAGCATGCACACATCCAAATCCTCCCCCACTCACCTGGCAGGATGGGGATGGGGATGCGTCCCTTCTCGGTCAGGAGGGCGAACTTGTCTGCCTTGACGGGGGTGTTGAGAGGCGCTCCCTTCTCCTTCCAGTCCGGGATGAGCTCGTCCAGCGCGCGAGTCTCCACACATGCCCCGGACAGAATGTGGCCACCTGCGCAGGTAGTGAGTTACTGGGGAACCTGGTCAAACTTAAGAGAGAACACAAAATTGATGTGTTTTTAACTTTGTAACAAAAAAATATAGTTATAATATAATGTAATGAGGTAGTAAATAGCTTTTTCGTGCAAAGAGTATTCATATATACTGAATGTATTTTATTTCACTTTTCGTGCTTTACCTTTGCCGGTGCTTTCTTCCTCAGGTGATCTGAGACTGATCACCTGAGGAAGAGAGTGGTTGACTCTCGAAACGTAATGATATGTGTAGGTGCACGAACGCCAAGTGTTCATCACAACATACAGAAGGATTACATAGAGCACCGGCAAAAGTAAAAGTCAGAAAAGTGAAATAAAATAATGAGTTAGATACGTAGTCTAAAGTAAAAAATTGCAGAAATTGTTGATGCAATGATCCAAAATAGCCTGGACAAAATTGACACTATGATTTGGAAAAATTGCAGAGAACTCATTTAAGATTTGAAAAACCTCGTCTGTACACCACGAACTTTACTCCTGCTTTGTTTGTAAGCATTACCACACAGTTTAGGAGGCGTGGTGAGCCAAAACTATTTTGATGTTGGGTAGACTGGGTGCTTTTTTTACAACAATCAAATATGCATTCCTCTGCCTATTGGAGCTCTAGCAAGTGAGGCAGAAGTAAAGTTTGTGATGTCCAGAGGTGTATAGACTGAGTGACTTGGTGTTTTGACAGATCTTAAAATTAATTTTAAAACGGGGAACAATTTGATATAAGCTCTCCACATGGTTCGTCTTATAGTTCAGATGGCAAAATACCAACCAACTAACCATCTTTAAAAAAAAAAGTTAAAAGCTGCAAAAACAGCTTTTAACCATTTCAAGAAGGTTGTTTCTTCACTTGATTATCAGAAGAATATGAACCTTATCAGAAATGGAAGGGGTTTTTGCAACTAAGAGACTCGTCATTTGTCCTCATGTCAGTGTTGTGGTATGAACTGGCAGGAAGGTTTGACGACTGTTCATCTAAACGAAGCCTCACCAATCTCCGAGGCCTTCTCAACGAGGCACACTCGCAGCTCCTTGCCGCTCTGCTCGGCAAGTTGCTTCAGTCTTATCGCTGCCGACATGCCGGCCGGCCCCCCGCCAACGATCACAACGTCAGCCTCGTCTTCGAAGCGCTCCATGTTTGCGTCTGCAACGAGAAACTGTCAGAGAGAGTTCGCACAAACAAGCCTGCTGGAGAACGAACCTTTCCATCGAGGATCTTTGTCTCGGGGACATATAGTGTAGTGTGTCGTTATCTTCGGTTGACTTGAACTCCATCGCTTTGCAAGCCACGAAGCTTGCTGCACTGTAAAGTAAAATAGAAATATATGTTTCTATTTATGGAATGAATGTCATAGCTTATCTAGGTTAGATGCACAACTATAATTGGCATGTAAACTAGGTTTATGCATACCATAGAGGTGCTATTATTACATAATGGCAAAGGTTGACAGGAATATTTATGATAATTATATAACAGCTATAAAAATTTCTAAAAAAATTATTCCAAATGAGTGAATGAAAGACTAAGATTGTGTCATATTTGAATTTCTTGTATTTGCTCTATTTTAATTAATTTTAAATAAATTAGTAGACTCACCGTATCGAGCAGATGATCTGATGGCGGTCGCCATAGCTCACTTGTGCGCATGCGCAGCTGACAGGGGTCTATCAAAGCTGCTAAGAGATGCCCATAGGTTGCAGCACTAACTAAAGATTTGTTTCAAAGCTACATATTTTTGTAAATAGATGTCGCAAGCTGTACAAATAAAATAAAATTGTAAAATTAGTTTGGGAAAATTTAAATCTATGATTGAGCATTTAAAATCAGAAACAGAGAGTTCAGAAACTGTATGCACCGCATGCACAAAAAGTGAAATAAGTCCATATTTAGCATAAAAATAATGTTTTCTTAAAATTTATTAAAGGAATGAAAATTAAATGCTTACAAAGAGTTTATTAAAAGATTTGAGAACCTTTGGGCGCGATTCACGAAGCAGTTAGCCAGGTTACTAACCCACGTTTAGCTTAACCAAGTTTAGCTATACCTATTTTAGAAACATCTGGCTAACTGCTTCGTGAATCGCAGATAGCTTATAGTTTACGTTGATATTAGTCATTTTTTATTTTACTTATAAACATTTTCATTTTTTTTTTTTTTTTACTCGAGTGTGATCCGCCAGGGTAATTTTTACTATCAACATCCCTATTTTTACCCTGTTCTTTTATTTGCTCTTTTGCTTTGTTGGACAACTTTGCTTTTACTACAGAATTCAATAAATTTTTGTGCGAATTTAATTTCTTTGAAATCGTTTTCATTATTTTTCCACATGAAAAAAGAACACTGCGTTATAAGCGGGCTTAAAACTAATTTAAGGTATGCTTTAATTATTTTTGTTACCCATAACTGGAATTTTTATTTATTTATTTTTATTTTGGAACTTCTTTTTGGTTGTACAAGACAAACATATGTTCAAGTCAAAATTGGACAAAATACAACATAAAAACATCAAACTTAAACACATTTACATAAGTTATTTAACACTATCAAACACAATCACTGACAATAATAATAAAAACAAAATACAAGCCAAAGTCACCATTAATACTGATAAATTTTAGTTTATGTGGAACATATATATATACATATATATATACATACATACATATACTCACATACATACATATACATATATATATACATACATATACATATACATATATATATATACATACATACATATACACATACATATACACATACATATACATATATATATCAGTCAATACAATGTATATGTAAATTTATAATTTTGTTTATTTTATAATCCTGATAATACTTTTTCAGACATTTTATTACTCTCAAAAGCTTTAATAGAGTAAAACTCTTTATTGATCAATACATTCTTTAATTTTGTGCGAAAAAGTTTACTGGTTTTTATTTCTTTCAAACATGCTGGTAAAAATTCATAAAATTTTGCTGTTTGATACATTGCACAGTTTTTGAAAAATTGTGTGTTATGTCTTTCAGTAACTACATTCGATTTATTCCTAGTATTATAGTCATGATAGCCATCATTCTGAACATAAAAATTTGGATGATTTTTTTTGAATGAGGCACAATTTAAAATATAAATGCAAGGGACAGTTAACATTTTATTAGCCTTAAAATGTGAAACACACGACTGTCCTTTTGGTATTCTTAAAATCGTTCTAAGTGCTCTCTTTTGCAAAACAAAACATCGATTCAATAGTTCCGATTTACATCCCCAATTTATTATGCCATATGCCAAATGTGGATAAACATACGCATAATATATGGTTAGCAAGGTTTCATGAGATACATGATTCCTGATTGTATATAACATAAAATTGGCCGAATTTATCTTCTTACAAATCGCATTTACATGTAAAGACCAATCCAAACTTTCATTAATGTGTAGACCAAGAAACTTAACAGACTCTGCTCTTTTAATTGTTTTTCCGGCTAATTGCAACAAATAACTATTCAAAGGGATTTGTCTAGGGGAATGAAATTGGATGTATTCGGTTTTAGTTGAATTTAATATTAGCTTATTATTTGTACACCATGTATGTACCTCTTCAATAGTAAGTTTAATCTTACGAATTAATTCATCTTCGGCTTCTGCTGTGATTATAGCTGTAATATCATCAGCATACTTTACTAATACCGCATTCTTGACATGATCTGATAAGTCATTTGTTCCTGTATTAAACAATGTGGCTGACATTTTTCCTCCTTGAGGAATTCCAAGTGTAATCAGTAATTTGTCTGATTTATATGTAATATTTTGGCCGTTAAAATTTGAATTTAATTCAACATATTGTTGTCTGTTTGTTAGATATGAATCTAATAGATTACGACTGGAAACTCCTATTCCCATGTTATCAAATTTATTCAATAATACATCTTTATTTAGACTATCAAACGCTTTAGATAAATCAAAAAATATTGCAACGCAAAATAGTTTATTATCTATTGCCATATAAACGTGGCTTAAAAGATCAAATAGTGCTGTATCAGTAGAACGGTCTTTCAAGAATCCATGTTGACAGGGAGCAATTAAATGATTTTCTGTTTGATAATCCGTAATTTGATCGTCTAATGTATTCTCAAATAATTTGCCAAAAACAGATGTATTTGATATTGGTCTGTAATTATCAATAATGAAAGTTGGGCCTTTTTTATGAGTTGCATAAATCTTAGAATCCTTTAAACAATCAGGAAATATACCATCTGATATTGAATGGTTAATTAAATTAGATAAAGGGACAGACAAAACAGAAGCACAATATTTTACAACAGTATATGGTATTTCGTCTGGGCCAGCTGCATACTTATTAGGAAGGGATTTCATTCGATTTAAAATATAAATCGGGTCTATCGAACTAAAATTTAATTTCGTTTTACTTTTATCAGAATCGACAATAATTAAAGTATTAGAATAATTAAAAGGAAATTTTTCTGTTATTATATTTTCAATTGTCTTGACAAAAAAATTATTAAATAAATTGCAAATTAGTTTGGGGTCTGTAATCGTTACACTATTTATACATAATTCATAATTATTCTTATTATTAACATTTGTTTTCTTTGTTTTGCATTCTTTATTAATTATATTCCACGTAGCTTTAATTTTATTATTAGCTCTTTTTATTTCATGGTCATTCTCTTTAAATTTAGCGGTGGCCATATTTTGTTTATATGGCCATATAAATGTGAAGCTTATTCAATAAATAATTATTTAAAAAATATTATTAATTATATTATATTAAATTTATATATATTATTTTAAATTTCAATACCATAATGATATTCAGTAATTTTTTACAAAACCGTAGTAAGTTTCTAGATCGTAATTATGGCACCGAAGTTTATATGCAGTAGGTGTTATTAATTTTAATATTGTATGGACCAATTTCACGCGAGCATCAAACCGGACGCCAAAAAAGGGTTTTACCTTCACGGCAATATCGCTATTGTATAAATATTTCAGCGTGGTGTATGATTACGATCATTTTCAAAAGGTTTTGTTAGCAACTAAATATAATATCTCGATTGTAATGTATATAATTCATATTATTAATAATGCAGAAGTTTCTATCAATTATTAATAATTTGGCAAACCATTAGCGAAGAGTTAAAATATACATGCGCATGGATGGATATGCATAATTTGCAATGCTGATTCGAGAGGTGTTACACCTGATATATACGCATTTGCCACAAATTTAGGAAAAATGGGGAAAATAAATTAAAAAACTGATTTGTTCCAAGTTAATTTTTGTTTTCAAAGAAACTAGGTTACGCATAATTAACATATTTTTGTGTATATATGAAAAGTATATTATTTTTGTGTAGAAAAAAGTGAAATCACCCACTTGTTTTTTAATATGCTCAATTAGGCGTGGATGCAGAACCAAATTTCAGGGGGGAGGAGGGCTGTCTCCATATACGGTCAGTATTAACAAAAATTAGAGTGAGGAAAATGCCTATATTGCTCATGTTAAATCCAAAATTTCGGGAGGGGGGGGGGGGGTGAAGGGAAAGGGGGGATGCAGCGCCTGTGTACAATAGCAATCGAGTCAAATGAATTTCAATATTCATGTTTGTCAAATTTTTCGTCTGCTAGGAACATACAAAACATAAATTTTATATACACTGCAAAACAATTAAAAGCTTCACTCTAGCTTTTACCCAGCACTCTAAATAGTAAATAGTGATTAATATTTACATAGAACAATAATTTAACTCCTACTTTTACCATAATCAATACATGTAAAATTATGTTGATTAAGGTAAATAGAGAAATATATTATATATATATATATATATATATATATATATATATATATATTATATACTGTATAGAGTGTATAGACTTTATCATATAAATAAATACGATTTTTTAAATTTCTGAATTGAAATAGTTTTAGCTGATGATAAGAAAATAATGTAAAAAATATCAAGCATGTTACATAATATTATGAGTTATGAAAAAAATCTAATATATATTTATTTTATTACCGTTATATTTATGCTGCTGTGAATCAAGAATCAAAATATTTTGAAGAGCTTCTCCCTACCCCCCCCCCCTCTCCCCTCCAACTCTTGCATTAACAATTATTATATTTTGACCTGAAGTTAAAACGATCTTTCGATCTTGAATAAAATAATATTTTTTTTTATTATATATAAATCAAATTATAAAAATCTTGCTGAAATTTAATTCTCAAAGTTTGATTTAAGAAAAAAAAATGCAGCCACATGAATATATGATTTAACCTGGATAATATAATAAGAAATTGAAAAGTAGTTGGATGAAGTTTTAATTAAATTATATTTTACAGAAGCGAGTTATCATTCATAAAAGATGAATGGCTGTAAGGTATCAAATTACTACGATAATTGCTTTTGATTAAAAGTGAAAAAGATGATAAATTTCTATCGTTTTTCATCGACTTTTAAAAAAAAAAAGTTTTTCACATCTTGCATAAGAAATTTTTCAAATTTTTTTTTACTAAAATTATTATTATTAAAACTCATTTGAGCGAAGATTTTCATTCTATTAATCCATTTTTATGACAAAGTTAACATACATCACCAGACTTAATTCTCCATTAGCAAAAATAATTTTTTTCAACAGGATTAAACTTGTCACCGGAGATTTTTCAGATAATTAGAATTAAAAAGCTCGGCAATTAATTTACTTTTTTTTTTTAAACTATCTCTTCATTCTTTCTTCGCTTTCATTCATTCATTTTTTTTTGTCTTTCATACAAAAGCATTACCGTCACTGCAGTAATTTTTCATTCGAGTCATTTACATTAATTTGATATTCAAACTAGAACATTTTCACAATGATATTATTATTATGTAATAATGTTAAACATTAAAATATGAATTTATTCTATACATATTATTTGTCGTGTTTGTAATTCGATTAAAATAATAATTTCTACCTCATATTATATTTTACATGTTAGCACAAGTTGTACTATTTAAACAAGTTTTTAATTCAATTTGATTCTACGGAAATGAAAGCGCATTGCATTATAAATTAAATAACAAATATTATATTTTATAATAAACTTATGTTTTTTTTTATAAAAAAACAGCAAATAAATAACTCTCCGTATATGCAATACAACAGTAAATTTATTTTGATATTTTTTATATTTACATTTAATTTTACAAATATTATTTATTTAATATTATTTAATATTATTTAATATATATATATATATATATATATATATATATATATATATATATATATATATATATATATATATATATGTATGTGTGTGTGTGTGTATAAACACGTAGAAAAATTGTTATACATTTCTTACAAATGATGAAGTATATTATAAAATATGAAAGATTACGTAGTTGATTTTCATTGTTGCAATAGTTAATAAGGGGCATTCACAAAGGCTTAAAGTGGAGGTAATGACATTAGTCAGAAAACAACTAAAAATAAAAAGAAGAAAATAATATTGCACCTGATGTTGTTCCAGCCATTTTTCGTATTTTTTAAAGAGTGATTTACTATTTTTCTTTCTTTATTAGTTAATATTAATATTTTAAGTGAACTTTATGAGAGTGAGCTTGATTACTTCCTGGTTTGGTATTTACGCGCGTAACATTAAAAGCAACAATTGGCGGGTAAAAGTAAATTCAAACTTTTCTTTAGTCTCAGGACAAACTTCTTTATTAAAATCATTCACTTGTGAGCTTAAAAAGTAAATAAGTAACTGCCATTATGATTTTTTACCTTATTTCATTGATTTCATTCGTAAATCTACAGTAATATGGGACCACAAAAACATCGCGTCAAGACCTCGAGACGGTTGGTGCCAGCCGATGCTGGCCGCCAGAGGCGCTGCGAGCAGCGCGTTACATTTTAAATTCTACTTTTCAGCAAATATGTTCGACTTTAGACCCGATTTACTAATTTTTTTTCGTGGGAATACCAAAAAATGATGTGCTAAAAAGTTTTATTGAGAATCGAAGTGCTTATTTCCATTTTTTATTTAAGCGATTACGAATCGCGTCATTGAGTAAAAAAATACTTTATCTCCAGAAACATGGAATTTTCGTGTTGCTGCCATTGCTACCATGTAAAAACAAAGCATTTAAAGATTCAATTTTCTAAATATTTTTCGTGGGTTGGCCCTACAATATTTTACAGACACATTCGTGAGTAATTAAAGAAGGTTTTTCAGTAATAAGAAAACGCAATTACGAAAAACCATTTGGCGTTATCTCTACTTGCCCGATTTTAGGCTCAATTTTTAATGTCAGAATTTAGTGAGCTCTAAATCGGGCCTTAAGCCTTTGTGAATGCCCCTAAATATCAACAAACTTTAATTTGACTTACAATTATAATAGACTTCATACGTTTGCGATTGATTGTTTCGTTGTATTTGCTGGTATTTTAAGGTAGAGATAACGTCGAACAGCTGTTCGACGTAATCCCCTTTGATTAACATGTAAACCTTAGCAAATTGACAAAAATTCTGAAAATTTTTTGAGAGGCAGATATTAGTGCCTAAAAGTCATAGCAAAAGTTTCAAAAACATTTAACGAGCCGATTTTTTTAAATTAATTTTTTAGTTTGGCTCTCCATGAGAAAGCCCTATGCTGAAAATTAAAAAAATTAATTAAAAAAAATCGGCTCGTTAAATCGTTTTGAAATTTTTTCCATGGCTTTGAGGCACTAATATCTGCCTCTCAAACAAATTTCAGAATTTTTGTCAATTTGCTAAGGTTTACATGTTAATCAAAGGGCATTACGTCGATCAGCTGTTCGGCGTTATCTCTACTTTAAGTTATTTTGCCGTTTAATCTACAGATCTTTATGATCAATATGAGATTTTGGATAACTTGAATGAAACATTTTTATTGCATATTTAGACCTCGAGTTTTGTATTGAAAACCTTTTTAAATCCTATGACACCATCAAAATCGAGAGGAAAGATGCTGTGACGTCATAGTCATGCAACGCTTCCTCCTATATGCGTGTTATTTACATAATTATGACGTCACAGCGTTTTGCAGCACAATTATAAGGGTGATAGAATGTTCATCAAAATTCAAAGAATTGACAATTGACAGGCCCTCTTTCTTAATTAAAAATAAATTATGAAGGTTGTCATAATTATTTTAAGATTTTAGACTTAAGTTATTACAAGTTCAATTTCGATACAATTTCATGCTACTACACCAAACTGCAGCATAGTAAATCGGAAATAATTTTTTTTTTTTTTAACTTGCTTTCATTTGAGAAAAAACGAGATTCATTTGTTAAAATTATTTTTTTAATAATTATGTATTATTCATTATTTAATAATGATTATATGAACACAAATTCAATTAAATTAGAAGCAGTAGAAGAGATTTATTCCCCCTCTCTCTTCTCATTTCACGAGTTATGGCCATCTTGCCGGCTCAGCCTTTTCAATTTCACTTTATCGCGGCCGCCGCCTGCCGGCATCTTGCAGTGCATTACCTCTGCAGCAAGGTTCAATTTAACGTAGATTGTAGTTAAAAATATGCCGTATTAACTTTAATATTTAAAAAATCGTAAAACAAAAACCTTAAAGTATATTTTCAACTAACTTCGTAAAGTTTAAAATTTTAGTTTCAAGTATTTTATTTTTTTTTTTTAAAAAGCACAATGAACGGAGCAATAATTTCAACAAATGTAATAATTTTGAAATTTTTGTTGCTTGTTTTGCTAGTAAAACTAGAAATGCTGTTGAAAAGTTTTTAAATTTAGAAACTTACATTTTCTGCAAAAATTAAAAAGAAAAAGAAAATTCCAAACCTTGGGTACATACGATAGTTCTCCCATGCACAATTAAAAGGACTAGAAAGCCAATGCATGTATTATTTTTTTGTTATTATATTTTTTCACAGAGATACACCCCTAAGAGCTTACAGCTAACGGCGGGGTAATGGGCAGGGAGAAAAAAGCCTGTTACGCGTCCCAGCATTCGCTGAGGTGAGACTGAGGGAACCGTGGACAATCTCAGTCAGAACGGAACCTTTTCTTTATATAATACATAAATGAACCAAAGTGATGTACAGAGCCTGGGGAATCACACACAAGTGCATCACTGCAATGAATGGAAAGCGAGATGAATTTACACCAGAAAGGAAGCAAAATAATTTTTACTTGAAACGGTTACCCATCCAAGTAATAACCACGCTTGACATAGCTTAACTTCGGTGAACTAACGATAACTGGTCAATGCACTGCGCTACGCATTAAAACTTATAGTGCATTAATAAAAATAACATTAAAATACTAATGCAATGATGAAATGTGGTAAATTTAATTTAATATAGAACGACACAAACATATTCTCCGTCTGTTTCCGCGAAGTGAGAGACACGTCAAATTTATGTGACGTATAATTATCATGAAGACAGCTTTACTTTTTTTAATGTCATTAATTACAATTTAAAATTTATTACATTACCCTACATTCCTATTATATGAATGAGAAGAAGGATATGAAAATTATATAAAATTCATCTCTTGACATTAATTAATAAAACGTAAGGTACAATTTTAATTTAAAACTTTATTACTTTTGCAAGGTGGTGACTACTGCATTAGATTTCTCATCAAAACGCCTTTCGTAATGCGCATTTTCTCTCTCCCTCTCTACCTCTGGGCGATAAACTGCAGTCTTGCGATCTCCCAACGGCGGCAAAAGTTCAATTTGAGGAGATTAGGCTGCCGTCAATAGACGACGGCTCAAGTGGCGGCGGGAATTGATTCTACAGACGCTGCAAATTGCAACACTGCGCCAGATGACTGGTTGAAAGGTGCATTTCCATGGAGTGATGTTGGATCGTGTCTTTCATCATCACAGTAGTTAAGCGACGTCTGGTGACTTTTCAACTAAATAAAAACTGTAAAATCATAAAAAATAGTACTTCTGAAAATTCTAAACAATTGCATTTATAATTAATTAGTTTTGTTAATACTTTTGGTGGCTGTAAAGCGGACGCTTAAAGCCAATTAAAATTGTTATCAATCTTTTATATGGAGCAATGTTGAGCCGGGTTTGGCCGGGCGAGAAAAGCGCATGTGCTTCAATATCATATGGCGGCCATGTTGGCTTGAAAAAATTGCGGCGGGATTTAATCGTTGCAGGCAGTGATTTTATCGAAAACATGGCCGCCATACGAGACTGAAGCAAGTGCGCTTTTTTCGCCCCGCCAAACCCCGCTCGACATCGCTCCATGGAAAAGCACCTTAAAGAAGTCACTATATAGAAGCTAAACTTTGCAACGTTATATTATTTATATGTCAATGCACTGCAAACCATTTTTACTCGACTATATATAACACAAGGAAAACTGAAATTAAAATATTCATATTTTATTAATCTATAATAAATTGTTATAACTTAAATTATATAAACATCGTCTGACAAAAAATATTTATTATGAAAGTTTGAGTTTTTAATTCTATTGACATAAAGTTAAGATATTTGCACCAACAATTTTTTATCTTGCATTCTGTTGCAATGATATGTCTAACTTGTAAAATAAGGAAACCCTTCTTTGAATTTTTATATGTTTTCAGTCTTTCACATTTTTGGAAAAATCAATTGAAAATTTCTTTTTTTTTTCAAGATTCAAATTAGGTTTTATTTCATATTATTAATTTTATTAAAACATGGCACATGCTACATAAATTACATGAACATAACACAGTTGAGTGTGGTTAGCCTATTACCGTAATCTACCAAACAATTTTTTGCAACATATCGCCTTGATTATAGGCAACTTGTTAAGCCTTTGAATGTAGTGGGTTGCATATGCAGCAGGGGCTCAAATACGGCGGTGAGGACAAAATTAACAACGACTATAAATACTGGAGGACGGCCTAGAACGTCAAATTGAGAAACCTCGATACTCGGTAGAGTTCGGAAACTCTAACTATAACGCGCGCTCGGCCGGCTCGCCTGAGCTAGAAAAGTCAAGGTCGTGACGTCACTAGTTGAGGAAATGTCGGCGCGTTAAAGTTAGGCCATCCTCCCAGTATATAGTTCTTGCAAAATTAATGCACAGTCGTCGCCTCGTAAAATTTTCTTTTTGTCACATTGTTAATCATCATGCCCCGTAAAAATAACACGGGGCATGATGATTATAACAATGTGGTAAAAAGAAAATTTTACGAGGCGACGACTGTGCAACTTATGCCATTTAATACAGAAATACATTTTTATAGAGTACAGAATACATGCACCAAAATACATAGTATTGCAAGAGCATATTTATAATATTAGATTCAAGTTAAAGTTATAATATTCTGTGTCATAAATTTTATAGCTGTAAAGGAATTATACATAACATTTAAATGAAAACTAATCATCATATAATAGCATTTAAAACAAAAAATTCATTCGAAATTTTAAAAGTATATAATATCACTCTGACTCTAATAATACTGTATTAACGATAGTTCGATATATATGTAAATTTAATTTTATGAAGGTTTAAATTTATGCAAATTTCTTTCCCTTTTCTTGTCCCGGCTACAAAAGTAAGTTTCATGTATCAGCCTCATATGCGACACCAAAGAAGGGGAGGTACCATCACACGTGCCCCCCCTCCCCCGAACGTGTGTCTCCACTCAGATTGGCCCATTAGCACGCAGCGTCTTACCAGGCTAATTAACAACCCCCTCCCTCCCCCCCCTCGGGAAATGAGAACACATGTTTAGAATTTCATGTGGAATTAAGATTCAGCACAGAAAGTTAAGAAAATGTGGTTAACTTAATTATTACAATAAAGAGCAATAAAATGAAAGTTTCTTTTCTTATATAAGAATTATATTTGCTAAAAACGTGGGGTTTTAATTTGTATTTATTAAATAGCAGAAATTATAATGACCATACCTAATCAGTATGTAGTTAGTAAAGATAATCAATAAAAACCCTAGTTGAAAAATTACGTCTTCAACTCATGATCCTTTACACGTCTAAACCCAATCTTTTTACCTCTAAATCACATCTTATTTCTTCTTCGCTCAAAGTGAGGATGAATGGACAACCTTCATGATTTTTTTTTATTGTTTATTTGGATAGAAGACCTTGAGTTATGTATTGTCAATTTTTTCATATTTTTTTTAACCCTCTAACACCCTTAAAATCATCCCGTAAGACGCTGTGACGTCATAGTCATGCAAATATTTAACACGCAAGCATATGATGCATGATTATGACGTCAGAGCGTCTTTCTTCTCAATTTTAAGGGTGTTAGAGGGTTCAAAAAAATCTGAAAAAAAAATTGATAATATATCGAGGTGTTCTATCCAAATATGCAATAAAAAAGTTTCATGAAGGTTGTCCATTGAAGAAAATATTTCTAACATTTTATAATAATAATAATAATAATAATAATATTTGTTTATTTGGAATAAATTACATTGTAGGGAATAGGGAAAAAATAAATAATAGCAACAACATAATAACCCAAATTGGTGAATATAAAAGGCTAAGGAGCCTATACACATAGAGCGAACATTCACCACACATCAGAAAAACTGCATCGTCAAAAATTGTATGTATATATAAAAAGTAAATATTTAACAATATTTATGCCCAAGAAGAGATAAAAAGAAGTAATCTCCTCTTTTTTTCTCTAAAATGGTGCAAAATAGGAGTGAATTAGATGAGGAGAAAACTTAATAGCGAATAAAAGATGAGATTTATTTCAATTCATGTCGAATTGATGTCGGGAGCGAACCCAAGCTTTGGAGACGATCCAGGTTACAAGTCCGACACTTAACCAATCGTGCCACACTGTTTGGTTAATATAGTTTTGCAAGTAGTTCATTTTGAATGAATTATAATTAATTGTGATTTATTACCAATACGCAACTTATGATATTTCCATCACTCCATTGAGATTGCACTTACGCATTTCACTGAGAATTGCAGAAGAACATTTAGTGAATGAGAGTGACCAGATGTTTGTGAATACTGCAGAGTGAGATGTTCCCAGCACCATTCACAAATCAGCGTCTTCGAGATTGATAGAGTGAGGAGGTTGATTAATTTAACAGTCCGTGAGAAGTGACGAGTGTGCATTGATATCAGGAAAATATTCAATGGAATTCCATTTCAAAGCATTTCTGTGGCGTTCATGTGGAACAGAAATTTATAATATAATGTATGATGTACATTTACCGTCAGAATTAGTGTGTTGCTCCGTCCCAGCTATTTATGACCATTGCCGAGTCCGAGTTGAAATAAATTTTGGCTTTTATTTGTTTTCAATACCTCTGCTCATCCAATTTCCTCCTATTTTGCACTATTTTAGAGGAAAAAAGAGGAAAAAATATGTCTAATTACGTCTTCTTTCCTCTTATTGAGCATAAAATATATGATAGAAATATTGGGTGCGATTCACGAAGCAGTTAGACAGGTTTCTAACCACGTTTAACTTAACGTTTAACTAGGTAGTTTAACACGTAAGACAGGTATAGTTAAACGTGGTTAAGCTAATCGTGGTTAGAAACCTGGCTAACTGCTTCGTGAATTGCGCCCATTAAGGATGAGTTGAAGGTGTAGTTTTTCAACCAGGGTACTTTTTATTTGCATGGCATTTTAATTTAAATAAATAATACAGTATAAATGTGATTGTTTTAATAAAAAAAATAACATTCAATAAACTTATCGCTTCAATTTATGGTAATTAAAAATATTTGCAAAATAAACCAATTAGTTTCTATAGTTTCTGTTCTTTTCCATCATGTAGACCTGAAATTTGGCAAAGTCGTGGAACAATCACCATTGGCTGATGTATGATATGTTTTCGTGCTGTCAGAGTTGCCTAATTAACAGAGGAAAACTATATAGGAACTTTCTTATTTTCTTTTTTAAAATTTTAATTCATATTTTTAATTCTTTTTTGTTTTATACTTTTTTTTATATAATGTAATATGGAATGAAATGAAACCTATCTTTAATCTAGGAACTTATTTTCTCTTAGATCAACATTTGCTCTGACAAAAAATGGTTATGTTTTAAATTTAAATAAAATATTACATATAAACTAATTATTGCAAAGTTAATTATATCGACAAATTTCACAATTTTAAAAATACGTTGAAAAAGCGGAATTTTATAATTATGTCCTCGCTCGATGTTTTTTATTTTGTTATTTTTTGTTATTAACAACGAAGGACATCACTGTAGTATGTTATGATGATGCAACATTATTTTATTTAATTATTAACGTACCTCTTGAGCTTTCTACATACATGTTGCAATATACATGTACTTAATTACATTATTACAGCTCGATGTACGCAACAATATAATTACATTGCATCACTGTGACGCGTCCCCTGTCATTTACAACAAAAAGAAGTAACTCGTTTACACAAGTACTGTGCAGTGAGGTCAACGACATTTAATTAAAAAAACCTGCATAAATAAAAAGTATGATCAAATTTGCATCAAAGTAAATACAAGTAGACATTGTAAACACAGGACGATAATTAGAAGCGAGGTTCGAAATTACGTCACTGTAATTATTGTAACGCAATAATTGTTGTTAACTCGATGACATCCTGGACTAATGAACATCGGCTGGTTACCGAGCGTGGTAGTGCAGTCGACTGATTCACAGTCAGAAGGTCGTGCGTTCGAATCCTATCTGGGAGAGGTAAAAAGATCGAGAGATCTGAACCTTCGCTGTCTGGTTAGAGACGAGCCTCATGCATTCGGGAGGTGTTAAAAGCATACAGGCCTCAAATTAAAAATTTGACAGTCACAGAGAGTTGCTTGAGTTGACTATCAACATTCGGATCATTTCTTACGTGCGCGATGCAGCTGCATGAGCGGGGGCTGCAAAGTAAGGATGCAGGTCCTTGATGACGTCAAAATGACGTCACAACGCACAACTATACATACGCTGCCATGTTTTTTGACGTCATTAAGGACCTGCATCCTTACTTTGCAGCCCCCGCTCATGCAGCTGCATCGCGCATGGAAAAAATTATCCAAATGTTGATTGTCAACTCAAGCAACTCTCTGTGACTGCTTAATTTTTAATTTGAGGCTTGTATGCCTGTAACACCGTGCTCTGATATCGACCATCCTGACTTGGAATTTCCATGGTTCCCCCTCGTCTACATGGCTAATGATGGATAAATTAAGTCGGACATGTCCGCAGTGCAAACTTTAGCACCTGTCGATAAGACTCTGCCTTGACGGGACAAAAATACGGAGATGAAAAAGAAAAAAAACAAAAACAAATTGACCCTGGTACCCTGGTAACAATGAGGAATATCGCCCTAGGAGGTTGTTACAAGTCTAGGTTACAGATTGTTGACCCTGGGCTGATTGGCGCCCATGAAGTAGTAAACAAAACAAATTAGGGCTAACGTCTTGCTTCAACTTTACTGCTTCGTAGTAAAATGAAAGTTAATTGCTTGGAGAATCTTGGAGTATATAGACACTTAGGACAAAAAAAAAAAAAAAAAAAAAAAAAAAAAAAAAAAAATTAAGTTTTCTGAACAGGAATAAAAAATTTAGAATTATCTTAAATGAGATTAAATTTAATTAAGTTAGCAAGGAAATGACTTAATTTCTTATACTTTTAATGTTTATTAATTTAGTAAAAAAACATAATAAAGTGCATACATATTTTGTTACTACTCCTTCTGCAGTGTTTGTTTTCGTAAATTTTGTATATTAATTTTATACATTTACAAGATTTATTTTTGTTTATTTTAGCCACCTATAAAAACTACTGCTGTAAAAATTAATGTGATACTAACTAAATATACACAATAGAAATTAAGTTTTATTGTCGCATTCGCATGCCTGGTTTCTACTGTGGTAACTTTTTTGGATAGAAAACAAAATCTGAAATGGTCGCTCACAGACTCGTGTTTCTGCGATCGTATTAAATACGTTTCTCATATAGAAGTGATTCTAAATTTCTTATCATACGAAGGCATACGATACGAAACTGTGGGCGCTGCTACAATAACTGATCGCATAGCTTCTTACTTTTTAAATCATACGATGCGAAATCATGCGATCCTGTGTGAGAAAGACCTAGCTTATAGACAATTTATTTACGAATAACAAAATGACAAAAACGTTTTCCATTAAAGGTCCTGGCCACACTTTCAATAATTTTTTACAAATATTTCCTGTTGACTCAGCAGAATCATTAAAAAAATCAAACTAGCACAATTTGGTACTTCCTATTCATTTCTACAATGAGAATTACGTCATGTATGTTGTCCATACATGATTTTTGATTAAGGGGAATTTTTCATGTTACTAAAAAATACGCTGAGTCATTGTTCAATTAGATCGAAATGTTTTTACTGAGAATTGTTTGATAATAGCTGTCAAGAAACGAGGCTGATTAAATCCACTTTTAGCTTCTCAATTAGCAAAATTACTCAGAAACGTCAACTCAATAAATAAAACAGCAATTTAAATATTTAAGCAAGAATTTTGAAGAATTAATATTTACATTAAATAAATTATTAAATGAGTTAATTACTAAAATTTATCATTAAATTTCAATTCTTATATCTTGATAAAATAATTACTATTATTACGCTAATTAATTAATGAATTGTTAATATGTAATTTCTTGCCTTTAAAAGCGTACATAATTAAACTGTTGTAAATTTTATTGAACGCTTGTTAAAAGGAAATGTAGAAATAAAATAAATATTAGATCGAAAGAAGAACTTTCAGTTAGGGCTGAAATGTGATGACTATAAATTTATTCATAAGCAAGTTCATTTTAAAAATAGAAGGCCTGATTCAATATTAACTTACACTCAATTCAAAATGTCTGCTGGGTTTTAGAATGTTTATCTGTATGTATCCTATGTCATTGCTATGCAAGTTATATACGCAGACCGTATAGTTAGTAACTAATAAAGAAAAAAGGTCTGAATTTGTAATTTAAGCATTACCATTTTTTTATATTTTCCCTAGCTGAAAAATTACGTCTTCAACTCATCCTATACACGTCTAATGTTATAGCGTCTTTTGTATCAGAAACACGTCTTATTTCCTCTTCGCTTAAAGTGAGCATGAAATCAAGACAATATTTCTAACATTTTATATTCAATAAGAGGAAATGTGACGTAATCTCGTCTTTTTCTCTATTTTCTCCTCTATATAAAATGGTAGGAGGGAATTAGACTAGAGAATAGATAATGAAAGATGAAATTTATTCTTATGTAAAATTAATTATATAATGTTGATATTATTAGTTGAAGATTTTTTGTTCTAGGTATACAGGAACTCAAATCTCGCTCTGAAAAGTTTCAAAACATGTCTTTGAATCTTCAAAGGAAGTTGGCAGATGTCGATGATGTATCCCAAGTTTACAAAGTAGCATGTCCTCAAGGTAAATAAAGCGGGGAGATTTCTCTTGCACCGTACTTAATATGACGACTTTATTATTAAGTAGCCCGTGCTGCAAGGTGCCCCTAACCCTTCAATATTGAGGAGAAGTCTGGCTGGTGCCAGCTGGGACGTGAGGGCAATAAACTCCACTTGCGACATGACCGCGGGGTCCTCTCTCTCTCTCTCTCTCCCTCTGTCTCTCTACATCCATCCCTTTCTCCCTTCCTCCCTCCCTCTCTCTCCCCCTTTTTTCTCTCTCTCTCTCTCTCTCTCTCTCTCTCTCTCTCTCTCTCTCTCTCTCTCTCTCTCTCTCTCTCTCTCTCTCTCTCTCTCTCTCTCTCTCTCTCTCTCTCTCTCTCTCTCTCTCTGTCTCTCTCCCCCTGTCTCTCTGTCTCCCTCTCTCCCCCTGTCTTTCTGTCTCCCTCTCTCCCCCCTGAAACAAAATAAGACGCTCCACCGGCAGTGTCTCGGTGCGCATTATTAGCTCTCTCCTTCTACATGTTCTTGTGGCAAAATGAAGTACAAAAATAAGAAGAAGATGTGTTTTTATACACATGTTCTAATAAGCACCTACACCATGTTTAAATTGAAACATATTATATACGAGATGAAGTTTTCAAAATGAAAGTAAACAGGTTAATTGGAAATGAAACTTTTTTATTTTCTATGTATTTTCAATTCTTCGTTTTTTCTTTGGATTTAGTTGGAAAAAAAGGTTTCAAAGAATTATATACAATGAGATCTGTTTACATTCACACAAATATTTACTCAACAGGGCACATTTTTCTTTTATGATATTTGTTATTACGATTGAATTAAAAATAAATATTAACTAACAAAATAAATACAATGTTATGTATGGACAAATAAAATTATTTTTAAAATTGATAATAAGAACCGCTTTGATATTTTCTTTTGTTGGATTCCTAACATTATAATATCCCTCTTGCATTTGCCTTCGTTTCACAATAGCGAAGTTTTCAGCTTCATCTGAGGGTTTGAGTGGCTCCCCCCCCCACCCCCTCAGTCACAGTTTCCCGGGCAACCCCCTTAGTGGTTACTCTGGCGTCCCGACAGATTATTTGAGACTCAGATTATTTGAGACTCTCGTTATAAGTAAAGAGCCTTAGCTCTAAACAAAAGCTCACACCTCATATATAATAATTGTATTTTTGTGAGGAACACGTTAGAATTTTTGTTGTTTCTCGAAGGTATTTAGTACTTGAAGAAATTTACCCACTCCCTTTAATAATAATTTAACAATGCATAAAGTGCTAAAGTTATTTCCTCTTTTAAATTTCACAAACCAAAATATGTGCTTAATTTAAAACAATTTACAAAATATGTATTTCAACATTTCATAATAATTTTTGTTTATATTAATTAATTTAATTTGATATTTATTTTACCAAGTATAACTCCCAACTCAATATAAAAAATAACATTTTATTGTTTGAATTAAAAATTTGTTGGGTTTATATCTGATTTAAATAATTTTTGATTAAATAGTGCATTATATCTGTTTAATCTCTGTGAATGTTAAAAAGCAATATTCTGTCAATTTTTTTTGTTGAATACAAGTATTATCCAACCAATTTATTTATTGTTTACTCTACTGCATTATTATATACCTCAAATTTTGTTCTTTCTATATTATTAATAAAAAAATATACCGTCTTTGCTCTTTTTATATTTGTTGAAAAGTTCAATTAAGTAAAAAAACAATCACATGTTTTTCCACAGCATCTTTTTGTCAATTGACAAAAGTAAACATCGTATCATTTTATTTGCTAGAAAAAAAGCAAGTTGAAACATTTGATATCAGGTATAGGAAGCGTTATCACATACCATATGTTGGTAATAGCGAAGAACATCTCGCAAAAGTTTGCCTTCCAACCCTATGTTTAAAAAGAACATCAAACAATAAGAAAATGAGCCTAACGTACAAAAACATAGGAAACGTCTTATCTGTGCAATATGCTGCTTGCTCGCCCCTTTTATGAGCAAACTTCGTCAGATAAGAAGCTCTGACAGACGAATAAATGTCGTAGAGATTCGATTTAGTGGCGTGTAGTCGCCAGTCTTGATAATTGGTCATCACAAAAAGTTTCTATCTGTAATACCTGAATTACTTTTTCATGTGTTCTAACTTTATAGCTTTAATTTTATGTAATAAAAGTTGAACAATCTGTTATTAAAATCATTTTTATTAAAACTAGAATTCTTTTCAGTTTAAAATAAAACTTTATTTTATATAAAAAAAAAAAATAAATAAATAAATAAATAAATATAATTATAATAAAAAAAGTTGAGAATATTGAAACCAGTTTACAAAAAATTGTGACTAAAGAAAAAATAATGGAGTATACTATCGACCTCAAAAATATTTATTACAGAAATAAATAGAGCTAGAGTGCTATAGAAAACACCACTCTGATTTTTTTCAGGTTTTTTAGAGTCTAAGGACTATTTTTAAAAAATTATTGAGAGTGCAGAGAAATTGACGCCTCTTGATGCCTCTCTTAATAAAAATATAGGACTAAAAGGAGTGTGGGTTTAAACCTGACTTCGGTAAAACTTTTTAGCAATACTTCCGGAAGGGGCATTCACAAAGCCTTAAGGCCACATTTAAGGCTCAATAATTTAAGACCAGAAATTTTGGGTCTAAAAAACACGTCTAAAATCAAGCTTTAAATTATCGAGCCTTAAATGTGGCCTTAAGACTTTGTGAATGCCCCTTGAGTGGGATCTAAAAATTCTGAAAAAAATTATAGTGGCATAACTTTGCACCCTCATTTTTGCAATAAAAAATTTTGAGGTCAATAATCAATTAAGCAACAGAAACCATCTTAGAGCAAAAATTTAGAATTAATTGTCATAGAAACAAGAGGAGATTTATAAAGTTAATTGAAACTCTCAAAATAAAAATTCAAATTTCCTGAGGTTTTACGTCCCGAGAAAAGTTCTTCAAAGAGAAGAGGCGGAAAATAAAAAAATATTTTAAATATAATTCTGAGGAATAATAATTAGCTGATACAAACTTCAAAAATCTCTAGAGATCGAATTTTTTAAGTGAAAATTTAAATAATTACCTCGATGAATTATTTTCAACAAACGAGCTCATTACACCAGGTATATCTGAGAGTTCACTGGTGTTGTGTGTCGACAGAAAATTACGCACACACGTCTTAAGTCCTTTTCTAATTTCTTTTAAATAAAACCGAGTTATTCCTTATCATGACGTTACATGCACACTTTCATTGAGTAGCATTAAAAACATACTGATGGGTGACCGCATTTTCAACAAAAAACACGTTTCCCACCCAGGGGTAATTTGTTGCGATTTTCCACTCTATGCAGTTCTCCTTGTTTTGGACCATTGCACTTCCAGTTCATTGACAAAAAGCTTTAGCGTCCATCCTGGCTGAGGTTTCCATGTTTCCCTCAGTCACAGGCAAATGCCGGGATGGATTGCAAGGCCGTGCATGGCCGCCCCCGTTCCGGAAGAGCCCGCGAAATGCTCAAGCTAGGATTTCGGAAGGTTCGGGGTTTCAAAATAGTATGTAATTAGTAAGTAAGTAGAAGTACCCAATAGGTTTTGATTTAAAAAAACATATAAAAATATTTAAGGTATAACCTGAAAATTGCTCAAAGTAATTTATCAGAAAAATAAAATGAAAGAAAAACATGGCTTCAGAAAATATTTTTTATGACACGAGCTTTTAATTTTATTCACATAAGGTTCATATTTTCAACAAATAATTTTGGATTTTTATTCTGAGGCGATGAAATAAATAATTTGTAAAATAAAAAAAATCCCTCTTTGAATTTTTAAATGGTTTTTAATATTTTTTTCCGGTAGAATTTTGGAAAATCAATTGAAAAAATGAAATAGATTTAAGATTCAAGATGGGTTTTATTTCATCTCATTACATGACATATAGACAAGAAAATAACACAATTTATGGGTAGCCAACATTCAATGAGGAAAAAACAAAAGCTACCTTCTATTCCCAAAACATATCGCCTTGATTTTAGGCAACTTGTTATACATACAAATGTAGCGGGTTGCATATGCTGCAGGAGATCAAGCACGGCGACGAGGGCAAATCAATGTATAGTCGTTGCCTTGGAAAATTTCCCACTTGCGGCCTTAATCACCATATCCTACATTATTATTACGGCGCATGGTGGCCGTAAAAGGAAATTTTCCGAGGCGATGAGTGTACATTTTTTTAGCTTGGAGTCAACGAAACTTTATCTTGCATTTATCGGAAAGACGCAAGCAATTTTTTCTTACCAAAATGCACATAGTAAAAACTTCATAAAATACAAAACATATGGTTTAGAGAAAGGAATATATAAATTCAGTGTCATTACAAATCGAATATATATTTTTACATACTACAATAAATAAAGGTAATAAAATTTATTGTATTTTTCGATTGGAATTTAAATATATATTTTTTATAAGTTAAAGAATATTATAATAAAATATATATAAAAATAATACAAGAATTTATCTGGAAAAGACGTAAAACATTTTTAAAAAAGATCCCAAACTCTTTATTACTCCCATATAATATATATTTGTACATGTATCATATATATATATATAGCAGGAGATTGTATATGAAGTATATAGAGCGGTATGGCCTAGACCATAGAAAATATAACCATATCTATACCAGCTAGGTTGTAATATATAGCATTGGACACTTACCAAACTATCAAAGAAAAAAATTTCAACTTTTCATATAAAGAGATAACATCTTACCATACTGCGTCTATAGTATAATATATAAATAAAAAATATATCATACCAAAATTTAGCTCAAACTAATGTATATAATATATATATATATAAATATTAAAGTATGTTTCCATTTACATTGAATCATTTTTGAGCGACTAAATGCAAGTAAATGTTCGAGATAGAGAGAGAGAGAGAGAGCAAAAGTAGTGGAGACAGAGTGAGAGAGAGAGAGAGAGGGAGAGAGAGGGAGAGAGAGAGGGAGAGAGAGAGAGGGAGAGAGGGAGAGAGAGAGAGAGGGAAAGTGAGAGAAAGAGGGAGAGAGAGGGGGAGAGAGAGGGAGAGAGAGGGAGAGAGAGGGAGAGAGAGGGAGATAGATAGATAGAGAGAGAGAAATAGAGAGATAGATAGATAGATAGAGAGAGAGAGAGAGAGAGAGAGAGAGAGAGAGAGAGAGAGAGAGAGAGAGAGAGAGGAAGGTAAGATGTTCCAGAACAAAACTAAAGAACGACTTTGGACATGTTCCAAATGGTATCTGCTGGCAATACAGAGAAGTAGCGACTTAATTAAATCGCTCTCTCCCCCTTGCTATGTTACAAATCTGCTGAAGTTCCCCAAGATTTACGCTGACATAAAAAAGCTGCGAGCATTCAGGACGAAAAATGAGCCTGCGGTCAAGTGAGCGTCCTTATCAACTTCCGTGCCAAATATCTCAGACAATAACAATACATTAACGTATTAGGTACTATTTCGAGATTTCTGCTGGGGTAATCTTGTTGGGGAAAGATTTCCACATTTTACGTGAGATGTAATCTAATTTCATATGGTTACGTTTAACATAAAAGATTATAATTATACATGAACACACTAAACTTTTAGTTGCTGAATTACTTTCAGTACTTTATGTCAGTACTAATTTCATCTTATATCCAGCACTTTTGAAAGTACTTCATCTTAATAAATTTGGTACTGAAAAGAGTAAATTATTGTAATTGACTATTTTTTTCAGTACCAAATTTATACTTATTAGATGTAGTTGTTTATTGGTCAAAGTACTGGATGTAAGATGAAATTAGAACAATTTTGTACTGATATAAACTTTATAAAGTATTGAAACGAATTTAGCATCTAAAAGTTTAGTACGTAAGGTTTGAATATAATTTATTAATCCTACATAAGATAATAAAATTTATAAAATTGTAAAAATTTAATTATTGAAAATATGTTTTTTGCTCGATTTTTGTCTATGGTCTATGTAAAGTACAACCCGAATATTCCAATTCAAAGTTTTATTATAAACTTAATTTCACAAGTCATCATGCTTATATAGGTTCAGATTCTCTGAAGATTCATTGCAAATTACAATTACGTTTTCATCCATTGCTATATATGAGTATCTACCCCATATAACTATCAACTTAGCTACATTTTACTGCACTACTTACAGCCTTTCAACGGCTGTGAATACGTTCACATGACGGTGTTTCATACGTATCCGTTGACGACGCCTCATAAGAATAACATTATCTGTCGTCAACGGATTTGTAGTAAACACCGCCATGTGTATATACGTAGTGTGTGTAACAATGAAATTTTGTCTGCAGACTATTGACAATAATTGTTAATGATAAATAATACTGGTTATATTTTTTAAGGTATAACCTGAGAATTTGTCTGTCAAGGTAAAGAGGCGTGGCTATAGTGGCAACACTGTTTGCATTGGAATGCGAATAATTTTTTAGGAGGGGGTGGTGACATCAGTCCTTGAGAACGTTGCCACATTTCTCATCACATATAGGAAACGATCATCGCCACGGTTCAAAATATATGAAAACAATTCAGAAAAATAATCTAAAAAATTAGGTTTTAGTAAAAAAAAAAAAGTAAAAGAATCTGTTGTATAGTTTTTTTGCAATGCTAATTAACAAATTTAACATTGGAAGGATACAAAATTCTCATTTAAATAAATTAATTATAATTAAACCAACGGTTAAAAAATTCCAAAAAAATTCAGAGCTAATTTGACGATTGTTGTAAGTCCACCAAATTAATTTGAAGAACATCTGTTGTAGCGAATTTTTCATCCAAATTTTTCAGGTTAAGCCTTAAGTGAAAAACAGCACTAGTACGACGCAATAAAGCGTAAAATACGACAAGAGAAGAAGTTTTACCTTTTTAATCAATACTTCAATTAATTTTCTGACAGGAAGTATGTATGATATTATATCAAATTAAAAGCATGTTATTTGGTAACCAAATGTAATTAAATTGATGTATTTTATTAAATTTCCTAACATTTTAGAGAGATAGACAGTTTTTTTTTAAATTAAAAAGAAATTATTTAATTTAAAGATAAATATCAAATTTAAAAGAAAATATTTTATTTAAATTAAATTTATGTATTATTTTTTTATTTTTCAACATTTTTTATATCTTTCAAGTAACTTTTTATAACAATTTCTTTTAAGAGGAAAATAAATTATGCAATGCACATGAAATTATTTATTCAAGTAAATTCTTGAGACAGGTTCATTTTAACACACAGATTCTCAATGTAATTTTGTGCAGCTGCATTGCATGTAGAACTGCAACTGCAAACAATCGTCAATGCAGTAAGCCTGTCTGCACCGTTGCACCACAACACAGATGTAAATCGGATTAATGCGCTCGCAGCTGCTTCATTAAACGCCCCGAAACATTCCCCCCCCCCCCCCCCTCTTGCACAATCTCGGCTACATTACATTACATGAGATGCTCCAAGATAGGGTTGTACTGTGTGAGGTGGAATGGAATTCCGACAACAATTATAATAAATATTAATGTCCCTAGAAAAAAAGTGTATAATTATACTGTATATACGTAGAAATATAATACAATAGAATTTTGTATTAAATCTTTTGGAAATAAACAAAAACATTTTTATATAAAATAAATTTCAGTTTTTAACTTTTTACTCTTTTTTTTTTTTTTTTTTGCAAAGTAAGTGACTATCTCCCTAATAATCAATTGCAAATTAATTATAATTAAGGGTAAGATAATATTTCTAATATTAAAAAAAATATTTTCACACATTGAATTTATGAAACATATCTTAAAATGTTATCCTCTACACCCCCATCAGTAGCTAAAATATTAGATACACAAATTCGATCTAGTTTTTGAGTTATGATTTTTTGAAGTTGACTACTTTAACATGGAGAAATGGAACTTCCATGTTAAATTAGTCAACTTTAAAGAGTATAAATAACTCAAAAACTAGATCGAATTTGTACACCTAATATTTTAGCTACTGATGCATGGGGGTGTAGAGGAGAACATTTTAAGATATGTTTCATAATTTTCATGTGTGTGAATTTTTTAACATTGCATCTTACCCTTAATCAAACTTTAAATTTGATGATTTTTAAATACAATATTATATCGTTATTTTGAGTTGAAATAACACTCTAAAATCACCCTTGATTTTTTTTTTTAAACCACATTATAAAAATTTACAGGGTATTTCACTCGTCTGGTATTGGATTATTCTCACGGATATTTCAATAAGGTTCACTTTCCCATGCTCCACCGTATAAATGTATATGTCATTCTCTGAGGGCATGGCAGTAATGGCAGAACCATGTCATCGCAGCTAGAGGCGAGTGCAGAGAGCTTGTTCCCTCGATAATGGCGCCTGCAGCCGGCTTAACCCCGACCTCTGAAATCGCATTGTTTCTCCGTCTTCCTTTGTACCGAGAAATAGTCCGATTGCCATGAATCAACAAAATTAGTTTCTCTAATATGTACTCAACAACTTTCTGAGATTGATGAAAGCCTCAAGCACCACCTCTCAAGCATTTCATTAATGTATTAATAAAGTTATATACAATAGAAGGATTTATTTTACGTAGAAATGTATTTAATTTATTCTGACAACGATTGGCACGTGGTAGTGATATATCTACATTTGTATGCCACATTGGTATCAGATGGGATGTTCACTCTGCTGGAATGACAGCAAGCCATTGTCTGCCTGGATATGGCCAGCAGCAAGCCAACAGCTGTTCCTCATCAGCTGATCGCAAGCTGTTGTTACATGAGTAGGGAAATCGGTTCATGTTACGAGGTTGGTAAGTAGGCAACCTGTGAAACTGTTGTTGCATGGGAAATCGGTTCGTGTTACGAGGTTGGTAAGTAGGCAACCTGTGAAACTGTTGTTGCATGGGAAATCGGTTCGTGTTACGAGGTTGGTAAATAGGCAACCTGTGAAACTGTTGTTGCATGAGAAGAGTTCAGTTCAGTTTAAAAGGTTTTTATTGTATTAAAAAACACAGTACAATAGATAGACATAGTCGCATCAGATAAAAATATCTATACACTTAAATCAACCTTGATTATTATAAATTGATTCGTGGGACGAGGTTGGTATTAAGTAGGCAACCAGCACGACCCAGAGTCCAGAGCTCTATATTGTAAACTATGCCAATTTGGGCTATAGATTTTGTTATATAAAAAAATACGTTGAAGATGAATTCATTTTTCATTTGTTAATCTTGTTATATATTATGCTTGTATGAGTCTATGTTATATAATTATATGTTGTTAGGTGAATAGACACTATATATTACAATTATTTAGTAAAAGTTTGTTTGCAGTTTTTTCTATCTGCCCCATTGGCTGTCGTGTTTATTATGTTCTGTATTTTCAGCCTATGAAAGATTTAGTAAAGAAATACACATATACATATCCTCACGTTCTAAAATGAATAGCTCGAGAAACATAAACATGAGAGGAATTCGCTTACAGTGACAGATAATTTTAAGTCTCTTGCTCATTATAATTCTATTAATGAATATTTTGTGTAAAACATTGTTTATAGCTTGTGTTTAGCATCATTATATTAAATAAGATATAGAACCAAACTAGCCTCGCATACTGTATCGTTTAAACGTTTAAATTCCATTCAACATAGAGAATGGAATTTAATTTTGTGATCTGTGATCTATTTTGTGATCTGTGATATGTATTTTATACTTTGTTGTGCATAGTGATACAAGTTGTTATTTATGTATAATTATGGACGATCGACGTTATGTCTTGAGTTTAATATTATTGACTTGCTTATATTGTATAATCAATCGAAAAGCAATAAAGATTATGAATTAATGAAACAAAAGCTTGATAAATCCATCCACATGTAAATTTACCACCCTAAATTGTACTGACGGATCATATTTTTTGAGAGATAAAAACAAATGCCTGCAGGAGTGACGTATGATATAAATATGAAACTAGGGGTGATTTTCAATACATTAAAACCATGGCTTTAATACATTGTGGTGTTGCATTCATTGAAGGTATTGTTCCGTGAAACAAATGAAAATGTTCCAACACTGATGTAGCTTTTAGCATTGATCATAATATTTGTTCATGTGAATATTTATTGTAACTTTATGTTTCATTAAAAAAAGTTTCCATGCCACAAATTTAGTTCCATTTTCAAAACATTGTCCTGTAGATTAAATTAATTTAAAAGTGGAAATTTGTAATGTTTATAATTATTTAAAAAATTACGCACATAATACATAACTGCATGAGTCTGTTTCAAAAGACTCATATATCTTCCCATTTCTGATAAGAGTGATAAGGTTCATTTTCTACTGATAATCGAGTAAACAAACAACTTTTTTTTTATTATTTTTTTACAAGGAGACACCCCTAAGAGCTTACAGCTCACGGCGAGGTAATATGGGCAGGGATAAGGTTATAGGGAACGAATGGCGGCCACGGCCTGTTACGTGTCTCAGCATTTGCTGAGATGAGACTGAGGGAACCGGGAAAACCTCAGTCAGGACGGACACCTCTACTTTTTATCAATAGACCAAAATGATGTCCAAAGCCTGTATGCATTGGGGAACCACACACAAGTGCATCACTGCACTGGGTGAAAAGAGAGACGACTTTACTCCAGGGAGGGAGCAACGTAATTTTTATTTGAAAAGGTCACCCATCCAAGTACTAACCACGCGCGACGTAGCTTGACTTCGGTGATCTAACTAAAAGCGATCAATGCACTACGCCACGTTCGACCTCACACTCATTACTCTTGTAAATAAAAATCTAAATGTTAATTGATAATTTTGGAAGTTACACATTGTTATAATTAGAGAAGTTTATAATTTTAATATAAAATTTTTGTTAATTAAATTGAATTTTGACTGAATAATATAGCTATTAAAAAAATTGAAAATGCATTTTTTTTTTAAATATTCTATTAAATTTACCATAAATATCAAAACAATACAGTTACAATTTAGTTTATTTTTACGGTACGTTGATAAAGGTACTGTGAATAAAAAAATAACAAAAATGGGTCAGAGAGGCAGCCCTCAAGTAAATATTAAGTTCATACAAAGAGTAGCTATAAGAGACATGATGAGAGTGAAGAGTGAATAAGTATAAAAAAGATGAAAATGTTCAATATAGCTCTTGAGTATTGGTTATGAAACTCGTGACGTGTAAAAAAAAAAAAAAAAAAAAAGTATTAAAGAGTGAATACGACCACGAGAAAGCATTAGCGATGAAAAGGCAGTCTGATATACTTTCAGTAATATAGGATTTTAAATCTCATTTTTATATGATATAATATATGATATTGAACTTTATATACTTTAGTAATGTTTTAATAACGTATCTATATCTAGAAACATATTGTATGGATACGAGAGCAATCTCTCTTAGGGCAGAGAGGGAGGGGGGGGGGGAAGTATTCACCACCGCTGCTCATGTCCATTATTGTAATTGCAGACTCACGTAATGGCGGTGGGAGAATAGCGGTCATCACAATAATTGCTCTCCTTTCCCAGCACTCGGTTTCCTCATAATTCAATAACATTGAGTTCTTCTGTATGTCATCAACTTAATTGATCACCATTAACTGTTCACCGATTTGACGCTTCATTACTATAATATGCTAGAACTATAAAATACGTATTATCAAATAGCGAAAAGTAGTTATTATTTTTTAATGAAATTTGCTTTGATAAAACTTTAATAATATTTAATAGAATTTTAATAATATTAATGTATAATATAATTGTTCTTAATTTTAAAATAACTAGGTTTGTTCATGGAGTTGATAAACAATTATTTTTATAATTAAAAGAATATTCCGCACAATATATAAAATCCAAGCGCTGAAATTATATAAGTTATTTGGGATGACATTTTTG
The DNA here is from genome assembly GCA_949825025.1 of Siphlonurus alternatus. NCBI lineage: Eukaryota > Metazoa > Arthropoda > Insecta > Ephemeroptera > Siphlonuridae > Siphlonurus > Siphlonurus alternatus. The sequence continues at coordinate 47,441,882 of OX463779.1, forward strand.
AAATACCCACAAAACACGTGATTCAAATTCAAATATTTATTGATCTCACTTACAAGACAAGTCAGCACAACATACAAAATGCAATAATTACATTATATTATTATAATAAAAGTCGTCAATTTCATACACATTTTTATCCGATAAAAAAGTTTTTAGTCTCTTTTACTTAAACTTTCTTAACTTTTTATATCACTGGGGAGATAATTAAACAAAGACTGGGCACTATACATAAGTCCACTTTCATAAGCCGCAGTTCTATGATGCTCAAGTATAAATTTATCTTTGTGACGAGTATTATAATCATGATTGAATTTACAATTATAAAAATAATGAGGGTTGGTTTTCACAAAAATATCAACATGACTTTTGAAATATACAATACCGATAACGGCAGGATATTGAAATCTTTAAATAAAACTTTACAATTCTTGGTGGCACTTTTGCAAGTATTTTTATAGAAGATTTTTGTAGTCTAAAAACTCTCATTGTCAAAATTTTTGCAGCATTACCCCAGATTTCTAAACCATAAGACATAATGGAATGAAATTTTTTTATATAAGTAACCACGATTATTGCCGCGGTTGTAGAAAGAAAACTGTTTATTTTTTAAGATAAATTTTGTTGTGAATCACACCCATTGTATTTTTTAAATCCTAGTCTAAACTTTGTTTCATTACTTGCTTTCAGAATGCTTTTTTTTTTAAATTTTATTTTGGTTTTATTTAAAATTATAAAAACTATATCATTAAAGACAGTTTTTTTTATAAGAACATTAAAATTCCGTTGCTTCAGAATATAATTGTCATATAACCTTCGATGTTTTGTTACGATTATAGACCTTATTATACGCTGGATGTACGTACATAAGGTCTATAATCGCATCAAAACTTAAATTCGTAGTTTATACAATACATGTTCTAAGGCGACAATTTTTGTAAATTATAATTTGTACTGTCATTTTTTGTTATAGTTTTTTTCTTTCAAAAATAATGCACACTAAAAGACACCTGCAGGCTTTGGCATGTATTTAAATTTAATTCAGTATAAAGCACAAAGACACAGAGCATTCCCTTGCCTTTTTTTTTTTAAAGTTAAATCTAACGTGTTCCAATTTTTTTATCCTCAGAAAGCTGGCATCTTTTTGATGTCATAAGTTTCATTTCCGCAAGGTCGGATATCATTGAAGAAATAGTTTCTCACACAAGATCACATTTCAAAGAGAGAAGATATGTCGGAGAATGCGGTCTTTGATGCAACAGAATGCACCTCATATTCAAAGGCAGCCTCTTTTCTCACGCGCTCTTTGCAGTTTAATCAAGGATATTGTATATTATGGATTGGTGGGGGTATACTATCGTCAGTGAGACAAAGTTGTGAGGAGGAAGTGGGTGGTAGAACAATAGGATATTTGCCATCTTACCATGGCCTGTGAAGTCATAACAATGTAAAAGGTTGCGCTCGGTGGCCATGATAAAATGGAATTTTGTCTCAGCAGTTCTAATGCTATTAGTATAGGGTTATCCATAGTACAAATGGAGTTTAATAATATGTCTCGAACGGCACCTTTTAGTTTATAAATGAGATGGGAAGGTCACTGCAGGTCATCACAGAGGTCATATCAGATAATACTCGTTGCCTCGGAAAATTTCCCTTCTGCAGCCTTTTTAATCACTTTGTCCCTAACACACGACATGATGAAGGGAGCTTTTTAGAGGCGAGGAGTGTACATTTCGTTCTCTGGTCACATGAAGAACTACTTTTAGAAAAATAGTAAAAATTGTTCCACGTTGGGTTCATATAAATGTTTTTTTTTTTTTCATTGCCGCGTTTTATAAATTAGTTAATGAAATTTGATAATGAAATTTGATTGAAGTTAAGTTAAAATTACACAATTTGTCGATCATGACCGACCGCCAGTGTAGGTGAATTTACATTCTGAGCGATTTTCAAGCTGCATGCGACGTTACACACTTGCTGTAACATCCATTAGCGGCCATATTTGGCACGTGATTAAAAAACGAGCATTTATGAATGTGATATTCACTAATACCGCAACCCGGTGAATTCACTCGCCGTATAGCTGTTACGTCAAAATTACGTCGCATCGCCGTTGTCGCTCATGAAAATGCACCTAAATTAAATTATACCTCAAATTATAAATTTTAGGCAGTCACCAAGTGTTGTTAGACTATATGATCAACATTTGCACCATTTTCCTCCACGAGTGGTGCAGGCGTGTGAAGTTGCGGTGCAAAGTAAGAAATTTAGTCCTTGTCTACGTCACAAAGTCTTTACGTACGTCACAACTCAATGTTGATCGGGGCTGGCTGTGAGTTGTGATGCCAGCAAGGACCTTCTTTGCTGTGCAATTTCACACGGTCAAATCGCGCACGAATAAAAGTAATGTGAATGTTGATTATAAACTCGAGCAACACTTGGTGTCTGCCTAATTTGTAATTTGAGGCCTTTATACTTTTAACACAACATGCACATTCTACGATTTCTCAGTGCTGAATGTTATGCATGACAACAATGAGGTACTGACCGGTATTTGAGTGAGCAGTATCGATACTATAATAAATGCCCTATTAGAGCATTCTACGAAAATTTGCTGATTTTATATGAATTTTTAAAGCTTTTTTTGATGACGTCACAACATTGCTTCTTAAATAGGAAAATGTATGAGTTAACATTGCTAAAATGAAAAATTATTGAGGCAGGAATTTGAAACCTTCATTATCGTGATTTTAGCACTTAAAAACCTTGCAAATGAAGTTTTGGTTACATTTCAATATTAAGTATGGGATTTGGCAATGTTAATAACTGATCTATTTTCCCATGTTAAGACGCAACGTCATTTTTGAAAGGTTTTAAAAATTAATATAAAATCAGGAAATTATCGTAGAATGCTGTAATAGGGCTCGTTTTTCATGAAATTCTCGTGCCTTTTAAAATGTTGACAAAAATTTTAAACTTTTTTTTTTTGGTCAGGATTTTTTATTTAAAAAAAAAACAGAAAAGATTTTTTTTTTTTTTTACACAGACTCGTACGAGTAGAGCAATGATGTCGGTGATTGTACTGGGGCTGGTGTCGAGGAAAGTCAGCAGTAACGAGCGCAACAGGCCACCCTGCTGTCGCCAGTAGACCAAATGACCAAACTTTTTGCTGCAATATCGAGATGGCTTGTTAGCCCCCTAGTTGAGAACTACACAACGTGTTGGTCACCGCAAGTGGTGGTATCATTGTGAGGAGCAACTTCGAAAAAGTAATTTAAAAACTTGTAGTTTTTTTTTTTTGTCAACGAGTGGCCTCAAATAAAAACAAAAATAGTTTAACAAAATGTTGGTCTTATTTGATAAAAAAAAGTAGACGAGTGCAAGAATAACAATAGGCTCCAACATTTCTATAAAAATAGATTAATTAAAGTTACACGAGTTGAAATTATATTCATCTTATACTAATGTCAATCTTAGTTGAAAATTCATGTCTTCAACTCATCCTTTACACGTAATACCTAATCTTTTTACCTCTAAAACACATCTTATTTCCTCTTCGCTAAAAGTGAGGATGAAATGAAGACAATATTACTAAAATTTTGTACTTAAGAAGAGGAAAAAAGACGTAATCTCATATTTTTCCTTTTTATCCTCTCTAAAATGGTGCAAAATAAGAGGAAATTAGAAGGGAGGAGAGCTGTGAATAGTGAATAAATGATGAAATTTATTTCAACTCGGGTATCCTGATCTTTTTTCTTCATATTTTGTACCATTCCGAGGAAAAAAAAAACAAAAAAGAAACAAAGAAAAAAAAAAAAGAAAAAAGAAAACAGGGATTACATATTTTTCGGGCGTAAAATGTTATCTCAATATTATCCTTACATTGAACAAGGACGAAATAAGATTTGTTTTAGATCTAAAAATACGAAATAATATTATATTTAGACACCTAAGGGATAATTTGAAGCCTTAGTTTTTCATCTAGGGCATATAACACGTTTTAAAATTCTAAAATTTTTATAAGCTAAAATTAAAATATGAAATTATTGATGATAATCAACAGTAAAGAAACCTATTAATTGCTCTTTAATAAGTATATATAATATACAATATTATAATTATTAATATTTGCTTTCATCTGTGTTGGATTATATCTGGATTATAATCAACAATATAAATAAAAATTAAAATTTATCAAACAAATTGAATTAATTAATCATAATATAAATATTTATAAATAATAACTGAAATTTTTTAATGAAATGTGTAGTAAAATTAAAATTTACATAGTATGAATATATTTTAAATTAATTTTAATATTACATTTTATATACGTAATTAATACAGAAATAAATACTCTTAATTTATCATACTGTTGACGTTATTTTTTCCATTAATTTTGATATTAACTAACTTAATCCTATATACAATGTTGGGATTCTTGAAGCACCAATCATTGCAAGACCTTGCTAATTTGTACTAATGGTCTCTACTCGTTGACGTGCAAATCCAGGGAGGAGCAACACACCACTTATTTTCATCACGTCACGGCTTTGATTGCGGCCTTATTTGCAGTGAAGCAATGTTACTCCAGCTTGCCTATATTGCAGAGCACTACATCTCAATTAGAACAGCCACACATGTTACCCGTAAAGGTGAGATAATAGACGAACCTTGTGGCGAGAAAACGTGATATAATTACTGAGTTAATAATACCTCATTGTTTTAATTTTATATTTACGTGAGGTGGATGTTTAATGATGTAACAATAATCCATGAGAACCACAAAGTTTTTTGATACATAATAAAGTTGATCATCAGAGGTTTAAGGGTTGTCTCACACAGACTTGCATGATTTTGCAGCGTATTTGATTAAAAAAATAAAAACCTATGCAAACAGATCTACGCGCGCATACACCTTCGTTTCGTGTCGCATGCGATCGTAAGTTTCTTTCAATTTGAAATAATTTTCATCTTTTATTCGCTAATTTCCTCTTATTTTGCACCATTTTAGAGGAAAATAGGGGGGAAAAGACGAGAATACATGTTTTTTCCTCTTCTTGAGCTTGAAATGTTAGAAATAATTATCTTAATTCCATTCTCACTTTGAGAGAAGAAAAAAAAATATATAAGATGTGTTTTAGAGGTAGAAAGATTAGGTATAGACGTGTAAAGGATGAGTTGAAGACGAAATTTTTTAAATAATCTCATTTAGAACCAGTTCTAAATTTTTGTCATACAATACGATACGAAAGCAGTGTGCGAGTTACAAGACACTTCATTTGCAACTTGAGTCTAATTATGGTGTATAATAAGCTGCACATGCGACCATGCATTCTCAGTTATAACAATAAATAGACATCATGCCAATTGCCTGATGGTGTTGACCTAATTAAGTTTGAGGAGATGTTTGTTGAGAACAAAGTTTGAGTTGACGACGTGTTTCCTCAGTTAATTTGGTCAAATATAATTTGCTTCTTTGATGACCTTTCTTGGTGGTAAACACGTTCAACATTTCGATATTAAATTAACCAAGATTTGGGTCTTAAACAAATTAGAATGTGCTTTATAGTTTCAAATCAGCGGGAACGGAGTAGGGGGCTGCAAGTTATGTAAATAATGGTATTTGCTTAATGGGTTAAGAAATACATAACATGGGAGGGGTAAAAAAAAAGAATAAATAATCCAAATGATGGTTTGAAAAAGGAAAATCCCCACAAACAATGTGATCAAACACCACAGTATATAAATATATTTATGATTGTAATTGCAAAAAAATTGCATATATTTATATATTTCTGAAGTTTTCACGTATATAAGTAAGTAATTTTAATAAGCTATCGGAACTTTCACGATTAAATTTATTACTGGTTTATATAATCATAAGGAATTATATGTTTTTATTTTGGTATTTAATTGTATAAATGGACTTTTTTTTGTAAAATATTCCAGACACTTATTGTAAATTAGCAGCAGAGAAAAGATCATCGTTCTTTTCTCTGTTAGCAGTTTCAATTGAAACAATGAAGTGATTTAAAATACAACTTAAAAAAAAAATGATAAAATGAACAATATTTCGACGATGACAGGGTTGATAATTGCCTCCAATATCGAGGTATTACCAGCCTTCAAGCGAGCAGTTACTGCAATGAATTTTGCACTTCACCCTTTTTTATTTTTTTTCTTGCTTCTTTATGTGCCAGTTCTTTTTTCTCCCTCGATGGCTGCGTATCTTAAATAGAGGGAAACTTTTAATTAAGTCCGACGGAACGAAGAATTTACAACATTCCTTCTTTGAGTAACGCGATTCTGGCCAGAACAGATGGGAACATAATTAAAATCTCTCCTCCTCCTCCTACAAAACCCTTTCATTGCCTTATTTTTTTTTTATATTATATACATGTTTTTTTTTTGTACATTTCAGTGTCGACTTTTTCTTGTTTGCCCCGCGTTCCTCTTATGTTTACTCAGTCGACAAGAAAGGAAAAACCTTCAACATTTATTTCACTTACACAGTGTTTGAGTAAAATAATAGTAAAGACAAGAATTTAGCTTCATCAAAAGAGCTCCTTTTTTTTTTTAACTTTGATGGAGTCAATTTTTTCTTTGTTTATTTTTTATTTTTGACAATTCTGTGAAATGTAAATATTAGTTTTAAACGTAATTAATTTTCAACTTCTTTTTGTCCATTGATTTAATGAAATCTTTTATACGAAATAAAAAATATGAGGTTCAAAAAGTAATATTTAGTTTACAAATTTAAATTTCGTAACGAGTGCGGAAAACAACAATTTTCCACGACAAAATTATAGGACTCTTAATTGGCTTTGTCAATGTCATATTTTTAATTGAAAAACACGACACTTTCTTTAACACCCTTTGTGTATAATGTCATAACAATATCACATTAAAATGTGCAGATACTTGTACAATATTTTAATAAAGTTGTTTTTATATAAATTTGGTTTCCGTAGCAATTTGGTACCGTATAATAGATCTTAGTTTAACACTAGACTCGACAGCACCTACCTTCAGACAGACTGTCGCTATGTACGTCTGATGAGTTAAGAAAATCCAAGATGGCCACCAGCGCAGTCAAATCTAAACGTAGACTAACATCTGCAATATGATAAAATGTTGCTCACAATTTTTCCTAATAGCAGTTTTTAGTTAATCTACTCAAGTAAAAGACAAGATAGGGAAGGGGGGGGGGCTGATCGGTCGTGGTATAATATATGTAGGGAAATACATGGGCTGAGGGTGGGTTTACCTTTAATTATTTTAATTTTACTGTTCGTTGATGTAAACCCTTGTTCAATTAATAAAATAATAAATGAATAAATAATAAAATATTATATTTCTAGTGTTATACTTTAGCAATTATGTTGTTCATATTTCATTTGGTTTTAATTTATTTACCTTGCTGAGCAAACTAAGCTCATTTCTATGTAAGTAAAACTGTACACCAACACCTACCCATAAGGCTTCTGGCCTTGGTAGGACTGTATTTTTTATTTGAGCAATAAACCTATAAAAAATACGCTGCATTAAATGTTATATTTCAGCTTTGCTGGTAAATCACACCCCTCATTTCCCTCTGTCTATATAAACATGAAATTTATTTATTTTTAATCAAACCCTATTGGGTACTTCTACTTACATACTACTTTGAGACCACCGAACCTTCCAAAACCCCAACTTGTGAGCATTTCGCGGGCCCTTCCGGAATGGGGGCGGCCACAGCCTTGCAATTCATCCCTACATTTGCCTGCGACTGAGGGAAACGTGGAAACCTCAGCCAGGATGGACGCTACAGCTTCTGTCAATGAACCGTAAGTGCAATGATCCAAAACCAGGGGAACCACATAATGGAAAAGCGCAACGATTTACCCCTGGGTGGGAAATGCTTTTTTTTTTTGTTGAAAATGTTCACCCATCCAACTACAACCACGCTAACATGAAATTTAAATCACCGAGATAGTCAATGATTTAAACTGTTTTTTTTTTTGTTATGAATTATTTGTGCACAGGAACCGGACTTACAAAACATAGAAAGTTATTATCATTGATATCATTGTTGTATCCTTTGTGGCGTGCTAGAATTAAATCGATCTCTCTGTCAGAGAAGGGAAGGGGTCATGTGACGTCACACAAATCCCCCAAGGGGGATGAGGGTGGGGGTTACTGACGACCCCTGAGCTAAAGCGGCATTGGCAGGTTGAGAATTAACATGCCTCCCTGCGCTACTTTCAATCTGTATAGCGACTCAATTCGTGTTTTAAATCCCTACTCGTCTCTCGTTCTGTGACAACTCATGCTGATCTTGATAGACGTATAAATAAAATAAATCTTTGTACATTCTCTACTCTAGTAGTAATAGAAAAAAAAAAAAAATATAAAGATGGGATAGAAGCTTTCACAGTGAGATAGAAATTGTTACTGTAATTTAAATATAAAAATATTTTTATCTTTTATGAAATTATTCTTTATATTATTATTTATGTATTTTTTTCAGGTTATAATGGTCAAGAGTATCAGAAATACTGAGGAAACCATGGAAACCTATAAAACCATGGAAACCTATAGAATGGATGAATTTTACAATTAAAATGTTCCTCAGCAACTGAATTGAACTTCTAGCATATCGTCTCTTGTCCGGAATAATGAGCTATCTGCCTAACATGATATCGTTGCAATAATGAGTTATCTGCATGTTGTTTCAGGTGAGCTTTAATTTATACTGATTTACAGCTCATAATTGCGCTCAACTGAAATATCAGATAGATGAGTTGCCTAGTTTCAAAACCGGCAATATGCATTTGCAATATGCAATAAGGGTCAATTCTCATTATGGCGGACGAGGGAAGAAATACAGCTGCAATATTTAATTGTATATGACTTGGTCTGTAATAACATACATGATATCTCCAAGTGTCGCGTACATAATATAATATGTAATATATATAATAATAATAATTAAATAGGAGAGAAAAATCTTAAAAATAAAAAAATAAAGTTTCGTTGCATTTCCAAAAATTCACAACAATTTCTTCACACGCCAAATGTTCAGCAGTCCGAATGAACTTGACTTCATCAGATAACAATGGTTGTTCACAGAGACAACATCGTTTACATTTTATATTATTGTACAGTACATAATAAGTAATAACATGCACACATAATTAAAAGACGCTGTTCATTCTGGAAACCATTGAAAATTGAAAGTACATGTTTTGTAAAACAACATTTTTACAATTTTTAATTTTATTAATTATTAATTTAATACTTATAATTATATGTTATAAATCTTTCAAAAAATACAATCATTAAAGTTTATTAAAATAAATGTATAAATAATAATATACAAATCATATTTTCATAAATAAAAAAAAACAAAAACAGTATAGTATTTATAAAGTTAATTTTCATTTTGATTTAGGATTATTATTTTTTTACTCTTTCAGTTTATCAAAACACAAGTTGTTAATTACAATATTGATTGTTATACTGTATAAAACTCTGTGAAAAAAATTGTCCCATTATTTTTTTGTTATAAACTGACTATAAATGTTGTCCCTTGGGGATTATCGAGGTTGTATATGTTATTTCCCGAGGTAACGCAATTTTACTAAAATCCATGTAAAAAAAAAAAAAATCAAAATGATTAATGTCTACTGTGTTTTTTTTTTTTATTTAGAAAAAAATGTTATTTTAAAATAGAGATTGTAGTGTAATTACTTTAAAACATAGGTTAATGTGATTTTATTTCAAATTAAATAGGGTGATATTTTTTTTAAAAAGATGGAGTGAGAGGGGATGAGTATAAAAAGTTTTTAATTTTAAAGTGACAAAACAAAAAGGGGTGACAATTTGTTTTATGATGATACTTTCCTACATATTTGATGAAACTATGCTACTAGTATAGTCTAGTTAAGTTGAATTTCCCCGCAGAAGTAGCCGGAAGTGTGAATTTTGCAGCTCTTTTGTTTGTAATTCAATTTTTAAACTTAACAGAAGGATTTTGTACTAAAGTAATGACCAATGTGTGAAATTCTAACGCTAAAATTCAAATAGGAAAGCCAGAAACTTCACACTTCCGGCTACTTCCGGAAGGAATGTTATGTAAATTTAACTATTTGTCGTATTATTTGTATGCTGCGAACATATATTATCAGCCATTATGGAAGCAAGCAGTAACCACCAACGTCAAGCGATTGCCACAACAACAATGAATGATACGAAAAAGCATTGTTGTTACCTCATACTAATCCTCACATACTAACAATGTGGTAACATAGAATAATTAAAATCAACACGATTAAAAGCTAAAACTTGTATATTATGTAAATATTTGTTTATATTATTATTATTATATTAAAATTATGAATAATATATATTATATATATCATTAAAATAAAATAACTCCATACAATCCTTGTATGGTATTATATTATAAAAATAGAAGAAGTATTGTACGGATCAACTTTATTTCAAAAATTTAAAAGTGTTTTTTTTTTTTTTTTTTTTTTTTTTTTACCAACGCAAAAACGTGTTGCTGACAGGTAATTAACTCAAATCTAAAATGAAAAAAATTGAAACATTATTTGATTTTTTTTTTATTTTACAATCTTTCATTTTTAACCAATTCCGTTATATATATAAAAATAAGTAATTATAAAAACTTTAATTCTTAAAAATAGCCATCGCAAAATATTTTTTACTAAAAATTTCAACATATTTTTTCATACTAAAAAAAAAGTTTATTAAAACTGGTATCAAGTTGTAGCCAAGTTTGTCACACTCGACTGGACTGTCGCAGGGATCAAAGTGGCCCTCGGAGGGGGGGGGATCTCATTATCTCCAGCAGGCCAGCTAATTAAATCCCAATTCCACATGACTGCACATGTGTCTTTGTCTGCGTGAATCTTCAAAATATCAGCGTGCTCTTTGTGATCTTTGAGAAGACTAATTCAGCAAGCCCATAAACAATAAGACATTGTCAGAATGGATGGCATTGTTGGAACCTATCATTGTTGTTATAAACTGAAATCTGAATTCCTCAAGCGTGATTGTAACATTTATTTGAATATCTTTATAAAATATATATCTAAATTATTTTATGTATTTCTATACTCGCAATGGTTGTAACAAACCATTGTTTAAAATGTCTGCCTTTTGATGTTTACTAAGCAAACATAGCAATGTTACAATGTATACAGTATTATTTTATAAACTACAATAATTGTAAAAAATTAATTATTGTATAAACAATGTAAATAAAATAATGCTCAATGGATGATATGTAAAAGGCAAAACCCAAGCAAAATGTGAACCCAAAATAAAGAATAGTCAGAATAAAGAAACTAACAAAGTAATAACAATACTAATCAAAGCCTTCTAACTCACAATGGCAAACCATTGTTTATAATGTCTGTCGCATGAAGCCTTTTTCATTGTTAAACACGGGACGACGTAGTGCCTAAATTTGTCACCAGCAAAAAACGTAATGGCATTGTTGGCGCTAGGTAACCGTTTCAACTTCGTAATTAACGGTTATTTTCTGTAATCATTTTCTATAAGTTAACATGTAAATCAACAACCGTCCCATGTTTTTCCTTTCACGTTCAGGTTAGAAGTATCCGAGATTATACATCACATTGCTAATCCTATTCTTCTTCAATAGAGAGACTTTGAGAGGTACTTTTGCAAGCTCATTTTGTCTCCAACATCCATAATATTATCTCGGGGTGCGAATAGGCGCGGATCCAGAACTAAATTTCAGAAGGGGCTGTCTCCATAAGGTCGATGTTAAAAAAAAACAAAATGAAGTGGGGGAAATGCCTACATTGCCCATGTTAAATCCAAAATTTTGGGACCAGGGCCTGCAGCCCCCCAGCCACTCCTAAATCCATGCCCTGGGTGAAAAGGGGCAACGTTCCTTCATACAGGTTAAGACACGCACGCATTTCGTGCGTCAATTTCGTTAAATTTTTTATGCTCCATTGCACCGTGAAATTTCAAAAATATGATGGGCGCATTCAAATTTTCGCGGTACGATGGTGCTTAAAATACTTGAACGTGATTGGCTAAGCCTTTTAACATTGGTCTAATCGGTGGCATAACCTGTTTAAAGGAACGTTTCAACTGGGTTGTACTTGCAGTGTGAAATTAAATAATAATATAAAAAAATACAAACTAAAACACACAAAAAAAGAAGTTCTTTGAAATAGAAAACACAGCCCCTGAAAAAAAATAAATAAATAAATAAAAAATGGAGAAATAAAAAATAATAAAGAAATTGTCGTCACGTGACGTCACGTGCGAACTTGCTACTGCTGATATTGCAGGCACGCCGCGAGCCAGCTGCCGCCCCCTCCATTCTTGCCAAACTTTTGTAATTAACCGCGGAGAGAGCTATCAAATATGGATGTCTCGCGAGCGCCCTCAGGTCAAGCTCTCTGGAGAAATTATGAACCGTCAAAATAATATGAAACTTGAGAGAAAACAGGACACACTTCTTATAAATTATGTAATGCTTCTTGGTAATTTGGAAATTTAACATTGTATTATTATAAAACACATTACACTCTTTATATTAATGATATATCATGGTTATGTATTATAAGATTGCATTTATAATATATAATGAGGTTAAATTTAATATCTATATAAGTGCTTACCGTATTTCATTCATACTTTTAATTCTGAAATGCATAATATGTATTTTTAATGTTGAATGAAATATTTGCACATGATACAAAGACTAATTAAAATTCTAATGTACTACACACACATATTATTATAACACATTGAATCATAATTATTTCAAACACAGATAAATGAAGTACTTTTCTCTGATTTTAAGTAAAATTAACGCATTCATTAAGAAAAAAAGTTTTAATAATTGAACTTATTTGACTGACAGATTGACGCATATTTACAGGCAATAATCCAGAAAAAATTCAGTGTGGGCTGCCTCCATAAGGCATCCCACACTGAATTTTATGTTAAATAAAAAAATCTGGAGTGATAATTACACGCGGGCAGTAAAATTTTACATATTTTTATTTTTTAATATTTCTTTAAGATGATGTTTTAAAGTTCAATAATTTATCGATTATTGATTTAAATGTCATGTTTTATACGTTCACAAAATACATTAAGGTAGAGATAATACACGTACGCTCAACGTTAATAAAAATACCATGCATTCATGAAAATTATGAAGAAAATTGAAAATGTTCTCCTCTACATCCCCTATCAGCAGGTAAAATATCAGGTATACAAAAACGAGCTGGTTTTCGAGTTATTAATTAGTCAATTTTAAAAATTAATAACTCGAAAACTAGCTCGTTTTTGTATACCTGATATTTTACCTGCTGATAGGATACGTAAAGAACATTTTAAATTTTCTTCATAATTTTCATGAATGGGATTTTTATTAACATTAGGCGCATTATCTCTACCTTAAAAGATGCTTCATATTATATCATAATGATTTTTAGTAAAAAAATCCATTTATATTTATTAATTATAAATATTAAAAAAAAAATATGAAAGTAAATATTGTGTTTATAACAAACATAAAATCATATTAAAATATTGTTTAAACATAATGATAATAATGAAGTTGTAGTACGATAATATATTATTTGAGACTTAGCTGGAGGTCTGTGTATTTTATAATTTTCATTACGTCTGCATGCCACCACGCACATAAAACAGCAGCGCCTCGGGTTCTTGTTTTTCGAACTAATTGAATTATCTGAAAACGCTGCAAGCATCTCATGTCACAAATAATCTCGTATTATCAGAAACAAACAAAAGCAGACGATCTCGCGCAGAATAACCAACGAATCCTGCTCTTCAAAATTCCCACCCTTCACCATCCCCTGGCAAAACAGCCTCCAGCATTTCTGTATAATTGCAATTAGCCTATCAGAAAATATAACAAATAAAATTTTTTGATCATCAATCCTCCAAAAAGTATAATATATATATATATTTTACAAGAATGAAAATTAATGTAAATTAAATTTGTTTATATTCGTTTTTATAATATTTAAAACAACCAGAGTTGAAATAAATTTAATCTTTTATTCGCTATTAAGCTCTCTCCTCTCGTCTAATTTCCTCCTATTTTGCAACATTTTAGAGGGGAAAAGATGAGATTGCGTCTTCTTGAGCATACAATGTTAGAAATATTGGGCGCGATTCACGAAGCAGTTAGCCAGGTTTTTAACCACGTCTATACCTGTTTTACGTGTTAAACCACTTAGTTAAACGTGGTTAAGCTAAACGTGGTTGAAAGCTGGCTAACTGCTTCGTGAATCGCGCCCATTGTCTTCAAATCATCCTCATTTTGAGCAAAGAGGAAATAAGATGTGTTTTTGAGGTAAAAAAAATTAGGTTTAGACATGTAAAGGATGAGTTGAAGACAAAAATTTTCTACTAGGGTATATTTTCCAAGACTTAAAAATGTAAATTTGTTTATATTCGTTTTTTATAACATTTTAAACAAAAACATTATGATATATATTTATTTTGTAAATACAAGTTATGAGGTATAAAAAAAAGACAGAAAATTATATCATAGTGTTCCTTTGTACTCTGTAAGCAATTATATTACAGAGAAGTATTTAGAAGTAAGTTTTTGTTTCTAAAAAGCAGTTGGTACTTTATTTTTGTGTATACAATGAGCTCGCAACAATAATGGGGGCGACCATTATGTGTACCATCTGGAGAGGCAATAATAATCAAGCAAAGTGCTACACAGAGATGCTCACAGTAATAACCAGCTACCATCATTACCATTTGCTAGCTGTTTCAGTTGAGAATATGCTACGAGGTGATTTTTAATATTAGCTGCTCTTTGTTAAAAAAAAATCATGACGTAAAAGAGTTGAGATAGAAAAGTTTAACACAAAAATTTTAATACATCAGATATGAATGTTTTGTGTATATAAGCTTAACATTAAATTTTTACTCAATCATATGTGTAAAAGCTCTTTCAACTCAAGCAAACATAAAGTTTTATATTATGCAAATAAACTTTTAATTCCCAAATGTATATAAAATATTTATAAATATATAAAATTTTATTAAAATTTTATATTATATACAAATAATATTTTCATAATGAGTCATATTTTAAATTTGTAATAAGGATAATCTTGTTTTAAGTTACGAGTGTTATTTTACAATTTTATAAAGTTAATTACAATATTAATTACAATTAAGTGACGTAGTTAAGAGGCATTGTTATTATATTGACTGTATAACCTAGATAATTTTTTATTACAGAAATAAATACCTGGTATACTAAGTTATGATGCTCTGATTTTTTTTTTATCCAGGAATTTAAAAAAAATATAGGGCAGCACCACGAGATTGTTGGGCTGCCTACTTACAGGACAGCGCTCAGCTGTTTATCTTCCCTCACTTCCCCTTCTGTTGTCAAACCGTACGCTTTAAATCATTGGGGAAAAAAAAATAAAAAAATTAGAAAAATTGATTTTTTTGCCCAGGTATAATTATTTAAAAGGACACAAAAATGTAGCTTGTGTATGCTTTATAAACTAGCAGATGATACTGAAACGATAAAATTTAATAATTTTGATCTATAGTTAATTTTTTTCTACATTTTCTCCCTTACACGCTTCTGATGCAACACAACACTATGGCGCGGCAGGCTTCTGTAAAGTTGTGTTCTGTGCGTCATTTGGGATTAGCCTATTGATAATATTGAGATATGGCACGAGTAGCCAATTGATACCGTCACATCAATGTTCATTAGCTGAATTATGTTAATTAACTATCATTCCAACGTATAATTTTGAAAATATTATAGTAAATTGAGGCTCAAAATCAGAGAGAAATTTCCATAATTTTCATCAGTTCAGCTTGCATAATATTAGCAGAATTTAGTCACCTCGTTCATGCATAGAACTGGTGACATATTATAGTGTCAGCTGATCCCGGTTCATAATTAACATATGGCCTAAGTAAAAATATTAGGTCCGCGACCACCCTCATAATTTGCATCCATTTTACATAAACACGCGGCTGCGGTGATGACCCTGGGGGTTCTTCCCCTGACCTGCAACTCTCATGAATAAGAGTACGCAATGCAGATCAAAACCACACCGAAATTACACGATGACGTAAAATGACGTAATTAACTTTAGTAATAATTTTAGCACAAAAAATTGTAACAACATTTAATTGTATCCAGATTTGATATAAATTTCCTATTTTATTCGCTCTTAAGCTCTCATCATGTATTTTTTCCTCCAATTTTGCACCATGTTTTGAGGGAAAAAGACCAGATTACGTCTTCTTTCCTCTTCTTGAGCATGAAATATTAAAAATATTCTTTAATTTCATTCTCACTTTGAGCGAGGAGGAAATAAGATGTGTTTTAGAGGTGAAAAGATTAGTTTAGACGTGTAAAGGATGAGTTGAAGACGCAACTTTTCAACTAGAGATATCTCCTTCAAACTTCATGTTAAAAAATAAACACCGATCGATGTTACCATCTGAAATACGAAATTAAAAAAAGTGATTTTTTTTTTTATGATGAGCGTTCAGATTTAGCGTGGGATTGTAATTCTGCATCGATAGACAAAAAAAAAAAAAATAAAAATAAAATAAAAATTGCGAGACAAATCACCCCTTGCCTTGATTGGTTGATTGCGCTGACGTCACGCCCCTGTAAGTAGGCTGCCCTGAGGTGGGTTAGAATGCACAGAGAGCATATAAACAAATTATATATATGTTAGTTTTTTTTTTGCTTTATGAAACAAAATTAATTGGCTTTAAAAAATTGTAAAAATACACTTATAGTACTGCATGAATATCAGTAGAAAAAAAAAATCAACCAGCAATTATTTTTTTCATTTTTTTTTTAATTCTCCTTTTAAGGTAGAGATAATGTCAATCAGCTGTTTTTCAGCTCCATTTGATTAACATGTACCTCTAAGCAAATTCATATAAATTCTGAAATTATTTTGAGAGGTAGATATTATAGTGCCTAAAAGCCATAGAAAAAATTTCGAAATAATTAAAAAAAAAAAAAAAAATAATAAAAAAAATCGGCTCGATTTTTTTTTATTATTATTTTTTTATTTTTAGCATAGGGCTTTCACATGGAGAGACAAATTAAAAACCCAATTAAAAAAATCGGTTCGTTAATTTGTTTTGAAACTTTTTCTATGGCTTTTATGCACTAATATCTGCCTCTCAAAAAAAAGCTCAGAATTTTTGTGAATGGAGTATTGACCGCAATTTTTTTATTGCAGAAATTTTTTTTCTCCCAAAAAAATATGAAAGTTTTTAAAAATAAACTTAGGAATGAGTCGTGGGATAGCGTTTATTCTAAATCAAGTGCTGAAGATATGTTTAATGAATTTCATGCAATCTTTACAAATTATTTTGAAAATTCTTTTCCCATGTCAATTGTCAATAAACGTAAAAAAAAATTAAATAAAAACAAAATTGATTTTATGACCAAAGGTTTAAAAATATCTCGACAAAAACTGAGAGATTTAAAAAAGTTACAAAAAATGTATCCGCATATTTGGAATGAAGCATACGTAAAGAAGTATAAATATATTTACAACAAACTCATTCGCTTTGCTAATAAAAGAATAAATACAAATTTTATAAACAACTCTGAAAATAAGTCAAAGGCAATGTGGGAGTTGATTAAACGTAAACATGGTAAAAATACTACTAAAACTTGCATAGATAATAGATAATATAATTATAAATGGAGAAAATATTAAAGATCCACAAAATATTGCACAAACTTTTGGTGATTATTTTGAAAAATGTATTAATGATTGTAAGAAAGACATTGGTCCACCTGATCCTAATTTCAATATATTTAAGAACACAAAAGTAATTGAGAACTCAATGTTTTTATCCCCACTCTCTAGGCTACAGGTGTTTAAAATTATTAATAAGTTAAAAAATAAGCACTCCCATGGTTTCGATAACATTTCAAATTTTGTGTTAAAATCTTGTGCTGAAGAAATAAATACTGTTCTCACAGAAATAATAAATAAGTCGTTTGAATGTGGTGAGTTTCCGTCTGTACTAAGGAATGCAATAGTTAAACCGGTACATAAAAAAGGACCAAAAAATATGGTGTCAAATTTTAGGCCTATAAGCCTTCTCTCGGTATTTTCTAAAATATTTGAACAGGCTTTTTTAAGTAAACTATTGGTTTTTTTGGAGAGACAGGAGATAATATCCCCATCTCAACACGGCTTCCGTAAAAAAAAATCTACAGAGACTGCAATGTTTCATTTAATAGACAGTATCATTGATAGCATTGATAATAAACAAAAAACTGCTGGAGTGTTTCTAGACTTATCGAAGGCTTTCGATATGGTGGATCATAAAATTTTGTGTAATAAATTAAATATGTATGGAATTAGAGGAAATTGTTTAGACTGGATTATGTCGTTCCTAAATAATAGAACACAAAGAGTTGAAATAACATCTGCAACTAGCTCTAAGTACTATTCACAACAAACTACCCTTAAATTCGGTTTACCGCAGGGGAGTTGCATTTCTCCCGTACTCTTCTTATTATATATTAATGAGCTACCCTTAATAGAAGTAGATGATACTCTTTTTGTTCAATATGCGGACGACTCAAATATGAAAATTACGGGGAACAATAATGTACAACTCTCTGAAAATATTATAAATACATTTATTAAAGTTAAAGAATATTTGAATAATATTGGACTAGTACTAAATGTTAAAAAAACTGAAATATTGCAATTTCAAAATATAAAAAATAAAAATTCAACCATAGAATCCATTTCAGTAGATATGCAAACCATTTCATTAAGTGAACAAACAAAATTCTTGGGAATATATATTGATAACAATTTGCGATGGGTTAATCATATAGATTATATTTGTAATAAATTGGCATCTGTGATTTTTGCAATCGGTGAATTAAGACACGATATGGAACTTGATTGCTTAAAGGTTCTTTATTACGCAAATTTTTTCTCAATTATTAAATATGGTATCATATGCTGGGGGGATTCTGTGGATTTTCATAGATTATTTACATTACAAAAAAAAGTGATTAGACTAATGTGTTTTGTTAAGAAAAGAGCATCATGTGTACCTCTGTTTAAAAAACATGCAATTTTATCTCTCCCATGTATCTTTATTAGTGAGTGTGTATTCTATTAAAAAAAAAATATGTCGCAGTTTAGACAACATGAAGTGAATCATCAATATAATACAAGGAAGGTTAATAAGGTGATAACCCCAATTTGGTGTAGACTGGACATGTATAAACATGGGCCATTTCTGAAATGTTTAAGTCTCTATAATAAGCTACCAAGTGACATAAAGTGTATAGACAACCTCAATAATTTTCATTTGAGTGTTAAAAAATTGTTATTGGATAAGTGTTTCTATAGCGTCAAAAGCTATATGGACCATGATTTTATTTCTGCATGTTAACTTGAATAACTATTGTTAATTGTGACGTGTCCTATTAACCTCAACAAAAGTCTACTGTGATGTTTTGATTGTAGGAGAGAATGGATTAATAAAAAAATTTGAATTTGAATTTGAATTTGAATGGATAGAGGGTGCAAAGTTATGCTACCCTGATTTTTTTCAGATTTTTTAGAGCCCGGGAACTATTTTTAAAAAATAATTGAAAGTTATTTTTGTGACGTCACGAGACGCCGCTCCTTAAAAAAAAGATAGGACTTGCCACCGCGTGACGTCACAAAAGGACTTTCAATAATTTTTTTAAAAATACTTCCTGGGCTCTAAAAAATCTGAAAAAAATCAGGGTAGCATAACTTTGCACGCTCTATCCATTTCTGCAATGAAAAAAAATTGAGGACAATACTCCATTTGCTAAGGTTTACATGTTAAAATGGAGCTAAAAAACAGCTGATCGACGTTATCTCTACCTTAAGCCAACAGTATTTGAACCACCGCAGTTCCCCTCTAGCGGTTGAGACCTTACATTGTACCTTTCTTCTGAATCTCACGTTAACACTTTTATTGAACAATTACGTCTTCAACTCATCCTTTACATATCTAAACCTAATCTTTTTATCTCTAAACACATCTTATTTCCTCTTCGCTCAAAGTGAGGATGAAATGAAGACAATATTTCTAACATTTCATGCTCAAAAAGAGGAAAAAATACTTAATCTCGTCGTTTTCCCTCTTTTTTCCTCTAAAATGGTGCAAAATAGGAGGTCATTAGACGAGAGGCGAGTTTAAGAGCGAATAAAAGATGACATTTATTTTAGTTTGGGCATAAACAACTCTAAACAAAATTAATAAATATATTACTGGACTATTTCTAATCGTCAATAAATTATGTTGTAGTACACCTAGAAAATTGAGCACTGAATTGTATAATTGTTTATCATCACTACACTTCAGGAGCACCTATTTTCTTCATAAGCTTTCGGGAATCTTTAGAGGATGGTAATAGAAGATTCCCGAAAGCTTATGAAGAAACCAGATGCACTTGAAGTGTAGTGATAATAAATAATTACAATTCAGTGCTCAATTTTCTCGGTGTACTACAATATTATCGACGAGTGGAAAATAGTCAAGTAATGTACGAATTAATTTTATTTATAATAATGTATTTACAATTTTATAAACAACTCTATAGTTATGGCTTTTCCTCTATCCATTTATTTTGGCTTCATCTCTGAGTTTGTATAATGGACAACCTATATATACATGAAAATGTTTATTGCAGAAATGAATAGAGGGCACCAAATTATGCTACTCTGCATTTTTTCAGATTTTTTTTTTTAGACCGAAACTATTTTTAAATAATTTTATAATTGAAAGTTCTGTAAGTTGGCACCTCTGAATCCTTAATAAAAAGGATAGGACCGATACGCCTATTGACGCCTCCAGGGGTCATGGCTGCACTTTCAATAATTATTTAAAAATAGTTTTAGGTTTCAAAAAAATCTGAAAAAATTCAGAGTAGCATAATTTGGTACCCTCTATTCATTTCTGCAATAAAAAATTTCTATCATGTAGGTTGTCCATTATAAATATCTGACTTTAATCTAAGCTAGTAATTACATTTTTTCTTAATATTTGATTACCTGCATGTATTAAAATATTGTTAAATGTCTTTTTTAGCTCCTAACATACCACACGAAAACTTTTAAAATTGTATAACTTTAAAAAAAAATTAATTGTGACTTTTTATATAAAAAAAATAATTATACTAAATAATAGTTTGAAGGATAATGCTTTGTCTTATGAGATTAAAAAGTTTCGCTCTGCATAAAAGTTGGCTCGCATTTTCACTATCTTTTCAACCGAAAGACTTGTGCTGCATTTTTATTTTAATTCCAACTTTTGAAAAGAAATAATATGAATGAAATAGGATTTTAATATGAGAAAAATTATAAAAGCTGGAATTAGAATTAATTTATTCAGGATTTAAAAAAAAAAATACATTTTTATTTTTTTATTTAAGTCATTTTATATAATATTTTATTATACTGTTAGACTATGAGTCACTGGTAGTTATTTATAATTAAAATAAACAAAAACAAATTTTTATTTTATTCATTTTGAACTTTTACTTGGTTGTATGTACAGATTTTATCCAACATTATGATGAAACTTTGGTTGACATACCATCCAATAAACTGGGGTTGTTCACTTTGTGTATGGGCATCTGCCTTTTTCAACCAACAATATAGAATTATAGAATTTCAACTCAATATAGAATTATTATTATTATAACTACTTTTATTTTTTTAAAGTTAATTATTAAATAAATATTGGAATGAAAAGTTTGTTTTTCGTGTCTTTTGACCGAGTGTTGTAAGCAACGAAAAACAATCTTTTAAATACTTCCTGTGTATTCCAATCATCCTTGCAGATATAGGAATATCAATCTATGGACTTTTTTATATGTTGACAGTAAAAAGTACAAGATACGTTTTAAAGATAGCTGATTTAATTTTTTACCTTTTTGATTTTGTTTATGATATAAATATGTTCGATGTTTTTTTTTTATGTAGTGAAAAATTTGAAATATAAATTAATTTTATAGTTTTATTTTTTTTAAATTTTGTATATAGATATTTCAAAGAGATTCTTTTATTCATTTTTCCTGTACATCTCTTGACAGCACGTACTTTACTTCCGTCTCACTTGCTAGAGCTGCAGCTTCAATAGACAGATGCAGATTTGTAATTTTTTTAGGAGATGTAAAAAAAGAACCCAGTCTATCAATATCAAAAGAGTTTTGGTTCACCACACCTCCATAGACTGCGTGGTAACGTCTACAAACAAAGCAGGCGTAAAGTTCGTGGTGTCCAGAGGTGATGTATATATAGACGATTGATTAAATTTGTGAAATGATAAAAAGCTTAAAAAATCCCGAATTGAAATTTTTTAAGCTTTTTATCATTTCACAAATTTAATCAATCGTCTATATATACATCACCTCTGGACACCACGAACTTTACGCCTGCTTTGTTTGTAGACGTTACCACGCAGTCTATGGAGGTGTGGTGAACCAAAACTATTTTGATATTGATAGACTGGGTTCTTTTTTTTTTTTTTTTTTTTTTTTTTTTTTTTTTTTTTTTTTTTTTTTTCATCTTTTATTCTCTATTCTCTATTAAACTCTCCTCTGTGCAGCGCATCTTAGAGTTCACCACTAAGGCGAACCTACGAAGAGAGCTGTAAACAGAAACAAACAAAGAAAAGAAACGAGAAAAACAAAGAAAATCAAAACATAGACACAATAAACAAAGAAATAAATTCCCATATGGGAAACAGTCAAAAATCTGCGGTCTCTTAAAGGCCGCGCTGGGGGCATACATGACCAAAATGTGTCAATTGCCCCAAAATATAAATCAATCAATCAATCAAACTCTCCTCTCGTCTAATGGAGTATCGTCCTCAATTTTTTTTATTGCAGAAATGGATAGAGGGTGCAAAGTTATGCTACCCTGATTTTTTTTCAGATTTTTTTGAGACCTGGAACTATTTTTAAAAAATTATTGAAAGTCCTTTTTGTGACGTCACGCGGCGGCAAGTCCAATCTTTTTCTTAAGGAGCGGAGTCTCGTGACCCCTCTATCCATTTCTGCAATAAAAAAAATGAGGACAATACTTTATTTTCTCCTATTTTTAACCATTATCGGAAAAAAATACGATATTACGTCTTTTCCCCTCTTCTTGAGCATAAAATGTTAAGAACATTGGGGGACATTCACAAAGCACTTTAACTCCCACTTTAGCCCCGATTTTTAACCCTGGTGCTAAACATGGTACTAAACCAGGGGCTAACCATGTTAAGCTCATAGTTTGGCACCATGTTTAGCACCAGGGTTAAAAATCGGGGCTAAAGTGGGGGTTAAAGTGCTTTGTGAATGTCCCCCATTGTCTTCTATTTATCCTCACTTTAAGCGAAGAAGAAATTAAATGTGTTTTTAGAGGTAAAAAGTTTAAGTTTAAACGAGGATGAGTTGAAGACGAAATATTTCAACTAGGGATATATCTGGAGTAAGTGCAACATGCCACTAAAAAAGGGTGTAGTTACTTTTGTACGTTACTGTACAGTACATTTAACATGTGTGTATGTTATGATTTTGATGAAGCAATTCCTGCTACTGTTATTGCAAGGTTAATGAATTATCAACATTGCTCTCCACCAAGCATGTAGTACTGAGAAGCTCACATTCCAATGAACTCGTTCAGTTTCCAGATGTGAGGGTTTCAAGATCCTCTCAGAACACTCTTGAGGTTTGCTAGAGATGTTAAAAAACACACGTATAACATCAGACTCTTGCAAGTACTTGAAGTTGCTTGGTACGCTGTGTAAAAAAAAAAATTTACAAAATTCAAAATAGTTTGTATACAAAAATCGTCACGTATATTTTAAATGACTTTGTAAAAAAATAATCTAACGGTTTTGTTTCCATGAAAAATATTATTCTGTACGCATGGTATTTTTCTGCATATTTGGAAAGAGTATATATCTCGAGTTAAATATTGTCAAAAAAATTCAGACATTTCTTTGAACCCATCCTTAAAATTGAGAGGAAAAATGCTGTAACGCCATATGCTTTTGTATTATATTTGCACGACTATGACGTCACAGCGTTTTGCAGTGTTAAAAAAATCTAAAATATTGACAAATACATAAATCAAGATTATCTATTTATATTTGCAATATTTTTTTTCATCTCCGTGTTCTTTGACGAAGGGAACCATGGAAACCCCAAGTCAGGATGGTCGGTGTCAGAACACGGTCTTAACACCTCCCGAATTCATGAGGCAGTGGCTCGTCTCTAACCAGACAGTGATGGTTCAGTCCTCTCGATCTTTTTACCTATAGTTCTCCCAATAGGATTCGAACGTACGACCTTCTGACTGTAAGTCAGATGAATGATCCACCATATATGCTCGGTATATTTAAATTTTACAATCACTATCTTGACACTTCTCAATTACCCCTTGTAAGTAGCCATATGATAACACAACCATCGTCCAGTTATCATGTGCGTAGTTAAATTTGAAAGTTTATTGCTGTATTTTTAATTGAGTTGTCCATTTATAAAAAAATAAAACACATATCAAACAATATAATATGAATTATTCCCTATAATAAATTACTGTGGACAAACAAAAATTGAATATTGCCCTGAAAATAATATTTTTTTTTTAATCAAATACGATACTTTTAATTTAATTAGTCATATTTTATTTAGTACATATTTCATAATAAACTCAGACGTATTTCTAATTAGTACTGATTGCTATAACTAACATAGAGTAGAGTTAAAAAAACAAACTTTTACATGTTTAAACACTACTGGGATATTTTTTTCCTCTATTTTATACTATACCTATGTTTGAGCAAGTAATTAACCCAGACCAGGTACGAATATATAAAACTGATAAAAAAAAATATTTCAAAACATTGTACTAGTGTCAATATTCGACAGACAAATTTTTTATAACATATTTTATGACCTGACATGGTTTGTATAATGTATTCGAGTGGCGAAATATTAACAGTATATGGGGGGGGGATGGGGGGAGACCAAAGAGAACCCTGGGGTGGCGTTTTGTCATTTCGATATTTTGTTTATGTACGGTAGACAAACATTGCCACAGGCAGCTACAACGTGCCATCATATAAAAAATAATAAAACAACTACACTGAGAACATGTTACTGAACTTGTAATATCAATAACAAAAGAAATTATATTGTGTTTTAGATATAAGCTTCAAAAACCATCCTGAGTTTAAATGTTTCATATTCTATTCTCTATTAAACTCTCTTTTCGTCTAATTTCCTCATATTTAAACTATTCTAGAGAAAAAAATACGAGATTACGTATTTTTTCCTCTTCTTGAGGATAAAATGTTAGAAATATTGACTTCATTTCATCCTCAATTTGAGCAAAGAGGAAATAAGATGTATTTTAGAGGTAAAAAGAATATGTTTAGACGTGTAAAGGATGAGTTGAAGGCGTAATTTTTCAACTAAGGATTCTCAACTGTATTCTCCAATACAATTAGAAGGAATGGGCTCTATAGCGATGCTGTTATTACATTATCAGTAATAATAATAATAATAATAATGTAATAATTATCAGTATCAGTTTTATATTTTTAACTGAAATTTAATCATAATAAATACAAGTTATTTATTTATTTATTGCTTCTTCTTTTTTTTTTCTCTATATAATGTCACTAATTAAGTTGTCACTGTATGTTTTTTTGTAATGCAATTTGTGTTGACAAGACTGAAATATTCATGTGACTATTGTTTTTTTATGTTTTAGTTATTAAATATTTTAAGCTGACAAGACTAATGCTGTATTTTGACAATTTATTTTGTCATTGTATGTACTGCCTGTGGTCAAATAATTCTATTCTATTCTATTCTATTCTATTCTATTCTATTCTATTCTATTCTATTCTATTCTATTCTATTCTATTCTATTCTATTCTATTCTATTCTATTCTATTCTATTCTATTCTATTCTATTCTATTCTATTCTATTCTATTCTATTCTATTCTATTCTATTCTATTCTATTCTATTCTATTCTATTCTATTCTATTCTATTCTATTCTATTCTATTCTATTCTATTCTATTCTATTCTATTCTATTCTATTCTATTCTATTCTATTCTATTCTATTCTATTCTATTCTATTCTATTCTATTCTATTCTATTCTATTCTATTCTATTCTATTCTATTCTATTCTATTCTATTCTATTCTATTCTATTCTATTCTATTCTATTCTATTCTATTCTATTCTATTCTATTCTATTCTATTCTAAGTATTATAATCTTAAATTTTATGGTTAATACTCATCATTTATTTATTAAAGTAAATATTATGCATTTATGCCAATTTTTTATACAAATTTTAAATGGATTGATTACATTATATTATAGGCCATACAGCATAGAATAATTTATATAAATAATTACAAAAAACAAAAAACTTAACATTAAATATTAAATTAATATAAGTAAACATCAAAATTAACTAATGTAATAACAGAAGAATATATTTTTTATTTGAATTAATCAAGGATCTTGTACTATCATTGATAAGCTAGCTCTATAACAATAGCGTTATAGCTGCTGAGGCAAAAAGCCATTGTATCATGGCCACCGAGCGCAACATTCTGTATTGTTTTAGCTTCACAGGCCATGGTAAGATGGTGAATATCCTATTGTTCTACCACTCACTTCTTCCTCACGACAGTGCCCCCACCTATCCATAGTATACAATTAAGATTCTTGGAAATAACCTTTATCATTAATCATTATAAAACATATAAATTATTATTATTATAAGTATAAAGTTGCATTTTAAATGTTGAAAAAATTCCTGATTGTTTTAATATTTATTATGCAAAGATACCATAATACCATGATATTCTCTCAAATTGTTTTCATTGTGTTTAATATTTTATGAATTTTGTAAGATATTTTTCATTAACCAAAAGCAACTAACTCTATACGTGAAATATTCTCCAGTTGTCACAGAGTGACGATAGTGAATGGTTCTTTCACTGTGGGACTGAAACCGTAGATTTTATAACACACGGTCTACTTTTCAGTGTAAAAGAAAAAACTTTTACTTCCCCTAAATAACATACTTTTATTAACATCATTCATAGGCTACGCAATATAATATTTTTGTATAATTAAATTTTTTTGCTACTTGTATGTTGTTATTTGTTTTTTTTTTGTATATTATGTTTCATAACTTGGAGGTACGTTTTAATTTGCTATATTTTTTGTTTATAAGAAATAATAATAATTTGTTCCTATTTGAAGTTTAAATAAACATTTTTATATCTATTTTTTTATATGTTTATAATATTAGTTTATCATTTCAATTAAAACTAAAATCGTTTCAATTTAATATGCAAAAAGAAGTCAAACTACTTCGAGCGTGGTTAGTACTTGGATGGGTGACCGTTTCAATTAAAAATTTCGTTGTTGGGGTAAATTCGTCTCACTTTCCACCCAGTGCAGTGATGCACTTGTGTTTTGTTCCCCCGATACTTTTGGGCATCACTTTGGTCCATTGATAAAAAGTAGAGGTGTCCGTCCTAACTGAGGTTTTTCACTGTTCCCTCAGTCTCACTGCAGTGAATGCTGGGATAACTACGAAAATGGGAATATGGGCTTTCCCTCCCTTATCTTTACCTATTACTCCACCGCGAGCTCCAAGCTCATAAGGGTGCATCCTTGTAAGAATAAATTTAAATATTTGCAATGTGTTCATTTCAATTCTATAAAAATGATAAGAAAAATATATAAAAAAAGAGGAAGTGAAGATCTTTATTGAATTAGCCTCAATGCTGAGGAAATAAGCATGAAGTGCACGTAAATTGCTTCAAGATGGCGTGAGGCGCACGACGATTGTGTCTGGAATATGACATGTTCAGACGTGATTGTTTTCTCTGAGCTCATTAATGCAGCAAGCTTCTTGCATCGTTCACATAGTATCATTATCATTGAGAAATAATATAACCCTAGTAATACTAAAAGGCACTTTGAGGTTTCCTGGTATACCACAGTGAGGGGGTGGGGGGGGGGACTCTCTTCATGACGTCACATTTTGTAACTAGTTATTATTAGTATTAACGATTAATCTCAGTAACTTGGGCGTCATGATGTTAATTGTATTGAGAATTTCTGTCAGACGGAATCAAATGAAATAAATTTTAAAAAATTTGAGAATATTCTAATCGCTTATATAATTATGATTTGACCAAATTCAAGATGTAATTTTCTCACAACAGCTCCATTTCCGGTTTCCGTCCATAAGGCCCCATGTTAAATTTCTACCTGAAAACTGATCAGACGGATCCACTTCAAAATTTGTGTGCCACCTATTGATGGCGAGTTCTCTGCAAGTCTTCTTGCATTGGAGGGGGCCGATTCCGAGATCTTAATCAACTGAGATTCATCCTTAAACGAAAAGGATCAACTTTTTTATATGACATAATATGTCATGAATATTCCTTTACTTTCCGATTCTCAGTACCATGCAGCATTCATTCCAATTCTTTAGAGTGATTTTAAATCTTACTCATAACAATACAGAAGGGTGAATTGTGTTTAATTATAAGGAAAAAATAGTGATAAAAATAATATTTTGTAAAGGTTTTAAATAATAATAAAATTTAAAGACTAACAAAGAGAAATATCATATTTAATAATTATAGTTTAAAATTAAATTGTTTTAAATAAATTGAAGTCATAGTAAGAAATTACTTCATATTATAATACAAAGTTGTTTGAGATTAAAATAAATTTAATGTTCTGTGCGAAGCTGTATGAACGATTTTCAGCTACAGAACACAGCAAACTAATCTTGTAAGTAAATGAAGTCTCACAACAGCAGAGGCGTTTTTTTTATACTTTATTTTAAAACAGGTTTATTTGTTCATATAAAGTAGAGTTAAATCTTACCCAAGGAGAAAATATTTCAAAACATTCTAGAAGCATACAATATGGTTTGTGAACAAGACCTAAGCTAGGCTTCATATGTTTTAGAATTAAGTTCATTACCAGTATTAACACACAAGCTTTTACAATGCTCCCTCCTTGGGGTAAATTCATCCCCCTTTCCACCCATGCAGTACAGTGATGCACTTGTGTGTGGTTCCCCAGGCTTTGGACATTACTTTGATCCATTGATAAAAATTAGAGGTGTCTGTCCTGACTGAGGTTTTCCACGGTTCCCTCAGTCTCACCTCAGCGGGGACGCGTAACAGTCCGTGGCCACCATCCTTTCCCTCTCTTATCCCTAAACATTACCCCGCCGCGAGCTGTAAACTCTTAGGGGTGTATCCTTGTAAAAAAAGAAAGCGAAAAAAGAAATACTGTACAATTTAAATCAAGTTAAAAGTTGAATTGATATTTTGAAATGGTTATTTTTTTATAAAATGAATAATATTATATTCATTTTTTTTTGTAGAACCATACGAAGAATAAGAAACATTGTATTGAAGTTATATATTTCATTGTTGAATGGATATTACAAATTTTCTTTTCTAAAATATTATATTCACCACAAATACATATATATTACATTGTTGTCCATAACAATTAATTTGAAGTATCTTTTGTTTACAGTTTAATGTACATTTTTCAAGTGATTGATGTAACTATAAAATATTTTAAATGGCTTCTGTTAGAAAAAAAACTGTTTTTTATGTTTACACAACGCTATTTTCTTTCTCGCAGTAGCAGTTGTTCACATAAATCTTTTAAATCGAATAATTCTCTGGGAATTGCGTTTTAATGGAGTCTCTCTGGCTGCTTTTTGTTGTTATTTAATGTCTGCTTATCACTCGCCAACTTCATGGCCGTGACACTCGCTGTATTGTCCCCCCCCTCCCCCCTCAATGGTGACACCTCTACATCTGCCCCTGAGTAAAATATGCAAATGTAACAAATATATATGCCAGCATCATGTTTGAATTAATTCCATAACTTTATACTACGTCACATTTCAAATTTTATACTTTTTTTTTTTTTTACAATTATTTTTACGTTTTCGATTTAATTTAATTACTATAATAAAAATATTATAACTAAATATTATATGTATAAATTGAATTCTGTTTGTTTAAAAGTTTATTAAGAAATATTACATTAATTAATTTAATTATTAAAACCCCTGCATCATGCATGTAACTAGAATTTTCATAATTATTCTTTACTCGCAGATTGTCTTATTTTTATGCGAGAGACGCCTTGATTGGTTAACAGCAAACAAATTGCAAGCTACTTACAAGGCAAGGGAAAAAAAGGAGGACCTCTAAAGGTGCTTTTCTATGTCAAGCTGGGTGAGAAAAGCGCACTTGCTTCATTATTGTATGGTAGCCATCTTGGCGAGAGAAAATCTTTCTCACTCGGCGGGGCACAGTATAGAGAAGATAGTAGAGAAAGTCGTATGTTAGAATCGAAGTCGAAAACTGCTCGCGTCAACGGCATGTTTGTCCGCCGCAATGTTAAAATCATAGGAAAGGGGCACGACCAAATGGGGCATCCTGCAATGTTATGGTATAGGAGAATCAACTATAATCTGCTCTAACTCGGAAATTATTAAAGCTAGCACAGTGAAACTTTCACTAAAATATTAGAAAAAAAATCTAGTATTTTTTACAAAAAAAAAGTAAGCTCTTAACCCAATATTCAAAAAGTGTCAAAAATTGACTTCAGCTCCCCCGTAGCGCAGGTATGGGAGTTTGGCTACTATCTTTCCTGTACTGTGCGGCGGGGAATGATTTTGTTGCCAATATGGCCGCCATACGACATTGAAGCAAGTGCGCATTTCTCGCCCCAAAAAACTAAAGACATCGCTCCATGAAAAATCACCTTCAGGTTTATCCTTGTTAGTCTTACCGCAACATTTGATGCTGAAAAAGTTGCATAACCTCAAGGAGACATGAAAAATTATGTCTGTGTTTTGTTAATTAGAATATTAATTTTGTCAGGAATTTTAGTATTAAAAAAAAAAGAAAAAAAAGTTTAATTATATTTTATATCTGAATCGACTATGTGCAATGCGTCTATTGTTTGGTGTCTTTTGATACACTAAAATCTTTGAAACCGAGCTGAAGGGTAAAAAAAAAAAAAAAAAAAATCAGTTTGGGTATAAAAATAACCCATGATGTTTTATTTTTATATTATTTATATGTATATATGTAAAATAATTACAGTGGGACACAAAAAAGGTAAAGTTAAAATTTGAATATTCTAGCATAATTTTGTACAGTCAATGTTATAGAAGCCATGACCCTAGTTGAAAAATTACGTCTTCAACTCATTCTTTATACGTCTAAACTTAATCTTTTTACTTCAAAACCACATCGATCTTAATTTTTCCTCGCTTAAAGTGAGGATGAAATGGAAACAAAATGTCTAACATTTAATGCTCAATAAGAGGAAATAAGACTTAATATCGTCTTTTTTCCTGTAAAATGGTGCAAAATAGAAGGGAAAAAGACGAGGAGAGAGCATAATAACGAATAAAAGGTGAAAAGTGAACTCGGAGATACATGATTAATTTCTCTGGAAGTTATTTATATAATTACCTGAAAAAAGAGACAGTTTTTCAGACAAGTTTCAAGCATGTTTGTACTTGTCACAGACAAGTACGTGTTATTATCTTCCGTGTTGTCGCAAGCAGCAGCCCCAGAGAGCACCTTGCTACTTACTGGTGCTCCTCGCTCGCTGAAGCTTATAGCGTAAGGAACTTGGGTGCAAACTTAAGTTGGTAATCCGACAGCAAAACTTGAACAAGCGATGTAAGAAAAACCCGGCTACACAATATTCTACCATGCCAAACAACGACTCTCTCTCTTAACAAAACCTTAGTAGCTAAGAAAGCGAGTTAACTTTAAACTTCTTGTTTTACAGTAGAATTAAATTTTAAAACAATAAATAAAATGCAATAATACTTAGCTCAAGTTTTCTAGAATTACATCACAATTTTCTTTTGCTTTTGTTAAAATAAATAATCAACATCAAAATAATACATTCTTTATCAATTAAAGACAAAATATATCACTCTAAAAAAATTTGCCTGAATTTTTGACATTAAATTCAGAAAAACAATTAATTTTAAATAAATTAAAATTTTTAAATTTTTAACGCCTTAAGGTAGAAATAACACGCCCAATGTTAATAAAAATCCAATTCATAAAAATTATGAAAAAATTTAGAATGTTCTCCTTAACATATATTATCAGTAGGTTTTTACCTACTGATAATATAATATAATATCAGGTATACAAAAACGAGCTAGTTTTCGAGTTATTAATTTTTAAAGTTGACTAATTTAACATGGAATTTCCATTTCTCCATGTTAAATTAGTCAACTTTAAAAATTAATAACTCAAAAACTAGCTCGTTTTTGTATACCTGATATTTTAGCTACTGATAAGGTATGTTGAGGAGAACATTTTAAATTGTTTTCATAATTTTTATGAATGAGATTTTTTTTTTAACATTGGGCGTGTTATTTCTACCTTAATTTAAGATTTTTCCGATGTTTCGTTACGTATTTTCAGTAGTCAGTGTATACTGTTGGTATATATTTTATATATTTATACTTATATATTGAAAATCTTGAATTAAGGTGTTCGAAAATAACTAAATTTAAGATGCTAAAAATTCAGGCAAATGTTATTAAATTTAAATTTTATAATTTTATTATTACACAGATTAAAAAGAACAAGTTTTTTACACCTGGATAAAGATGAAAATATTTGTTGATAAATTATGTAATTTTGAAAATTATATGTTTACAACATTTCATCTCAAATAAATAACAGCTGCTCTGTACTGTATCACACGGATCAGTGAAATATGAACAAAAGTTATTGTTATTTTCGAGCATTAATATTCACATATCGTCTTGTTGTGAAATAAACTAACACAATTTTCAATATCATTTCACATTCATTGTGGTGCAAAGTTATTCATCCATACAGTGTGTACACAGTAAAATTTAATGTTTATTGTAGTAGTGTTTTTGTCGGAATTTTAAATTGCTTATTTTATTTATTGGAACAACTGGTTACAACTGGCTGTACAGATAACATGGTTCAGGTTAGAAACTAAATTTAAAAGAAACGTACAACACAGATAAACAATATTTAAAAAGAAAAAAAATCAATTATTAACATATATATACAGTACATTAATCATAAAATCATACACCCAAATGCATAGATGAAGTCTAACGTTAGGCCAGGCCTAAGTTTGTTTGTTGTTGTAGTAATCGAAATCAACAAACTTAGACCTGGCCTAACGTTAGACCTCTTCTATGCGATTGGGTGATCATATTTTCACTATTTTTATTACTAAAATAAGATTTCACCAAAAAGAACTCAACCAATAAAAATATTTTTTTAAACTATATTTAAAACAACTTCACTTTAAGTATTTCTAATACTATTAATTTCAAAATTTAAATTCAAAATTTTTTTCATCTTCAAAAGACGTGTCAACAAAAATAAAAAATACATTAGATCTTTTAAAAAAATAGTAAATTTTTGCAGTCTGATAAAAAGGGAATAATTCTCCGGCAATTCGCATTTTCAGTAAGGGTCATTTTCATAGTAAAAAGATGGTAGATAGACTAGATTCAAAGATCTAATTTGAATCTGCAAATTGCTGATTTTAAAACTAGGTAACTCATATTTTTTTCGTTTTTTCTTTTTTAATGTTTACATTATAATTTATTTTGCATTGTAAAAAAGCATGAAATATATTCTGAAACTGATTAAGAATAAATTATTTAGAAATATTGATGCAATTATTTTTTACTGTGTACAGAAATACAATTTCATGTGTAATGTAACGTTATATATATTTCCCAATAGACATGATAGTATATGCATGCATTATACAATCAGAGGCAAGTATTGTTATTTAATGCAGCGCTACAATACGGTCCCCTGGTACGCTACTGCATGCATATAGAGTCACTATATTGTTTGATATATATGGAGTCCTGAGTGGATCAACTTTTAACAAGCCATGTGCTAACTTGGCATTGTTGGCGTGAGATAAGACTCAACAATACTCCCCAGAGATCTTCTGTCTCAACAATGTAAAACAATAAATTGAAACTTCCTACCACGGACACATCAGGTACTAAAAAATAATATCTTGCTAATTAAAAATATTTATTAATTTTTGAGAAGAATATCTAATTAAAAAATTACACGTAAGTACACAAAAAAAAATATGCTCACTTATTTAGCTGTACAAAATATCAGTATATATATGCAACCTGCAACTAACACTTTTGAAATCGAAGTGAAATTTGTTAGAAAATTATTAATCAAAAGAAGTTTCAGCAAATATTTAATTAAGGTCAATTTATTGGGACAAATTATTTGTAAAAGAATGAAATAATATCTCTTTACCAATAAGATAAATAATTTAATAAATAACGCACGTATTAAGTGTATGATCCTTTATTATTATTTGATCCATTCTTCACATAATGCAATGGATGTATATATTGTTTTATATTAATTATGAGGAATGGAGTATCGACCTCAAATTTTTTATTACAGAAATGGATAGAGAGTGCAAAGTTATTCTACACTGATATTTTTCAGATTTTTTTGAAACCGGGAAGTATTTTTAAAAAACGACTTTCAATAATTTAAAAAAAAAATAGTTCCCGGTCTCAAAAAGTCCGAAAAAAAAAAATAAGTAGTGTTGAATAACTTTGCACCTTCTATCCATTTCTGTAATAAAAAGAATTGAGGTCGATACTCCATTAGTAGCAGAAATTAAATTATTTATTTAATGAATATTATTTGTCTGGGAATTAATTCTTTGTCATATCCTGCGTTCTACTCGCAAAACTATCTTCAAATTGTTAATTAAGAAGGAAAAGATACTTTCATATGAAAATTTATAAAAACGACTTATAATACTGAAATTAATGATAATACGACTTAATTATAATGCTTAAATTAAACCCTATATATTCTAAATATATTTTTCTTTAATTCTTAACATAAACAAATAAAAATAATTATTAAGATAACATACGTATAATAAAAACAACAACTATGAATTATTTTATTATAGAGTCAATAAAGTTAGCTTTAAGCTGCATTATAATATAACAAAGACTTTTATTTAATTAATGTTAATAAATTTCAAAATTAATACTTTTTAATTAAATACTAAATTATTTCTTTCTTTTTTTACTTTTATAAAATATTCTCATGAATATCTTTTGCTACTAAATAGCTTTAACAATTTAAATAAAATTATAATTAAAATAAATTCAAATGTTTTATTTTAATTTAATAAATTTTAAATGTAAATGGAATTAGCTATTTAAAAAACAACAATTGGGTTAATGTATTGTTGGGGGTGCGAGTGTTTATTGCTCACACGATTTTGCTTGCACTGTACAGTCAAATTTACATGATATTACCTCCGGAAGTAGCCGGATGTGTAAGGTTTCTGGTCTTTCTATTCCAATTTCAGCGTTACAATTTCACACATAGGTCAGTACTTCTACTTCAAACCACTCTGTAAACCAGAGTTGAAATAAATTTAATTTTTATTTGCTATTAAGCTCTCTTCTCATTTAACTCCCTAATATTTTGCACCATTTTAGAGGAAAAAAAGACGAGATTACGTCTTCTTTCCTCTTATTGAGCATAAAAAGTTAGAATTATTATCTTCATTTCATTCCCACTTTTAGAGAGGAGGAAATAAGATGTGTTTTAGAGGTAAAAAGATTAGGTTTAAACGTGTACAGGATGAGTTGAAGATGTAAATTTTAAACTATGGAAATTTCAAATCTGAATTACAAACAGAAGAGCTGCAAAAAAAAAAAAAAAAAAGCTGCAAACTTCATACTTCTCGCTACTTCCGGAAGGAATATAAAATTAATTTGACTGTAGTTCCGCTCATATAATAGACTACATGGGTTGTAGTAGGGAAACTTTTGTTCCAAGCTTCATGAGACGGAACGTTATTCTTTATTACTGTTAAGAATATGAATAAAAAGTATATGAAGCATCACCAGTGATTATAAAATACAAGAGATACAGTACTAATTTAATTAATGATACTTGCTAACTACCATATTTTTTTTTATATATATCTTTACAGATTACATTTTTTTTTTTTAAAGAATTGTTTCTCATTGGCTGTTGTTTAGAGGTAATAGTATGGAAGCAAATATAACTCTTCTCATATATTATACTGTTGTATATATATATAGAAATATGAGATATAATAAAAAGGAGAGGATCATTTCAGAAAAATTGTTAGGGTGAAAAAAAAAAAAAAAAACAGCCAAGTTTTTTTTGTTGTGGGGGCTATAAATCAGTGGCAGACTTTTCTTCTTCTTCTTCTCGCCGTTTGCGCTTCTCTTGTTTTGTTGGCGCTAAATCAAAGTTGGTCGCTCGATTAGCCGCACAATAACACTCGATTAACCCGGGACCTGAATGTCGTCTCTTCATCTTTACAAAACAATAACTGCTGTATATGCTATTATAACTTTTTTTTATTATTATTAAATTCAATGTTGCATTTATAATCATAATAATTTAAATTCATTTACTTGGAAATAACATAATTTAATTTAACTTAAATACAATATTAATTTAAGTGTAAAATTGTAATTTTATACTATATATAATAATAATGTTGTTTTAAGTTGTTTATTTATTAATTATAACCCATGTAACATATAACGGAAAAACAACGTCACTTTTTGGATGTTTTGGTTTTAAAAATTTTGCGTTGCATATAGAACGTTTATATAACCTTTTATTAATGTTTCCTAAAATTATGCTTAAATGTGATAAATAAATATCAAGACAGGTCTAAAATGATTTTATTAAATATTTTACCCATTTATTTTTTAATTCTTTGAATATTATTTTTATGAATGACGTACATCGAAAATATGTTTTTCATGCGATATAAAATCGTTCCGAAAATAACTACATTTATACATTTTTTAATCGTTTTTATCTCCGGACAATGATTTTTTTTAACACGCCACTATAGTCAAAATAATGTAAATAAATAATAACGTCGGATACAGTAATTAACTTGTTTTTTTTTAGTTAATAATTAGGATAACGTGAAAATATATAAAAAAAAATTTAAAAAAATTACCACATTAGTTTTCTAAAATTTTATTGAGTTAAGAAAAATTTAGACAGTGTAAATAAATTTCTAATAAAAGATTCTTCAAAATAATATTAATATTACAAACTTATTTCACAGTAAAATTCAGGAAAAAAAATCATTATTAAAATTTATGTAATGAGAAAAAATATTGTAAGTCGAGAAAAGAAACGGTAGAAAAAAAGATATCGCGCCAATCCAGCCGACCGGCCAAGCAGCATCATGTGTGGGCGTGAGAAAAGACGCCGGACGCCGGAGCTGGCGCGGCGAGGAGACATTAAATTTAATGTGTTTTAACGAAATTTAATTTAAAATTTAACAACCGGCAAATATGACGAATTCATCTCGCAATCTGATTGGAAGAAAGGGATCATCTGTTGTCTGAATCACTGCTGTTTGGCGAAATGTGACGCCTAAAGACTCCTTTCTTCCTCTAGTCCGCGATGTTTTTTATAGAGATAGGACGTGTGAACAGTGCATTGGGAGTTTTGTTTAATGACAAGCTTCAACTTAAAAATGCCGCACCGCCGCATTCTGACATCGCTCCATAAGGTTTGTTAGGAAAAAAATCTTATTTATTTTTTCATTCAAATTCTATGCTGCACAAAATCTCGAATAATTTTTATGTCGTGTAAAGTGATCTTTCCCGTGGCTCATATATGAATGATTAATCTTGCCCTTCATAAGAACCACCGAAAAAAATTAAAAACCAGGTACCGCTGGGTTAAAGGATAGGAAGCTTGATAGAACATGTCGTCGCGCGCAGTTCGCGCGCTAGATTTTCATTGGCTGAGAGAATTGTGTCGTCAATATTAAAGCTTCTCATTTAAAGTGTTAATATTTACTGTACTTCAGTACTCATTAATTTAATTTTTAGTTTAAATAAATAAATTTTACAGTGGCCACAAAGTGATATGTAATAAAGTAAATTCAACTTAAATTTACCTGAAGTACAATTAATTGA
Organism: Siphlonurus alternatus; assembly: GCA_949825025.1. Classification (NCBI taxonomy): domain Eukaryota; kingdom Metazoa; phylum Arthropoda; class Insecta; order Ephemeroptera; family Siphlonuridae; genus Siphlonurus; species Siphlonurus alternatus. The sequence continues at coordinate 47,480,087 of OX463779.1, forward strand.
AACTAGATCTATGTATGGTGTGCGTAGAATGGCAGTTTAACTGTATTAAATTATTATTTTGTACCGCCAGTGTTCAAACGTTAAGAAACTCTCGTTTTATAATTCATTTTATAAAGGAAATGTAATATTGCAGTGCTTACATTTCATATAGAGTGCAATATTGATGTAATTTTTAAAGTGATATACTGACATGACGTGTTTGTGTAATATTTTTAATAGCACAGCAGAAACAATTTTCGGTGAGTAACTAGAATTTACTTATTACTTGCAGAAAATTATTTGCCTCCATTGCTTAAAAAAAGATTAGTTGTAGGGCGTTTATAATTGTTATAAATGCAAATTATTATTTAAAATAATAATTTTCAATTAGTATCAACAAACGACGAGCTAAACGAGCCGAATATTCAAGAAAATATTTCTGGCGGCAAAAAAAAAAAAAAATCTCCCCCCCCCCCCCCGTAATTAATTTGGTTGCAGAACAGGTTTTTATTGGCTGTTTTGCACGACGTTTCCGCAACGGAAACATACCGGTCCTAGGAAACCTCTTGAATCCGTATTTTGTTCACCGATATAAAACGGATCCGAGGATGGATTAAATCCGTTGTTGCAACATATCCTTGTTACATGGGAATATTTATATAAAATTAAACTATTAAATATAATTAAATGTTAGACATAATGAAAGAATAATATAATTATTCTAAAATAATTTCAAGCATGTAATAAACTAGCATTGTTTTCATACATGTTTACGTGTTTTTCTTCAAAACAAATATGACGAAACAAAAGTTTCATGTATGTTGTTATATAGTTTACTGCTTAACAATAATATAAGACTTGGAAAGTTTTCCTTCTTTATTGTGTGCCACAAACTTTGATTTGTAAAAAAAAAAAAAAAAAAAAAAAAAAAAACTGGAAATGAAACGAGTGAGTTAGGAAACTTACTAAACATTTTGTATTTCACCAAAGTGGTATAACATTGGATCTCTCTCTCTCTCTCTCTCTCTCTCTCTCTCTCTCTCTCTCTCTCTCTCTCTCTCTCTCTCTCTCTCTCTCTCTCTCTCTCTCTCTCTCTCTCTCTCTCTCTCTCTCTCTCTCTCTCTCTTTCCATTATTTTATTTTTTTTTCTGGCTTCCTCATAGTAACAAACGAAGTGAAAAACTTGATACTGAGATAAAAAAAGTGCGGACATATTTCTTGTTGCTTCTACCCTAAGTGTTATTGGTTGTCTGGTTGGTCACGTGACGTCGTATCAGGTAACGCACGTGAGTGATGACGCCACAACAATATATAGTCTCATAAACAACAAAACTCGTGTGGCGCCAGGCGGGACCGTAAATTTAACAGGTCGTGACAAGTTATTGTACCAAGTTGAAAAGATTTAGTCAATTGATGAAATTTTGCTGGTAAACAAAGACTTGAATATTTAGAACGATAAGATGAAAACTTATGATATTGAAGGATGGCAACGAAAAGTTTACTCAATGAAGTAAGTAAGTAGGGACTTTATCATGGATATTTCTCAACGATAACATCTTTCATCATAGGAGATAAAGTGCTCAACGTATATAAACTTTACAGCTAATAATCAAAGTGGAAAACATCATCCTTTATTATTAATAAGACCGGGCACTTGACGCAGTGGTATGCGACTTTGATTCATAATCGGATGGTCGTGAGTTCGATCCCAGGCACCGCCAAACTTTTCAAAATTTGTCAAAGAACACCCACTTGTGCATATTACAGGAGATGGCATTCTCCATCAATTGCCGACCATCCTGATTGAGGTTTCCATGGTTTCCTCAGTCACAACCAGGAAAAAGCTGGGATGGATAGGCCATGGCCGCCCCGGTTTGGAAGGGACCCACAATTGTTGGGTCAATGAAGAGCCGGGAAATTAAATTACGTCACTTAATTCTAAAAATTTATATTAAAAATTTATTCATCTTCAAAAGACATGTCAACAAAAATACATTAAGTATTCATTTAAAATAATCGTCCATTTTATATAATTATGTTCTTTGCCTTGAAATGCAATTTCTTTTTAAAATGTACAATATCACTTTCACTTTTTAAATGATTATGGAGATTATTATACAATATAATTGTGGCCAGTATCCTACAACAAGGTTCAGTTGAAGCAAACAAAAAAAAATATAAAAAAAAAACAATAATTAGAACTTTCATTATTATATACTTTTGCTACTATAGAGATAAAACTGAAACAATTTTAAACTTGCGTACTTTTAAAGTTATAAAATTGTTTTAAAATTACACACATATACACATACATCAGTTATATTTTATATAGCTCGTTCTTGTAAATTACTCTTCTCTGCAAATTGATTTTTCAATAATAATAAAAAAAAAAAAAGTCTGAATAAACTCATGTACAAGCAGAATCCAATTACACTTTTTTTGTCTGCTGTGGGGGAGAAACAGGCCAATCTAAATCGAGAGTATTTCAGATATTAAAAACTTGAACAAATAAAAATATAATTTTACTGTAATTGATTTATTCATGAACTGCGTCATCAATTGATACTGGACAGTAGTAATAATAATACACAATATATGGAGGTGGTGTATTTACCGCATTGCAAACATATGATCATTAATATTTTCATACATATAATTTACCCTGATAATATAATACTTAAAACGAATGGAGCAGAGAATTAACCTTAGCATTGCCAACTAAAGGGAGGGGGGGGGATCGAGGTGACCTGAAACTCTTTTAAAGCGGGCAAATAATGTAAAATAACCAGATTTAAAATAAATTTCATCTTTTATTCGATATTAAGTATTAAGCTCTTTCCTAGGCTAATTCCCTACTATTTTGTACCATTATAGAGGAAAAAAAGACGAGATTACGTATTTTCTTGATCATAAAATGAAAGAAATATTGTCTTCATTACAACCTCACTTTAAGCGAAGAGGAAATAAGATGTATTTTAGAGGTAAAAAGATTAGGTTTAGACGTTTGAAGGATGAGTTGAAGACGTAATTTTTCAACCAAAAATTTTGAAAAAAATTGTAATCTTTAGTTAGCCACAACGGTTAATGTATTTCCACCACCACAAAAAAAAAAGAGAGTTAGAAAAATACTTTAATATTTTTAACATGTGATTTAAATGGCATGTCATTTCGACCCCCCCCCCCCCCTTGATATTATAACGCATGTGATAAAAAATCCCTTTGGTAATGCTAGTTTTAAATTTCTAGCCTCTGTATGATAAAATAACTGTTGTAAACACTATATTATGGATTACAGAAATTTAATACGAATGTACAAAACGTTGTAGCATCTCAGATGTCGATGAGACGTGTTCGATAATATCCATCGTCAGTTTGTTGTTCCATGCAGTGTTTGCACAACAGCTGTGATGCACTCTTGCATATAACTGTGATGCACAATGCACTTGCAACTGCGTGACGTGCATCACCCACATATCGCTTGCAGACTCCTACACATTACATATCCAGAACCAACCCACTCATTGTTCTACTTATAAAATATAGTCACGTCGTAGAAGCTTAACTTCACGTGGGCGTCATCTGCAATTAATACTAGCAGACATTATGACATATTGTGGATACTCTATAAAGGTGGCGTGAAATTAAAGGTGCTAATCCATGGAGCAATGTCGACGGGGCTTGGCGGGGCGAGAAAGGCGCACTTGCTTCAGCATTTTACATATATGGAGGCCATATTGGCGTAAAAAAAATCGTTTTCCAGCAGTGATTAAATCCCATCGTAATTTTTCATGTCAATAGAGGCTTCAAGTGTTTCCCGGCGGAAAAAATTTCTCCATAAGCCACCATGTTAGAAAATTTGAATTTTTTCTCAGTAACTATTAAAGTTATTAATTTGAAACTATCTTCTACCCCCCCCCCATTTAGAGGTCTTCTGATAATGAATCAAGAACTTATTTTTCTCTAAACAATTTCTTTAATGTCAAAAAAGCAATTTTGAGTTTTTTTTACATAGGTTTGGATGGGGCGGTGGGAGCACCGCAAAATCAGCTGACTTGAAGCCTCTATATGGCTGCCATATGACATAAAATCAAGTACGTCTTTTTCGCCCCACTCAACATCGCTCCATGTAAAAGCACCTTTAATGATAGATTTTCACCTTTTACACAGAGTACAGGTAAACTCTTAATTTGGTTCATTAGATTCGAGTGGCATCACTAATAAATAAAACTATTTGTGGTTAAAATATTAAAAAGAAAAAATAAGTATCTTACCAGTACTTAAAACCCATGAATGCATGTTATCTAAATAGTAGCCTTTATTTGAAGAAAATATTAATTTGATTCTTTCAAGTAATTTTATTCTATTCTAATTAAGACGCTATAAATTATACCTACCGTAGTATTGGAGCCTAGGTAAGTTATTAAGCGTAGAATTATTAGGGGGGAGGGGAGGGGATCGAGATGACCCGTAACTCTTTTAAAATGGAAATAATTGTGAAATGCTGCTTAAAAAATTCTGAAAAAAATTTTAATTCTTAGTTAGTCACCTAACTAAGTATTTCCGTAAAAAAAAGGCAACAAAAAAAAACTTTAACTTTTTTAACATGTAATTTAAATAGCGGGTCGTTTTGACCACCTCCCCCCCCCCCTTGGTACAGCGTGTGACAAAAACACACACTAGGGTTAAAGATACTGATTATTGACACTATCATTCATTATTAGATAGTATAATTTTTACTTCAGGTTAATTAACATAAATTAAAAAAATTACTTCAAATTTCTTAGAATTTTATAAAAAAATAAGCAATATATATTTTCATTAGCATATTAAACATATAAAATTAGCATTGTCACTTTATTTCTATGCAAACTTTCACAATTTTGGCTGCTGTAGTACCCCTGGCAGTTAGTCCACCAGTTGTGACCGCGCGCACGCCAAGTTGCCTACATAGTCAGGGGCTTCACGTAGTTGGGGCGGCTTATTGCGAGGAAGCTGCGAGCAATTAGCAAACCTCCATGTTTAATTCATGGTTCTCCTCAACTTGGTCTCCAATTAAAACACAATTCCACTCAAGCTTTAATTACTCTTGGCATATTTCAGCACTTACATAACACCGCTTTAATATTGCTGTATATATTATAAATAATATTCTATGATATAAATGGAATTTTTATGTATAAAAAATATAATTTATTACATCTGGTTTGCATTGTTATAAGGGGACATATATAGGGTGTGTTACGATGCAAATTTTTAGGAGGAATTTTAGTGTTGGTCATTTGTGAGCAGTAGCCAAGCGGATCACGTGCGACCCGGTGGTGGTGGTGGTGGTGGTGGGGGGGGGGGGGGGGGGGCTGGGAGGGAGAGAGAAGTCCGAGCTTTGTTTGAATCATGATACTTTCATGACATGGAAATATAATATCGTAGATTGATTTGTATTGAAATTTTTTTTTTACCGAAAATATGACTCATTTTTGTCTCCGACTTAGATCTTTGTTAATTGTCTTTTTTTAAATTTATATTCTACGATGGTTATTGGACAAGATGTATTAACTAAAAAGATTTCCTGGCTTTTTGACTATTTTATATAACGATAAATAACATAAATATACTGACGTGAGTGAGGTTGAAATCGTTTTTTTAAAAAGAGTTCTCCGCTAGCAATGAAACGTTACTGGTCACAGTTCAGCATGAATTGTACCCTTTATATAACTTTTATTGAAAAAATCTTTGTCTCGTGAGCTTCTAACCAGCATGTTTGGATTTTTAAGCTTTAAAAATCTTGTTTTCAGCACTTTTTAATTAAGCTCTTATTTTTTGCCAATTAAGCTACAATAGGTAAAATAAGCTTGTTTCATTTTCTTGCTTTTTTGTACTATAAAACAATTTAACTAATGCATGTAAAAAAAAAATAGTTAGAAAAAGAAATTTGATTAACATAATGTTAATTAACAGCATTTTTTTACCTAAAAATTTCAATAATTAATATAATAAAAGTAAAAATGATGCGTGTAGATCGTGCACTTTTTCAACACATCAGGTAGGGATTTTTCTCTCTGTTAAAAAAAAAAAGAAATAAAAAATGTGTGGTGAGAGGTAGGTAAAATTCATTTCAAGCCCTAAAACCTACAAATGCAATTTGGAACTTTTAAGTCGTATCCCTCGTCATATTCAGCTCTTTTAAGCTCTAAAAAGATGATATTTCTGGCCATGAAAATGCATGATTCGTGGACATTTTGTATTAGTTACGATGTGGTACCTATGTCTGATGTAAAAATGCAGCCATTAAACATGATGATATATGCCATTAGTGTTTTAAAAGTGCCTACATACAAGTTGTACAAACGAGATAAAAACATATGTTTTTTGACTGAAATTGTAAAAGAGCAGTCAGTTGAAATATTATTTTTTTATTTAAGTTTACCACATCACCACTGCGTTACAGTGCTACCAAACTAAGCAGGGGTAAATTTCATGATGTCTAGATATGTACAGTAATTTGCAAGAGAAATGTCCCATTGTATTCATAGCTCCTTCTCTTCCCACAGAGGCAGCCTATCAGATAGTCTGTATGTCTGGCTCAGCTCCACCTCAAATCTACAAAATTTGTAAGTCGATCACCAAAACTAACTCGACCCACCCTCTCTCTTTCTTTTGAGGTGGAGGTGGGTCGGCAAGCACCGGATGTTACGTTAGCATTACAACGCAGGTGGGCCGCTAATATATACGATTTTCAGGCAGCCTCCATGCGCGCCACCATAACGTACGTACAGCAGATGAGCAGTGTTTTATTTAAATGGAGAATATAAAATTGAATAACTGTCTTAAAAATTGATGTAAAACTAAATGGAAAATTTTAGTGTGGTGAGTAAACAAACTTCTAATAATCCCCCCGCAAGGCGCAAATTTCTTCCCTTTTCTTTTTTTTTTTTTTTTTTTCTTTTATTAGGAATTTCTTTACCTGCTTACAAGCTTTCGCTAGGCCTTACGTATCTAATGGCGGATAAACAGCTGAGTGGAGGGGATGAACATCTTCTATAAGAGCAGGTAGAGCCATGAATAAAATGGGACATTTCTTTTGCAAATTAGTGTACACCTTGGGACAATATGGATTTCACTCTTACTTGCTGGATCTGCAGTTCAAAAAGCTACAGGTATGAAATGCTGATTATAAAAAAAGATAAGCACTAACAAGTAAGCCCAATTCCAAGTTCATCAAGGCCTTACAAACCACGTGACAACGACTATAACTGAGTAGATGTAAAGTTCGCGGTGTTCCTAAGAGAAGTCGCACAAAATTTTAAATAAAAAAAAAAAAAGTAAAAAAGAGGTTTATTTCTAGTCATTATTTTCTTGGCAAAATATTTCCACTCCGTCGCTCTTTTAACTTTGGATTAAAATTATATAAAAAACTAAGAGAAAATGTAATTTAAAATAAAAATAATATTTTTTAACAAGTTAGAATTTAATCTGATTATGTTTTTTTTTTTTTTTTTTTTTGTTAAATCAACTTTTTTTTTAGAAGTTTTAAATTATTTTCTACCTGCCGTATCAGATGACCTGTCAGCATTTTTTAATTAAAACTTTGTAAAATTATCTGCCAGGGGCCTGAAACTGAGAGGAGAGAGATCAACATTTTCCGCCTCAATAATAATAATAACATTACAAGGAATATATACAGAAAATATAATGCTTTATTTATATATGTATCCTTTAACAATAACAATTATTCTATTTTTTTGTAAAACCATATATATTTATTATTTTAATATCAACACACCATTTCAAGGAATTTTCTGTTTATTTGACGGTACAAAAAAATAATAAAATATATTTTTATTTTTCCAACAATTTCATGCATGACTCGAATTCTAATAATTCAATTTTTGGTGTGCTGTTTAATTATAGATTCAGGCAATACTTCCTTGTATTTTCTAAAACATACATTGGATGTAAAGTTCAACAGTCACAGATATAATTATATAACAAATTATATAATGTTAATTAGCTGTCCATTAAACCTTTGAAAACATATTTCCAGCATTTTTTTCTGTCAGAACGAGGAGTAATGTAATAAAATAATCATGACACCCACTTCTAAAATTTCACTTGTAATATCCTGTGGTTGCTAAAAGTATTATTTAAAATTTGAGAAGTACTTTACATCATATACCTTCCTTAGGATCATAAATTCATAAATTAAGAAACAATTGTTCTGTTTTACCAAAATGAATTGTTTATTAAATTTGTTGAGTAAAATGTAAAATGTTTTAATTTTTAATACATTTTAATTTAATTCATGCAGTTTTCATAAATTGAAAACATTTAAGGATTGACCTCAGTTGATTGAGATCTCGGAATTAACCCCCTTAAATGCTACAAGATTTGCAGAGAACTTAGAACTCACCATCAATACGTGGCATGTAAATTTTTTAAGTGGGTCGGTTTTGAGAAAACTGAGGTAGAAGTTAAACATTGGAAACTGGAAATAGAACTATTGTGAGGAATCCGCCCCCTTGAATCTGCTCTAATCATAAACGATTAAATTTTAGATCATTCTTGAAATTTTAAAATTTATTTCATTCCATTCCGTCTGACAGAAATTTCCTTTGACTCGCGTATAGTTACGGAGTTCAATCGTTAAACACACGTTTGAATATTTATTTAAATAATATGATTTAATTTTAATTATATAACTAATTAAACTAATAACATATTAATAATAATTAACACACAATTTCTTTAAAAAAAAATTAGTTTTATTTGACGTTAAAAATTGCAGGTATTAAAACAAAACTTGTTTTTAGTTTCAAGTCTGCAATTTCACATAATATGGAGATAATTCGAACATTAACAATTTCACATAATAATATGGAGATAATTCGAACATTAACAATTTCACATAGCATGGAGGTAATTCGAACATTAATATTCCCGTTCTTATGGTTAGCTTCTCGAGTTTTGTCGCCGTCATGTTCGTGTCGTCGTATGATAACTGACGTTAGGTACGAAACGTTAACACATCATAAATAAGGCGCGGGGCCGCCTACCCAGCTGCCTCGCTCGCACGATTACCGAGTTAATATCTCTCTCTCTCTCTCTCTCTCTCTCTCTCTCTCTCTCTCTCTCTCTCTCTCTCTCTCTCTCTCTCTCTCTCTCTCTCTCTCTCTCTCTCTCTCTCTCTCTCTCTCTCTCTCTCTCTCTCTCTCTCTCTCTCTCTCTCTCTCTCTCTCTCTATGTTTTTGCCGTACTGACTATAATGTTCTCTTCTGACTATATAGCTTATAGAACGACATTAATTATACGAACGTTTGGATCGAGTGATACTGATGAATTATACAACATCATTATTTCATCAATTTCTCATGACTTGATGAAGAAATAATTGCGTCATCAGAAAGGAGCTCTACTTATTGTTTTTGTTTCTTTGAACAAGAAAACTATACAATATAGTTAATTATTTACTGTAACAAATTGTATTAAAAGTCATTATAAATATTTTAAATTGACAATAAGAAAAAATAGACATTAACTTAATGACTATACCATATTATCATATTATATTATTACTTTAATAAAAATGATTACATAATGTATATTGATTTAATGTTACGTTATAAAATAATCATTTTATCATCGGAATTACAAGTTCTTCAATAAATAAGTATGTAAATGTAGAATATGGCAAACTTACAATGACATTTGAAGAACAAGACACGCAATCTCAATTTTCAATAATTTTCTTCTTATTATGTCCTATACATTTTTTTTAAGGTTATATAGAATAGATATGAAAAAAATAAAATTGCTCTACAAGTTATAGAAAATTCTAATTCTGATTTTTTTTTCTCTCTCTTCGTTTTTCTCTCTATTTTGCAGTCACAGCATTCTCCCTTGTGAGAAAGAAAATGCCTTCCTCATGTTTTTAAACGTGGACGCTTTGCTGCATAGGGATTGAGAGATGGCAATAATTTTCTCACTTTCTGTATGCTAGAAAGAGCTCAAGAAGAAGAAACCCTTTAGAAGACGAGAATGTAGCTTCTTACATTGCATATAAGGAACAAGTCTTATTGTAAATGTCTTTCTACAGCACCCCTTCTACATAAAACAGCATCAACTTTCAATGCATGTCTAATGAGGAAAGGGGTAAGAGCCGGGTCTTATTCCTCAACATTTAACATGAGAAAGAAGCTAGCCTTAAGTCGACCAAATTCTACACACTTGAGTAGACTTCACAATCCAATGAAGAAAACTACTTTAAACTTTTGGTACTTAAGTAAAATATATCTCAATTTTAAAATCACTTCTTCTAGTTAGTAATAAAATTGTATTATAACAAAAAAAAAGTTTTCATTTTAAAATGATACTGGTGGAATACGTGAAATAAATTTAAATGTCTTATAACAATATATTATAACTTTAACTTTACGACTTTAACATTCTTATATAATGTTTTTATAAAACAAATATTTATCGTTTAAAAAAGATAATAAATCCATTGGATATTTAAGTACTTTAAATTTATAGTAGCAAAAATATTACATTGTAAATCGGAATAACGAAACTCCAAATTTAAATATAATATTAGTCTTATATACTTGTTAACCGAAATAAATGCTTTGTATATGGCAAAGTAACACAAGGGGTAAGATCATGTAATATTACATCAAATTTGCCTGAACTCTACTGTGATTGAGATTTCTTTACCTTTCTCAGGTTGACTTCAGGGTAACACTAACACGATAGAAGCGTGGTTTTCCTAAGTATATCTGTCACATTGCACTCCGTATTATCTTAGTTTATTATTAATTAAATTAGCATGAATTTTAATGTGAAATATCAGAAGTTTTGCCCTAAACTTGCAAATTAAATGTATAATTAACTTGTAAAGAATTAAATATTAAATATTGAGAAGGGACGTGTTAATGACGAAAATGAATATTTGACAATTTTAATTTAAAAAAATTATGTAAGAAGTTTAAAAATTCAAAGAATATACTTGTTGAATAGAAATGGTGAAATTGTGTTCAGTTTGTTTAACATAAGTTTTTTTTTCTAGTTATTAGAAAAATTAAAATATGTTTTATTTTATTTTCGGGCAACAGACGCATAAGTGGACAAGTGTTAAGTTATTTAAGAGTTGCAATTTTAATGATTTTAAAAATTCTCAAGAATGAAATGTATATGAAATATCAGAGCAATAAAATTGTTAATAAATTTTCATGTTATTCATGTATAAAGTATACAAGTGAAAATATTGCTTGCAGATTGTGAAAAGTTTGATGTCGAAGACGTGATTGGTGCGGAGACTGGCTGTGTCCTCGATAGCTGCAAGATGAAGCAATGGACGTATCGTGACACCGTGGTGCTCAATGGTGCATGCTCAGATGCATCCATGGAAATTGCTGCACTTATATGCATTCTAATAAAATAGGTGAAGGAGTGTTTACATGATACACTGTGAACGACAACAACTACAAAATACAAACCTACATTTTATTTTTTTTTTTATATTTTCTTTTTCATCTCCGTATTATTGTCTCGTCCAGACAGAGTCTTATCGACAGGTGTTATAGTTTGCACTGCTGACATGTCTGCTGACTTAATTTATCCATCTCGGTATTAGCCATATATACGAGGGGGAACCATGGAAACTCCAAATCAGAATGATCGGTGTCAGAGCACGGTCTTAACACCTCCCGAATGCATGAGGCAGACCTCACAATCTTTTTACCTCTCCCAGTAGAATGATTTGTATAATTATACACCTCGCATTTTATAATTATTTAATTACATATAAGATAATTATTCTGTGTCAATATGTCTGTATAAATAATATAATTTATTTTGCATTTAACGTAAATATTTAAAAGAAACACAATAAAATGAGAGCTAATCAGATACTTAACATGATATGGTATAGTGTTCATAGTTGAGTAATTGGATATTTAATATTATTGCAATAAAAACAATTTGCAATGAGAAGCGACAATAGACAATAATGGTTGCATTTTTTTATTTCATAATTAGAAAATATACATTAAATTGAGCTTTTCTGAATTTTTTCAGATTTTTTGGAGTGCGGGAACTAATTATAAAAAAATATTTAAAACGTCTGAATTTGGGTGGTACACCTGATGGGACAACCGTGACGTCATCGACAGCCAATCACAGCAGCCGTGACATCATCAACAGCCAATCACAGCACGACAAATGACGTCACGGTTGTCCCATCAGGTGTACCACCCAAATTCAGACATTTTAAATATTTTTTTAAAATTAGTTCCCGCACTCCAAAAAATCTGAAAATATTCAGAAAAGCTCAATTTAATGTATATTTTCTAATTATGAAATAAAAAAATGCAACCATTATTGTCCATTTGTTCTCTATGTAACAGCATCTCGATCTCTCATCCGTAAACTATATATACCTCTGGATCTGGATAAAATTTAATGTTATTGTTCCTCAAAAGTAGCTCAAAAGATATAAAGCTATATAATAATAGCTTTAAAAGCTTATATTTATGTCTAAAGTTCAACATCATTTTTTTATTATATACATATTTAAGCTTACGTACAACATTAATTTAGAACTAGATTATAAATATAATGCGTGTATTATGTTTATTTTACAACATTAAAAAAATACATCACAATTTATTTTACGTAATAAATTTAAAATTCTGATTAAAAATAATACATTTTATTATTTTATAAGGTACAACAGCATTGCAGTGTTTCTTTTTTTTTATAGTTAGAAAATATGGTCACAACGCGTTTAGCAAGCATGATATTGAAGAAGACGCAGCTCATTTTGTATTCAATGAGATCCGTGCAGAATACGTAGTGGGTAGTGACGTCACAAGTCGAGACTGCACTATATAAGCACGTGTTAGAATAAAATAATAAACATTCGTCAGTTTTAGGATTTTTTTACAAGGATACACCCCTATGAGCTCTAGGTGGGGTAATGAGAGAGAAAGGATGGTGACCACGGCCTATGTCCCAGCATTCACTGAGGTTAGACTGAGGGAACCATGGAAAACTTTAGTCAGGATGGACACTTTTACTTTTTATAAATAGACCAAAGTGATGTCCAAAGCCTGGAGAACCACACACATATGCGTCACTGCACTGTTTGGAAAGCGAGATGAATTTACCCTAAGGAGGGAGCAACGTAATTTTTACTTGAGACGGTCACCCATCTAAGTATTAACCATGCACGTCGAGCTTGACTTCGGTGATCTAACGAGAACCGGTCAATGCACTGTGCCACGTTCAACTTCTTTCTGTTAGCTCTCAGTAACGGGAAGTGGAAATCGAGGTGAGAGGAAGGGAGTTTGCATAAAATATGTATTTCTTTCCAACAAGAAAATACTAAAATTTTAAATAAGAAAAAAAGTGTAGGTAAATTCATTTGAAATTTAACTTAAGGGTATATTGCTCTTCCATTATTCAAACATTAGTATATATAGAGAAGTTTCTTTTTTAAAAAGTCCTGAAATACTTTGACCTCTGACCTAAATATAAATGCAGCAAAAACATAAGAAAAACTTATTAAACAGTAATACTTATATATTATGAACTATTTATATACTTTTATTATTATAAGTAAGAAATTTTTAAAGAATGAATGCTATTAAATTTTCATTTTAATCTTTCCATTTTATAATTATTATTGCATACTTTATTATAAAAAAAGACATAATTTATAATCAAATTATAAACGTGTTATAATTTAATTTGAGTAATAATAGAACATATGTTCCCATTTATTTTTCTAAAAATTTAAATTGTAATTGTTACATGAAAAAACACGATGTTAAGTCTAATAACAGTTATATCTGTCGAGTAAAATTATTCTTTTGTTTTATCTCATTTGTATGAAGTTGTAGCATATTTTTCAACTCAACAATATTATTATTCTTTTGTTTTTATTTTATATGGTTGTGCTTCCAGATAGAGTTTCTGACAGGGGAGATGAAGCCACCCCTCACCTTTTAGAACAGGTGGGTGGTGGTTGCACTTTTTTTTTTTTTTTTTTCAAAACACCACTGCTGCCATTTTCCCATCGCTCATAGCTATACAATATACGGGTAGTGAAATTAATGTTTAAAGCTGCGTATATCTGCCACACAAAAATTGAAATATACATAACAGTAGCACTTGGGCGAATGAAGAAAAGGCAACATGCATGAGTTACCACCATATACTGTAACAATATTTCAAGAAAGAAATATAAAAAAAAAACATAGAAACATATTTCAATTTCAAAAAAATTTAATATTTTTGTGTATATATTTTTTATATGTTGTATGTATATAGAGTAAAAACCAATTATTATATTATTAGTCCCATGAGGTAAATTCAAACTGATGTATAAAATTCCATAAGGCGTTATTCTTTTTAAAATAGTTTTCATGTAAAATGTATATATATATATATATATATATATATATATATATATATATATATTTACCTCCTCCTCTTACTGCTTGTTCTATGCCTACTAATATTATTCCTCCTCTATACATTTTTACCTTCTCTCCCCAACTCAATTTCCGTGTAATAACATGGATAGAAGGCAGTGGTGGCAACCTAATAAACAGCAACCCGCTACAACATATACACAATATATTCCACACGAAATGAGAGAGAGGGTAAGGTCCTACAACCACCCCCAAGTTACCCCTAGGGATCTTTGTATCTACACCGCTTTTCACCAATATATATTGCTACTACCCCTAGCCATGTACACGTAAAAAAAAAAAAGAAAAAAAAATCACTTCTAATAAAAATTCATGTGTTAAAAAAAAAACATACATAAATATTAATAGATTTACACATACTATAGCTATAGCAATAGACTTGACCTATGTTTGAATGTATATGTCCCCTTTGGCAGTCAAAAAGAAACGTACGAGTTCTCTTTTATATAAATATATAAGGATAAAGTTCCAAAACGAAAAAGAGATTTCTGTTTTTTTTTTTTGTATTTCAAAGCATACTGATACTAAATTTGAATATCAATGCTTTTTTTTATTTTATTTTAAGAGAATAATTTTAAAAGTTTCAATTTTCGAAGTATATTGTATTTCCCCCCAAAAAAATGTATTTTCAATAAAATTACTGCCAGTTTCACATATTACACTAATAAACTATGTTAAAAATATTACATAAGACCTTCATTTAGAAATTTACATGAGATTTAATTGAATTATATTACAGTATTTTATGTCTTTTTTAAATAACGTACGAGTGTAAATAGGTTTGGTGAGAGAACTTGGGAATTTATTCTTCCTAGATTATGGAATGAATTGCCGAGTAATCTAAAAAAACTGGATACAAAAAATAAAGTAAAATTTAAAATGAAGAAATGGATGCTAACAACTTGATTAAATGTTAAAATTGTATGTAGAAAAAATTTTTACTGCACTTTAAATATGAATTGTTTCATGTGTTATGTTTCAGGTATCGGCTAATCATCAGTTCTTATTTAATAAAATGTACATTTCATTTTCAGCTTAATTCAATTTTATTACTAAAATAAACAAGGTGCATTTTTGAATATGTATGTTTATAGTATTTGATAATATGATTTGATATAAGATAATTAGTTAGATAAATAAATTACTAAATTTCTGAATAAGTAAATGTAATTTTCAACATATTATTTTTGTGTTATGAATGGAAAAATTCCACCAAAGTTCTTAATATTACTTAATTCAACCTGCCGTAACAATTAACTCATATCCTTTATTATTTAAATTCAAGGTTCAGAATTTGAAGTACATGAATTAAGAATTAATATGAAATAAAAATTATATATTTAAATGATGAAGAAATTTGTTTGTATTTTATTATGTTATACAAAAATACTAAAGTCTGTTTGTTTCAGGTTATGGACATCAATGAAGATGTGCTAAAATGTTTATTTTTTATTCTATGTTTTGTTTCTAAAATTTGTCATGAATTTAAAATTTAAATAGGATATTCAATAATAGTATTAGAGTTTTCGGTTATATTTTGATTTTATGTGAATAAAAAATCTGTATTTTTCTCTTTTAAATTTATGTATCAATTTGAAAAAGTATTGATAACTATTAACTAATATAATATGTAAAAATTTGAAAACAAGTATAATTATGTTTCTAATTTCAACCGTAAATTTTTTAATTTTCTTTGTTCAAAATAAGAAGTTTGTCTTAAATTTTTTGTTAATTAAGTTAAAAATTATTATCAGCAAGGTCTTGAAGAAATTTACTTTCTTGAAATTTGTATCAGCCAATAAGGTTATATGTTATAACTTTGGCTGAGATGTATAATTAAATTGACCAATAAAAAAAAAAAAAAAAAAAAAAAGTGAAATTATAGCAAAGGCGTCTTTCAATGAATAATGTGAGATATTTGTTTGCCATTGAAATAAAAATATGGGTCCATTTACGGAGTTAGAAATACTTTCAAAAAATTTTAAAATCTAGTAACAGAAAAGACACAAATGAATAGAGCGATGCAAACGTACTTCATCCATTGATTTATTCTCTAATTTTGTACAAAATCCATGTATGGAAATATGAAATTGTGTCATTTTGGTGAGCTCTATGAACAAAATAAAATGCAACAAAAGGTAAAAATCTTTATTTAGCAAATTTGCTGTAAAATTAGCTCACATATACATTGTTTATATCACATTATATTAAATTGAAATAAAAAAAAAAAAGCATCAGTATGAACAACATTTTATACAATTCATTTTTACATCGCGTTTCTCAGCGTCTCCAAACTCCTATAATAGCATACAGATAAGAAGAAAAGTGTCTCATTTCTTATTATTTTCTATCTCATTTCTACTGTACATAAAGTCTCTTTTTCTCTCCTCTAATTCACTCTCTTTCTCTCAAGTTCATTTCTTGTACAAACACTTTTCTCTTCTTATTTCTTTACAATTCAAATTATTGTCAGTATTGTTTGAATAATGAGGTACGGTTCTACGTAACGTAAGGTAAGGGGGAAGGAGGGAGGGGGTCGTGGTTAGAGTGGTTGAAGCTAATGGGGCGAGACATCGTAGCTTTCTCATGGAGATCTGTCTCTCTATACCTTAACGATTACAATGAAATCTCAGAAACTAGATTTTATGATACCTACTTTATTATAAAATTAAAGTGAAAGATGTACAATTTACTTAGGTTCATATATAGTTCACACCAATTGTATATATATTATATATAGCCTTACAGTGTTAATACGCCCTATGTAGTAGGATGAGTGCGAAGAACAGACTACTACATAATGCATGTCGAATACATTAGCCCCCTACCCTCAGGTGGATACAAGCAGGGAAAACATTCGCAAGTACAAACCTCTCAACAGACATGTGGCTGTCTTCTATATACGTTGGCAGCTTGTGTTAGGGGAATCACCTATCTTGTAAGTACCCTGGGTAGCAAACAAAACTGAGCACCAAGAAAAAGAGGGTTTGTTATTTATAAGGTCAATGTTAAAAAGGGATTGGGGATGAACCTATAAAACCTTAATCTTAAATTCAAGCATCCCTTTTCATTCATTAATGATTAGGAGATTTTTTTTTTATTAAAATAAAACAATAAAATTTAGTTGGTGAAAATGTATTATAATATTTTTCTCTTTCGATTTATTTTGTAATATAACCATATATTGTTGCTAAATAAATATTCTATTTTATTTTATGTTTTACTTTAATTTATATTTCTTTAAATATGACCATGCTCATAAAATATATATTATATAATACTTATTATAACGTATTATTATAAAAGACTCATAACACATACACCGTAGATTTATTTTTTGCTGGGAGTTTTTATTTAGAAAACGTAAAAGAAAATATGCGATTTCTAAAATAAAATTAGGATTTTAAAATTTGGAGATGGACTACACATCATGTATCTAAATTTATGTAAATACTGTACTACAATATATTATATTTATACCGTGTATACTGTATTGGATTCAGTAAACAAAATAAAATTATGTATTTCTTATAGACCTGTGAGTTTCATTTTTCATACATTTCACTGTATATATAAAAATAAAACTGCTGTTAAAAAGAATATTTCATGTTAAAAAAAAAAGCTGCCAGTCTCTTTGGAGATTACAAGTTACATACTCTTCTTGAGGAGTTGAAATTAATCTTTCAATTTAAACGTGTTACTTCAGCGTGGCAGCTTGCAGGGTGCTGCATGTGCGAGTGCACTAGAAATGTGTCAGCGAACTGTCATCACATTTTGACGCCTCGGGATTAGCGGCGGTGATCCATTAGCAACCTTCATCTGAAAACGTCAGCAAACTTCGTTCATGTGTACACCTAGGAACATTGGGAACTTCAGTAAATTTCGTTCATGTGTACATCTAGGAATGTTAGGAACTTCAGTAAATTTCGTTCATATGTACATCTAGGAATGTTAGGAACGTCAACAAACTTCGTTCATATGTATGACATTTACATGCAGACATGGGGAATTTAACGTATTTTGTTTCTTATTTCAATCTAAGGAACATAGTCTGAATAAAAATGGGAAATTTGCATTGTCTTTTATCAATCTAGGGAACATTTACATGATGGTGTTTACTATAATACGTATTCGTATTACTACGCCTCATAATAACATTATCCGTCGTCAACGGATACGTATTTAAGCACAATCATGTGAACTTCAAACTTCAAACCTGAACATTTATGTAAATAATATGAATTCCATTTAATCATAATTAGTAACTAAAATAAATTTCAGTTCATTTCCCAAATTTTCTCTGGAAATATCAACAAATTTGCTGTGTTATTTAATATGTTTCAAATCAATTAGAAGAGTTTAATTTTTTCTGTTCGACTATTTTGTTATGAATTATTTATTATCACACATAAATATTTTTATGCTTTGTCATAACATTTAACAACCCTATAATAGTAAATTTTAATTTATATTATGTCATATACAATAACATATTTTTACAAGTAGCTTTATATCACCTGCAATAAGATAATATATTAGCCGCAGTAAAACATACAATAGATTAAAGATCCCGGCTGCAATTTATCTTTATTATCAATAATGTTATTTTTTTATGTTAAGAAGCGCTCGACCGTACAAACGGCAGTAGACGTACAGTTGTAAAATTGTAAAATTTGATGAGAATAAGTTTTTATTAGTTTTTATATGCGATTTATTGTTTCAAAGTCATAATCTTTTGTATGAGACCGAATTTATTGCATTATAGGTAATATTTCTGGATTAAATAATTTTATTCTCTGATACGGTATAATTTAGGCAAATAATACTTATCTGCAGTAATTGAACTTTAGGCGACAGACGGATTCATTTTGTATAAAAAGAGCTGCAATTCTGAGAAGATCATCAGTCGAAGTTTGTCTGCTCAGCCTACTGCCTGGTGAGTACAAATTGCTTAATTACATTCAATACTTTGCATTTAATTAATGTCAAATCATGAAAATTATACCAAAATAATTCAGAATTAACTTCTGAAGTCAATAGCTCTGTTCGTAAATACACAATCAGAAAGTATATATTTGTATTGATGAACCTTCTGTACATGGAACATAAGGTTCATCAATAAAAATCAATTCTTTCTGATTGTATATTTACGAACAGAGCTATTGACATAGCATCTGCAAAATAAATTCAAATTTTAATTCCATTATATGCTATACAGCATGGATCATATCAATTGTTACATAAAATAAATTTAATAAACTTAATTTTATTTAACATTATAGGTATTTTTAATTAATTTATTTAATTTATAAATAATTTAATAATTTATTATATGATATACTTATAATGGCGTAATTTTATAAGATCACATTATTACAATGAAGTTAAAAATATACAAATTTATAAATTCATCTTTGGTATTCTTTGTTTTATGACCACCAGTTTTTGATATTATTACTAAATGTTTACTAAATGTTGTTATTATTATTTTAGTAAGTTACGTAATCACCATCAAACGATTGTCGTATATTTCAGTATTTTTCGCTGCAACAAAGTTTCTTGATGTTAATGTCAAACAATTAAATTTTATATGATTTTGTAACGAATATCTATCTCATTGTATCTCATTTTAATTTTTTAATTTAATTTTTAAATAAAATATATTCTGTATTTAACTTTCACTATTAAGTATATAAGTTTACATATTGTACATATTAAACAATATAAAATATGATTGACAGCAAACAGACTAGCTTAAAAACAATTATTCACAATATTTAAGCGAACAATTTAGGCATTTTTAAACTTTTTACTTTTAGGGAAAATAAGAAACCATCTTGATGACTTACATTTAACCCTAGCATTACCAAAGTATTTTTTTTTGTCACACGCTTTACTAAGGGCTAAGGAGGGGGGGGGGGGGATCAAAACTACCCGCTATTTAAATCACATGTTAAAGTTTTTTCATCACTATTTTTTTTTTGCGGAAATACTATGCTGAGTAACTAAGAATTACAAATTTTTTCAGAATTTTTGGGGCAATATTTAATTTTGTTCCTCCATTTTAAAATAGTTACTGTGGTCATATTGACCCTCCCTTTGTAATGCTACGGAAAATAGTCACAATTTGTTAAAAGATGTTGAAAATCATAATCATATCAATAAGCTGTTGTTCTTACAGTTACTTAAATTACATATATTATAATGCAACCTGCATGATTACAGTAGGAGTTAAGCCATGACAAATTATACTATTCCTAAAACTGGTATTTAAATTTAAATGATATAATTTTGCATATATATATATTATGCATTTTCTTTACAAGAAAACATTAACTCCATTTGTTTGTATAGAGATGACATTTTCTTGTACGGAAAAATTATATGCAAAAATTGTATCGTGTAATACTGGTTTTACAGACCATTTTTTAACTTTAATTTAATTTTACCTTTAAACTGAGGATCTATGCACTTTACAAGTATGTAACTATGGTCCTTTCAGACCAGCAGTGGTGTGAGAATAATTGTATAATATTATAGTATTTTTTTTGTTACACGCACATGTAAATATAGTAATTTTGATAATAATTTCACTCTATAGATTTCAATAAACTATTGATTAATTTCAAAGATGAGAAAAATGCAGTGAAAATCTTGCGTGGCAAAATGTCCCTCTGAAAAACGTTAAAATTTGCAAACATTTGTCAAGATAAAAAAAAAAAAAAAAAAAAAAAAAAAAAAAAAAAAAAAAAAAAAAAAAAACATAGAATTTCAAATATTCATGAATTAGTTTATACAAATTCTCTTTCAGGTGCACGCATGTCGCTATTTACAATTACATATATTGGTGAAATTTGAAAAAAAATAAATAAATAAAATTAAAAAAAAAAAAATCCATGCTGGATTAAAATTAAATGAAGCACAGCCAATGACAAAAAAATAATGTTGGAATAATTTCTAATTTTATCATGATAGTAAAACTAAACTCGTTCAATTATTTTGCATATTGTGTGTTCACTTTGTAACTAATATTTTGGACAGCAGTTTGAATGAACATTAAATTGTGGGGCTCTATATTAAAAATAGGATATACAATATGGGTGCAATTCACGAAGCAGTTAGCCAGGTTTCTAACCACGTTTAGCTTAACCACGTTTAACTATATCTGTTTTGCGTGTTAAACCACCTAGTGAAACGTGGATAAGCTAAACATGGTTAGAAACCTGGCTAACTGCTTCGTGGATCGCACCCTATATTGCTACATTAGTAAGAATTTAGACAATAGAAGTAGGTTGGATTTTGTCTAAAGCCAATGATGAGTACGAGTTCGTTTTACATAAGCCACTGTAAAATATATTTAATTATATTGTAACAAATAAAAACACTTTTGTATATATCACCATCTTCGTTCATAAGGCGCGTCGCACACAGACTTAATTCTGCGATATATCGTAAGCGATCGATCGTACGTTCCTCATTTAGAACCGGTTCTAAATATCTTATAATACGAATGCATACGATACGAAGCTGTGTGCGCACGCACACTTTATTGCATGGGTCCTTATTTTTATCATACTATGCGAAATCATGTTATTCTGTGAGACATTCCAATTTATAATTAACATGTTTCAGACAACACCTCCGTAAATCATGCGACCCTGCCTTGCGGTT
Organism: Siphlonurus alternatus; assembly: GCA_949825025.1. Classification (NCBI taxonomy): domain Eukaryota; kingdom Metazoa; phylum Arthropoda; class Insecta; order Ephemeroptera; family Siphlonuridae; genus Siphlonurus; species Siphlonurus alternatus. The sequence goes on from OX463779.1 coordinate 47,502,226, forward strand.
CTCGCACTGCTCGTGGCAGCTGCTCAAATGACCAGCAGCCTCCCAGTGGACTGCAGCAAGGACTCCCAGCCCGAGTTGATCCTGGTGAAGCCTGCCCCGCAACCCGGCGAGTACATCGTGGTGGAGACGATCCCTGGTCAACTGGTCAGACCAGAAATCCTGCCAGGACAGCTCATCAGACCCGCTCCCCTTCCTGAACAGGGCTTCCAGAATGCCGTGCCCCTTCCTGGTCAAATTCTTCCTGGTAGGGAGACCAGACCTCTCATTCCTGAACAGGAATTCCAGAATGCCGTGCCTCTTCCTGGTCAAATAATTCCTGGTAGGGAGACCAGACCCCTCATTCCTGAAGATAACTTCCAGAATGCCGTGCCCCTTCCTGGTCAAATAATTCCTGGTAGGGAGACCAGACCCCTCATTCCTGAAGATAACTTCCAGAATGCCGTGCCCCTTCCTGGTCAAATAATTCCTGGTAGGGAGACCAGACCCCTCATTCCTGAAGATAACTTCCAGAGCGTCGTACCTCTGCCTGGTCAAATTCTTCCTGGTAGGGAGACCAGACCCCTCATTCCTGAACAGGAATTCCAGAATGCCGTGCCCCTTCCTGGTCAAATAATTCCTGGTAGGGAGACCAGACCCCTCATTCCTGAACAGGAATTCCAGAATGCCGTGCCCCTTCCTGGTCAAATAATTCCTGGTAGGGAGACCAGACCCCTCATTCCTGAAGATAACTTCCAGAGCGTCGTACCTCTGCCTGGTCAAATTCTTCCTGGTAGGGAGACCAGACCCCTCATTCCTGAACAGGAATTCCAGAATGCCGTGCCCCTTCCTGGTCAAATACTTCCTGGAAGGGAGACTAGACCCCTCATTCCTGAACAAGAATTCCAGAATGCCGTACCTCTGCCTGGTCAAATAATTCCTGGTAGGGAGACCAGACCCCTCATTCCTGAACAGGAATTCCAGAGCGTCGTACCTCTGCCTGGTCAAGTACTTCCTGGAAGGGAGACTAGACCCCTCATTCCTGAACAGGAATTCCAGAATGCCGTGCCCCTTCCTGGTCAAATTCTTCCTGGTAGGGAGACCAGACCCCTCATTCCTGAACAGGAATTCCAGAGCGTCGTACCTCTGCCTGGTCAAATAATTCCTGGTAGGGAGACCAGACCCCTCATTCCTGAACAGGAATTCCAAAATGCCGTACCTCTGCCTGGTCAAATTTTTCCTGGTAGGGAGACCAGACCCCTCATTCCTGAACAAGAATTCCAGAGCGTCGTACCTCTGCCTGGTCAAGTACTTCCTGGTAGAGAGACCAGACCCCTCATTCCTGAACAAGAATTCCAGAGCGTCGTACCTCTGCCTGGTCAAATACTTCCTGGTAGAGAGACCAGACCCCTCATTCCTGAACAGGAATTCCAGAGCGTCGTACCTCTGCCTGGTCAAATAATTCCTGGTAGGGAGACCAGACCTCTCATTCCTGAACAGGAATTCCAGAATGCCGTGCCCCTTCCTGGTCAAATTCTTCCTGGTAGAGAGACCAGACCCCTCATTCCTGAACAAGAATTCCAGAGCGTCGTACCTCTGCCTGGTCAAATTCTTCCTGGTAGGGAGACCAGACCCCTCATTCCTGAACAGGAATTCCAGAATGCCGTGCCTCTGCCTGGTCAAATTCTTCCTGGTAGGGAGACCAGACCCCTCATTCCTGAACAGGAATTCCAGAGCGTCGTACCTTTGCCTGGTCAAATTCTTCCTGGTAGGGAGACCAGACCCCTCATTCCTGAACAGGAATTCCAGAATGCCGTGCCTCTGCCTGGTCAAATTCTTCCTGGTAGGGAGACCAGACCCCTCATTCCTGAACAGGAATTCCAGAGCGTCGTACCTCTGCCTGGTCAAATAATTCCTGGTAGGGAGACCAGACCCCTCATTCCTGAAGATAACTTCCAGAGCGTCGTGCCCCTGCCTGGTCAAGTACTTCCTGGTCAGCTGATTAAGCCGGCTCCTCTTCCTGGAAACGTGGCTGGATGTGCCTGCGCAAACCAGGCTGTCCAGGCCAGACCTCTACCTGGCTTCATCCTGGTATGAGATCTCGAGTAAGTATGTGATGCATCATTACTGACATTATAACTTGGCAATTAATTCTTTAACAATTTAAATTATTTAATTTTCGTAATTTTTTAATTGTTTTCCTAAAGCTTGTTAACTCCATTTTTAAAAGAAATTGTGTTCACATTAAATTTTTTAAATGTTCCAATATTTTTGTAATTAAAATAAATAATTAATATTGAAACAGAAAAGGATAATATGGATATGTTTTTAACATCAATGGATTTGAGCAAAATTAGAATTATTTGTAAATTGAATTATATTACTAAAAGTCATGTTTTTCAAATCTTAAACTATGAAAATTTTAATACACAATATAATTTATTATGAAACCATTAATTAAAAATTTCAATTTTCTTTTGTTTTAGTAAATTCCTGTTCTCACCAGAAACCAACAAGAAGGCCTATTTCTTACGGCACTATAATGTGTTGTTTTTGTGTACATATAATAGAATAGAAAGCAAATAAATCAAACCATAGAAACATGAATTGTATTATTTTTATAATTTTAATTATTTTCTAGTTAAAGAATTACATCTTAAACTCATCCTTTACACATATAAACCTAATATTTTTACCTCTAAAACACATCTTATTTCTTCCTCGCTCAAAGTGTGGATAAAATGAAGTCAATATTTTTCAAATTCAAATTTTTATTTCGATCGTTGGATTTACAGCATAGATCACGTAATATTTAATTTTCAAAAAGAGGAAAACAAGTCGTAATCTCTTCTTTTTCCCTCTTTTTTCCTCTAAAATAGTACAAAATAGGAGGACAAAAGACGAGAGGAGAGCTTAATAGTGAATAAAATAATGAAATTTATTTCAACTACAGTGGTTTGAAATGCAGAACGAACCTTTCCTACTCAGGTCAATCATAATCAATGTTATATCATTAAATAAAAAAAGGTATTTGGATTATGTTACAAAGAGCAAATAAATCTCATTAGGTAACAGCATTACTCTAACACTGAGTAACGAGACAAAATAGAATTATGGAGTTACGAGATTTAGCTCTCAACAAACCAACTTTTTGCTTTATATTACGTCACTACTTTTTTTTCCATTTTTGAAAAAAACAAACATTTGCTTTTTATTTTAATATAGACTAATTACGTATATAACTAACTTTAGTTATAATATTATATAATTTAACAAGATAATTTTAAAACAAAATTTACTTTATTTAATATATTAAATAAATTTACATATCTTTAAAATTTGATGTAGACTTTAATAATAATATTTTAATGTAGTAAAGACTTTATAAAAACTAATTAATTATGTTTTAATATTAAAAGTAAACACAAAAAAAAAAAAAAATAAAGAAGAGAAAATCCGTGTTAAATTTTGTTAAAATAAGGAGGAGGGTATTCGTATCATGATTGCACCTGGGACGTTCTTTGTATGTTTACTAAGTCTCCTACCGTTGCTAAGCAACCAAGAAAATGCGTAACAGAAACTTCTCATCATCGTATTTCCTGTCTTACTCAATCTGTAGTCATAATTAGTCGAAATAAAAAAGCTTGTTGATTGGTCCGGAAGAAAAGTGTTGGTGAGAGAGCTCGTCTTTAGATTCTCACGACGTTCTATTTCCAATACGTGCCGAATTAAATAAAACTGTAAAACAAATTAGATGCTACTCAAATAGAATGCCAATTTCTTTCACCTCTTGGATGAAATTGGAGAACAAAAGTACCTCTTCTTTTTAACAAATAATTGTATTTTAGAACTCGCTTCTTAGAATATAAATTTGTTATTTAATATGTAAACATTGAATTGTGATTAATACATTTATTTTGTTATACGATGTTACTAATTGATTGATTAAAGAGAGGAACTGTAAATATAAATTCTTTACACAAATCATTGCATGCTTTTAACTTCGTTTTATCTTATTCTATATACAGGATTACCTGCCATGATGATTTATTATGTAACATGAGAAAAATAAAAATGCTGATTAAGTTTTCAATTATATTTATTCATTATTAAAAATTATTTTTTAAAAATATAAATATATAATAAAAATTTCAAAAAAGGACTTTATATATATATAATACGGTGTATTCAGAACTACGTAGTCCTATGAACTGCATGAACCGAAATGCATGTGTAATACAAAATTACGATAAACTGAGACATAATAAAATAAATACAAATATATTATTTTTTTATACAAAATAAATGTCTAATTGTATCTGTATACTATTTTTAATAAAATAAAATATGAATGGAATATAAGAAAATAAATTCTATGTTAAATTAAGATTAAGTATAATTATATTTTTGACTACATTCCTTAAGATAACAAAATATTAATTTAACGCCTATAAATGCAGCAAAAAGGTGTCAACAGTTTTGTTCCATAAAACAATTGCCAAATCATAAAAAATATTATGTAATTTTGGAGTCATCAACTTACTACCATAGTTAAAAATAACTTTCTGTCAAACAAACTGCATTATTAATATTTTTAGTACATAATTTCTCGCTTCCCTTAAAATTTTATTATCATTACATTTAAAACTATTGTTCATATTTAATTACATTAATTTAGTTAAATAAAATTAATTATCCTGCATAATCCGACAACAGTAGAAGTTGGTGAAAGTTGTGTACTGGCTACAATGTTTATGGTGTAATTCTGAGTAGCCACCACAAACCGCCTGTTTTCACATCGCTGTGTGGAGCTTAATTAAGAAATGTGCGCGCAGTAGCCATCTTGGCAGGTGCGGCTAACCCTTAGTATATATATATAGCTTTGGAAAAGGAGCTTGCTACTTGCTCTTCTCAATTATTACAATGGCCATTAGCTTCAGTTGCGCATTCCCTTTGTGGTATCATCATAGAGTCTGGCTTGTAAAAAAAAAATAAGCTGAAAAAAATAAAAACCCTTTTTACTAAATTAACAATATATATTTTAAGGAAATTTGTTTTACAAAACACTATTATTTTTGAATAATATATATCAGTTAAGCCTATTTTTTTTATATGATAGATTAAGTAAAATGAATGAAGTCAATGAAACATGTTTTTTTTTTATCCGTATGACGTCAACTACTCTCGTCTTTTTAGGGGGGGGGGGAGATTTAACCCTCAGGCATTAAACGGAAATATTACCGGGCTAATTAACGGGAGAGCTTGTTGTAGCAACCCCCCTCCCTTCCCTCCTGTAGTAACATTGTTAAGGCTTTTCTTGCTCTCTTATATTTCTCTTGTTTCAAATAGCATGCTATTATATTTATTATACCTGCAGTGAGACTGATACCTCATTTGTAAGTAAAGCTTTCTCTCTCTCTCTCTCTCTCTCTCTCTCTCTCTCTCTCTCTCTCTCTCTCTCTCTCTCTCTCTCTCTCTCTCTCTCTCTCTTTCTTTCTCTGTAATATTCTGCTGTCGTCTTTTTCTTTAACACAATGAAATAATAGAATTGATAATATTATAATGTATAATAGTTTTCAGTTGACCAAAAATGTGATATTGTTAAATAATAAAAAAAAATATATTATATATATCTTTGACGCCATTTTACCCTGTCGGGTGTGGCCAGGTATTTAACCTTGTGTTTAAGAGTTATCTTGCGGGCTTTTCTGCACTCTTCTAGGCTCCTACTACCAGATCTGTGTAGCCTGCAGTAGCAGTGCAAGACTGCAGGGCAGCGGAGTATAGACAGCCGTAAGCTGCCTTCCTCCTACTAATTCCATAATTTAGTAATCAGTCACACCCAATCTCAAGTCATCAAAAGTCTGCAGTGTTCGGGAATTGAACTAGGGATCTCTCAGACGAGAGCCAAGCGTACTAACCACTTACACTATAGAGTAGGACTTGACAATGATATAAAATATAATATACATGCAAAGTTAATGCTTTTACAATAAATGACACATTAATTAGTATTAAAAGTTGGGATTGAGTGAATGTCCTAGTGTTTTTTTTTTTTTTTTTTTCTGATGAATCGGATTCTTTGCAAAAGGAGTTTTGATGTTTTCACCATATGATTAGTATCATACACTCCATCCGAGATAATTAAAGTGTCATCTAGTCGAACCAAAGACGCTAGAGGTAAAGATGAGACACGGAGATGCTGCCCCCACTCGGGCAGTGTGGAACTAGTAAAGGCAGATGACGATCGCTCTTTTGAAGCCAAAAAGTGTGTTCGTAAACCGCAGGGGCGGATCCAGCCCGCGGCTTTGGGGGGGGGGGGGCGGTGCCCTATCCCGCAATGTTAAATTTTGGAGTGGGAGGGTGGGGGGTGGTAATACCTTCAATTTATTTTGGGACCTTTTGGGGGGGGGGGGGGGCGATCGCTTGGATCCGCGCTTGGTAAACCGCAAGTGTCTCCGAGCAGGTTTACGAACACACCTTTTTGGCTCCAAAAGAGCGATCGTCATCTGCTGTTACTAGTTCCGTACTACCCGTGTGGGGGCAGCAGTTCTTTGTCATTTTGTAACACCGTTAGCGTCCCTGCATGGTCAAACCATTACAGCCCCTGCAGACTAGGCTACTTGTTCAGCCTCAAAGTTCAGCCGGTTGCCTATAATATTAAAAAAGTTGAATTTCCACACCCATTATTCAATAATATTTTATTTTTTACTTTATTCATTTGAACTTTTAGGTTGTACAAAACAAACACAGGTTCTTGATGTATATTATAAAACAATATAATTTATAAAACAGGCGGGAAAAAACTACATGGCACGCAATATCAAAACACTATAATTAAAAAAAATAGCGTTGATTATAGCAGTTAATTTATATTATTATAATGATTTCAACGAATAAAACTCTTGATTGGTTAAAATTTTCATTATATAGCTTGGTCCGATATAATTTATTGTTTTCAATATTTTATAGACAATATCAATCCCTAGCAAATGTTCTTAAATATAAAAATAAAATTACAGTGAAAATAATATGCAGAAAAATATCACGTATTGACATGCACCCAATGTTGTATTCATAGCTCTGATTGGCTTAGAACTTTCGTACTCTTATTTTAATTGGTTAGATTATAAAAAAAAATACTGCGTAACAATACAATTATTTTTAAAATGAGGTCAAGCCCCTAACGTATCATGACATAAAATTACAACATTAATATTAAATAGATCAACGTAAAAAAAAAAAAATACTTGCAGACGTTAAAAAGTTTAAAGTTTACGAGCTCAACTAAAATTTTACTGCATATTAAAATTTATGGGATATGAAAGTGAGTAATTAGTATACCTGAGACCACGTGACTCAAGTTTATTTACTGCTGACATTAACAGCTTTTCTAATACCCTCGCAATGTACAGTACGTGGCGTTGATTCTAAGCTTTAATTCCTACATTATCTATCACAATGTACACTCGTCACCTTGGAGAATTTTCCACTTGCAGCCTTGTTAATCACCATGCCCTGTATTATTCTTAAGGGACATGGTGATTAACAAGGCTGCAAAGAGAAATTTTCCGAGGCGACGACTGTACAATAGGAGTTGATTTTGTCTCTTTTCTTATATTTTGGTACTATGAAAATGAAGGAGTAAAAATGAATCTATTTGATTTTCTTTTCACTGGAATTTGAAGAAGAATTTTTTTCAGAAAGCTTTCTTTGTCATCTCCATTTGCACTAAAATTTTGAGTGTATTTTATGATGAAAATTAAGTGGGTAGAATTCATATTTTTTCTGTTTTATTTTGTAACATTTACCATAGAAATATTTTGAATTTGAATTTTAAAAGTCTTGTTTGTGAATTTCGGACTAAACTTATGAATGCTCTGTTTTAATCGTTTTTTTATGTAAATTGTGCTTGCATTTAATTGACCATGTTTTTTTTATGTTTTCTATTATTTATTTTTATTTTTTATTATTATTGACTTTATTATATTTGGTACCGTGGTTATGTAACTGTTACTGAATAAATAAGAATTTGAATTTGGATTTGAATTTGAAGCTGCTTTCCTCGGACACTAAAAGATAGCACCACCATACGGGGGACGTTAGAGGAAGGAGACGTAATTGGCGTCATAAAGTTAGTGCGAACCTAGTGGTAACTGCTGGAACTATGTGCGTCTGGCGAGGATTGCTGTACATGATTAACAATGTAAAATCATGTAAATGCTGTCAGCAGCCACAGCATAATTTTACAGAAATGACAACACCATAATTGGTTGTCAAATACTTTCGGACAAAATAAATATAAAAAAATATTTCAACTTTGTAAGTGATTTCTTTCCTAAAAATTTGATCATTTTTGTGATTCTCCCCATGCTGTAGGTATTGCTGTATCCTCGATGCAAAGAACAAAATTTTCAGACGCCAGCGCCATCTCTTGGTCCTTTATATCCTCTATAGACCCTCATGAAGGTATGGAGGATTAGCCTGAGTGGAGTGGCATGCAAAGGTAATCCCTGATTTTTTTTTTTTTTTCCATGTGTTCATCTCCGTATTTTTGTCCCGTCAAGACAGAGTCTTATTGACAGAGTCTTATAGTTTGCACTGCGGACATGACTGACTTATTTTACTGACTATTTTAATACTACGAATAATTTTTAAAATGATAATTCTTCATTTTAAATTTATAAGCATTATTGTGGATTTTGTATTATAATATTGTTTATTTTATTCGATTTCCTTCTATCCATTTTTTTAATTATATTTTATATTTTGATTTTATTTTAATACAACATGTACGTTTAAATAAAAAAAAAATGTTAAAAAGTGTTCAAATCTTTACATTGGATTGACATTTTCATGTCTGAATTAAACCAATCAAATTAATTTTATAAATTATGAACATACTTTATATTTACTAATTAATTATTTTAAACAGTTTTCTTTCTCGGTAAAAAGATGAGCGTGAATTTGATATGAATTAATTTGATTTAATCAAATACGAAAATGATGATTTTTGAGCTGAAATGTTTAAATTTTAATAAATTTAATCACTTACAAAAACCAAAGGAAATGTCAATAAATTATTATAAATACGTAAATTAATGTCGTATTAATTAAAATTTTAGTTCAATAAAGATACAAAAAAAAAAATTATATGCGGGAAAAAAATGCTGCAAAATTCAAGCAAAGTTGTAAAATTAAATTAAAAATTAAAATATTCAGTCTAGAAACTAGAAACTGTGCATCGTGTGCAATAATAAACAGTTCATTATTATGAAGGTAAGGTGTCATTTTTAAGTACGATTTCATGCATTTTTGAGACCACCAGATGTTATAAAAACCACATAATTGAATTTGCGATTTTAGATAGATATATATATATATATATATATATATATATATATATATATATATATATATATATATAAAACCCTGTTCTTGTTAGAAAATACAATAGTTTGGTTGTGTATCTGTTGGTCTCATATCATTATTTTTAATCAACTTGCGGTTTTGTATATACCTGCTAGATTGATTTTCAAATTCACAAATTCGATTTTATTATTCCTCTAATTTATTCAGAACTTGTTTTGTTTCGTTGTGTCTTTGTATTTGTCAATTCATGAAATAAAAAAATTGAAGATAAATTATATAATATAAACCAGCAGTTAGAATTATATGTTCAATATAATCTGGGCTAGACATTATAATGAGTAAAATTTGTAACAAAAAATTGTAAGCTTGTTTCTGTAAAAAAAAAAAAAAAAAAAAAAAAAAGGAAAATTTAAAATTGTATAATATATTGCACAAGTTCAGTCAAGTCCAGTCTTGGTATATTCTAAACGTTGCTTTAAAATCATACAAATGAAATTTTAATTTAATTATATTATTATTGTCAGCAAATATATAGAGCCAAATTTCTATCTTGATTTTGTCTCTCTCTCTCTCTCTTTATAACAGATGAAAATTTCAAAGCTCTTCTTTGTAATGTTTCAATTATGGGAATGTTTCACACCGACAGAAAGTAAAATTATTTTCTTTACAAAGCACTTCTCTAGTTGAAAAATTATGTCTTTAACTCATCTGTTACATGTCTAAATATAATCTTTTACCTGTGTTTTTACCTCAAAAACACATTTTATTTACTTCTCGTTCAAAGTAATGATAAAATGGAGATAATATTTCCAATATTTTATGCCCAAGAAGAGAAAAAAATACATAATCTTGTCTTTTCCCCTCTCTTTTTATCAAAAATGGTGCAAAATAGTAGAGAATTAATATGCATTTCCATGAAGCGATGTCGCGCGTGGCTTGGCGGGGTGAGAAAAGCGCACTTGCAGTGAAACCTTATGGCGGCCATATTGGCGAGGAAAAATCACGGCACGATCAAATCGCTGCGGGAAAGCGATTTCTCCTCGCTAATATGACTGCCATATAATTTTACTGCAAGTGCGCTTTTCTCGCCCCGCCAAGCCTCGCGCGACATCCCTCCATGGAAAAGCGTCTTTAGACGAGGAGAGAGCGAATAAAAGATGACATTTATTTCAACTCGGGTTTATAAGTCAAAAGTTTACTTAAATTTCTGCGTTGGTTTGTACTTTGGTACTGGAGATGGAGGACCATTAAATAAGGCGTAAAAGAGGTCATTCGAGTAGACATTTACATTTGTGCCTGCGTGGGGTTATAGGGCGTGTTTATGTGCTGCCTCCTGCATGTAGGGTTTAGCACTGCTGCAAGCGGGAGGTAGTTCCTGAAAATACGAGTTTCACTACTTTCCTCTTAGGCCCATAACGATGCAAACGTAAATGTATTATTTTGTGTACTATCAAAAAGTTCTTAATTACATTTAGATTTTATATGATACAAAGCTTATGTAATAACAATATTGTGTAGCTTGCTATGTCTTTATTACCATGGTTTTGTTTAACTGGGTGTATGCAATAACAAAATTTAATGGAAAAACATCAAAAATACATTTTCATTTAGAATTATATATAATATATATATATTTCTTGATCTTTTATGTTGTTTCTCTTAAAAGCTGTACGTAAAAGTAAGATTTTAAACATTTTATATTTATATAGAAATATATACGAAGTAAAATTGATGTTAAATATTAAATTCTACAATTTTCTACTTGATATATGATTTAAATTTTAAATTTAATCACATCAAATCAACTTAACAAAATAATTTGTTTATCGTTAATATTAAAACAGTATAAAAACTACTTCAGGGATTAAAAAAAAAAATTGCAATGAAATGAGCTCAATGCACATTTTAATCAATGAAATCTGTTGTGTTTAATTTACCTTAATTGAAAAATTAAATCTTCATAAATCTTCATATCGTCCTCTAACCCTATAATCTTATTACGTATTTTTACCTCAAACACCTTATTTCTTCCTCGTTCAAAATGAGGATAAAATGGAGACAAAATTAAAATATAATATTTTTATGCTTAATAAGAGGAAAGAAGACTTAATTTCATATTTATCCTCTTTTTTCCTCTAAAATGGTGCAAAATAAGAAGAAATCAGAGGGAGCTTAATAACGAACAGAAGATGAATTCATTTCAACTCGAGTAAATTTATTATATATTATCCATAAATGAGCAAAATATGCAAGATTTCATAAATAAATCATGTGTAATATGATAAATATATACGGTTGATATAAAAACAAATAGTACCACATTGCAATGGCTGTATGATATTGAACTACGATGATCGAGTGACATTTGTACCAGGTATATACAGTACAGTTACAGTATAGCATGTCGTATATACATATTGCTAGCGGCAAACACTGATTCGACATACCCATTGTTGGATATCCCCTTACTAGTATGACCTAGTATCTTCAACAATACACGTACTACAACAATGTATTTTTCATCATATTGTTGAGATACCTTAATGCCAACATATTATAGAGTGACTCACTCATTTTGCTGATATTTGCAATATGAATATTCATACTATTTCTGACCATTTGGTAATTCCCCAGTGAACTGAGTAAGAGAGAGAAAAGGGAGAGTATTAAGCTTGAAGCAATAAAACGGAAGTGATGTCTCTGGTAGTAGTATGTATGTATATTTGTAACATAGAGAGTGACATTCACATTTGTCTGTTGGCATTTCGGCAGGGGAATTGTGTCCTTTACTAACTGCTATCTGCCATTGACATTTCTACTATATATACATTAATATTAACTGCTTACAATCTACCATTTGTTAAAATAGAATGGTGTAAATCTTATAAGAATTTATATTTTGATGTTTAATGTGTTTAAATTTAAGATATACTAAATTTAACATAATTTTTATGGTTAGATATATAAAAGTTTTTATGTTTACAATAAAATGGTGTGCAAATAACAAAGAGTTTTAATATCAAGTGATTTTGTGATGTAACTCCTTGATGTTGAGGCAACTTTGCATGCATCTAAAAACTGAGAATGTTCATTTTATTGACTGCCTCTTGACGCCCAACTCCCGGTGACATTTAGCAGAGAACTTTTTATTACACTTCTAAAATGTAAAATTTGATTTTTAAATTATTTTATTATCATGTTGCATAGATTTAATTTTTTTATCATAAAAATAATATTATGTGACCTTTAATTCTAATCGTCTACTACCGTCAAAAATGATTTTTCTGCTGATAGATTACTGCTTGAATTAGTAAGATAAGGGCATTAAAATCAAGTATTAGTTGCTATAACCGTGCATGGTTAGAAACCTGATTAATTTCCTTTCTTAATTAATTGCTCTTATTGAATATTTTATTATCACAATTAATAAGAAATATGATCAAAAATTATTCTAGAACAAATTCAAATTGGAATTAAAATAGAATAAATAATAAACCTGCAACCTTTTGAAATGATTTAAATTTATTCTGATTAAACTTGAAATACATTATTAAAGACAAAATCTAGAACACTCGTTTCATAAAATATGCCCTTCTTTATCTTTATTTTTTTTTTACCTTTTTTATATATAAAAATCGATAACTATACAACTTTTCTGTAAAATATATAACCTTAAGTTATACAGTATTTCAAAGTAATCATATAAATGATGAATATTGCATATTCTTTGAAAATCTATTCAAGATCTCTCGTATATAACATAGTCGTTAAATTCATATCTATTGTATTTGATATGAGAAATATACCATTACTATTGTATCTATATAACGTGTAACGAGCTATAGAGATGGTTTTTATTGCAGTTATGAATTTTTGATCAGAAACTTACTATTTGTCAAGCTTTTGGCTCGAAATGAAGCGCGAACTTTGGAAAGACTCATTGTCACTATACTGATGAATAAGGCAACCCTAGTATTGACATAACCGGGTCCAGCGCTTCGGGGCTTCCCCTCTACACTGATTATACCGAGTCCCATATCATGGAGAACTCATTAACCAAATTTGGTGCTCTGATTTAGGTGGATAATTTAAACCGAGGGAGATGTTCATAGTTTAGAACGAAGTATAGAACGGACTTTGCAGTCAGAAATGAGAACAATGTGGGAAAAGCTTCAGCAAACCTCATAAAGTAGGATTTTCAACATGCAATATTGAGAAGAGAGAGCAGGGGGATAATATCATGGTACTTTAATATCAAACTCAAATACCTTTTGTGTTGTATCAGAATAATGTTAAAAAAAAAAAAAAAAAAAATTGAGAACAGAATTTACAATATATAAACTTTTTAAATTGATAATCGATGTTAGTATAATAGAATTGACATATTTTGCATTTCAACAAGCCTCTACAATTTTATAATAATAATATTGTATAATAATATTTAAAACAAGCGAATTTTAATTGAAATGACATTATTAAAGTACTAAATTTTTTATAATAAGTTTAACTATTCAAACAATTCAGATATTGATTTCAAACTTTAAACATTCATGAAGAAATTAATTACACTATAGCAAAATTTTATTACAGCTAGTGCATTGCAGTACTGATACGAAATGAAAAACGCGTCTAAAATAACATAATATACACCAACGGGGGAATAAATGGTGAAGATTTCAGTACAGATTTTGAGTTTTATTTTCATCATATATATATATATATATATATATATATATAATTTACTTGTTTAATACCATACATGCACTGGTATGTGAAATATATTATATAATCCATGTTTTTAATAGTGCATGTTTTTGCTAAAAAAAAAATAATGATTATAAATTACATTAAGGGGCATTCACAAAGTCTTAAGGCCACATTTAAGGCTCGATTATTTAAAGCTTGATTTTAGACGTGTTTTTTAGACCCAAAATTTCTAGTCTTAAATGTGGCCTTAATGCTTTGTGAATGCCCTTTATTATGTTTAAACTTCAGTTAACCTTCACTACATCCAGATTTTAGCTTCACCGTTTCTAACCCCGTGTCTTCATAAGTTTAATGCCAAATGAGATATCCTGAGTTGAAATTAATTTAATCTTTTATTCGCTTTTATGCTTTCTCCTGGCAAAATTTCTTCCTATTTTTCACCATTTTAGAGAGGAAAAAGAAGGTAAAAAGACGTAGTAAGATTAGGTTTAGACTTGTTAAGGATGAGTTGAAGACATAATTTTTTAACTATTAAGGATTATTCAATTTAATAACAATATTTTATGACAATTTGTTCAGATATTATATAATATATTGAATTTTCAATTCGAATTACAAATATTACAAAGAAATTTCACTTCATTTAACATTTTTGTCCCTTTGTCTTTGTCTCACATTTTTTTTTCACCCTATCTTTGGTATACTCCTACCGACTTGAGTCCATCCAGTCTGCCTCATCTTCTTCAATATCTAAAAGAAGCACATAAAAAGGATGATACTTTAAGACGCCTCCTGATCCTCATTTGTTTGTCGTGACACCTGAGTTGTGACGTCACCGGCCGCAACACTCAAGGGAGCGATTGGTCGCCTAACTGCCTCATAGAGGTGAGCAACGGCGGCCACAACGGCTGACAACGGAAATCAAAGGCCGCTAATTTCCCCCGGGACACTAGCCCGTCGTCGAGGCTGCCCATACAGCGTCAAATGTTCGTCCAGGAGGCCTCGTAACGCCGTGGTTTATGCATGCAGCGGTACAAACGTCCACATAGGGACTAGTGAGGAACAAATAGAGTTGTGTGTTAAACGTCCATGACACAAATTAAATATGTATGTTTTAAGATATTTAGTTGTGAATGAAGGATTTTTAATATTCCCAATTGAAATTTTTTACCACTGGCCTGAGTTGAAATAAATTTCAACTTTTATTCGCTATTATAAGGCTCTCTTTTAATCTTTTGCCCTCCAATTTTGAACACTTTTTTAGGAAAAGAGAGGTGAAAAGATGAAATTACGTATTTTGTCCTCTTCTTGAGCATAAAATATTAAAAATATTGTCTTCATTTCATCCTCACTTTGAGCGAGGAAGAAATAAGATGTGTTTTAGAGGTAAAAAAATTAGGTATAGACATGAGTTGAAGACGTAATTTTTCAACTAAGGCATTCCTTTGCATGTGTTGTCTACCATTTATGTATTTACAGTACATTAAATTTATAGATATATACATATTATTATTTTTTATTTCAAACAAATGGTTGTAGGGGACAACATGGTTCAAGCAAAAAAATATATAACTGTTAAAAAAAAAGAAAGAAGCAACACAAGCGATAGTTACATTAAACACACTAATAACTATAAAAACATTGAAGCAAATAAACAAAATAAAGGAATGAAAACAAAATATAATAATATACATACAAAGATCATCAGATAATTAAATTAATTAAAAGTTACTTTTTTTTATATTTCACTGCTATATACATAATACGATATATACGTAAGACATTTTTTATTTGAACAATGAAATCCCTAGTTGAAAAATTACGTTTTCAACTCATCTTTTACACGTCTAAACCTAATCTTTTTACCTCTAAAACAAATCTTATTTCCTCTTCGCTCAAAGTGAGGATAAAATGAAGACAATATTTCTAACATTTTATGTTCAAGAAGAGGAAAAAAAACGTAATCTCGTCTTTTTTCACCTCTTTTTTCCTCTAAAATGGTGCAAAATAAGAGGAGAAAAGACGAGAAGAAAGTTTAATAGAGAGGAAAAGATAAAATTTATTTCAATTCGGGATATTAATAAAAAATTGTGTCTATACTTTAACATAATGAGTGCTTAGAAAATGTTGTATAATTTTTAGTCCATGTTAAAATTGTGTAAAAATTACTTTTTGATTTTGTTTATGAGAATCACGCGGAAAAATGTGTCGTAATTCCAACCAACGTGTCAGCAACTCTGAAGGTTCGACGTATTTGAATATAGATGAGAAAACACGTCCCCTTTTACAGATTGACAACTCTGATTAGTTTTGTATTTACATCCAGAAATTAGCATTGATTCTGTAATAGGAGATTAACATTGATTTCACACCAACGGTAAAAAAAAACTTGTTTAATACTCAACAATTGTTTTGAAACTTTGTAATAGTAAAATGTTTTGAAATAATAATTTAAATGTTGAAATAAAAAATAAAAAAATCGATAAATACAAAAATAGTACTAAATTAATTGAAAATGTATATGAAAATGTTATATTTTTTATTCAAATTTCTTCTTTCTTTGGTACTTGATCCATTATTGCTATATAATTGCCTACTCGCATTCTAACAATTAAAAAACAATACAACATGGTTTTATTGTTACATCCTATAATAGAAAAACAACAACAATTGCTTAACAGAATAGATACTCACTTTATTTACAGTAATTATGTTAAAATCAATATCATATAATAAAAAATAATACCAATTATATTATTTCAAGTATTAAAAAACATGAAACATTTTCTCAAAATTATTGTAATAAATAAATACATTAAAATCTATTTACAATGTTTTAATTAAAAAATTAATTTCAAATGGAATGTTGAAAATTTTAATGTACACGTTTTATAGATATAAAAATAAAATATCAATTCCATAAAAACAAGGCAATTATACTGGGAATTATATTTGAACATGTACGTGCAATTTTTCAATAAAACGTACAATGGAGATAATCCTTTATTATATTTATCCATTTGATCAAACGACAATCGTTTTAACGTTACCAGATGTACACATCAAAAATGACGAGCTCTCATGCCTCACAATTACAGCTAGTGCAGGGAGTACGCATACTACGCAATGCGTAGCCAGACTATATACGATACTGTATATAATATAAATATATACATGATTATATAATATATACATACATTGCATGTGTGGCATTATACAAGGGTGTTTCTCTTTTCTCTCTCTCTCTCTCTCTCTCTCTCATCCAAATAAGATTCGTTTCTCGTTTCAACAGGCATTTCTCCTAAAATTTGCAAGGATTTGTTTAAAATATATAAAATCAAGGAACTGTATTGAAACTTAAGTTAAAATGGTCAAAATTAGAAAATATGGTTTAATAGTGTTCATAAGTTCTCCCAAGAGTTATTTCAAACTACAAACTTATGGCTTATACAAATGATCGATAATATTGTGGTACTTATTGTTCTGAAATAACATTTACAACATAAGGTCTTAGATATTTTCATCGCAAGACATTTGGTCGAAGAACATTTGGTCGCAAGGACATTTAGTCGCATGAACATTCGTCGTAAGGATATTTTCTAATATTTTATTAAAATAAAACGATTTTAATAAAATAAAAATAATAAAATAATAGGATTCTTGATGCGAAATTATTTTTATTTTTTTTATATATATTATATTAGATTGACTATTTTTATTTAATATGAGAATTAGAATTCATCCTGATAAGCTCTCAATGTAAGGGGGATCGCACACAGACTTTTATTTCTACGATCGTACGTGTCTCATTATAACCGGTTCTAAATTTCTTACTATACGAAAGTATACGATACGAAGCTGTGTGCGCGGCTACACCTGATCGCATAGGAATTCTTACTTTTTTATCATATGGCATACGCTGCAAAATCATGCGATTCTGTCTGCGACCAGCCTTAACTATACAGTACATCTGGACTGTTCTATACCAACTTATAATGTAGAGTTATGATGTCTGTCAATCTCCAGTTGAATCTGTATACATGTTGTCAAGTTCAGTGTATATTTTATACTGTACTGGTCGAAAGTACTTGACTCCCACTTTAGAGTTCGGGCGAGCGTTCACAGCAGCAGTGGTGCATGATGTGCATGCGAGGGTGGCCACTCGAGCTATACACTCGGTGCAAACCATCTTCACAGTGGTACCAATGTGCATGTGGGGGTTGGTACTTCAACCGGCTGCGAGCTACACTCGTCGTAAATCTTCTTGCCAGACAGGGGAAGTGGTTTTGAACCATTGCATTTTTCCACTGAAATTTAATGTACAGTTGTGGAAAATAAAAGTGGAACACATCACATGCTGGAGTGTTGACATGGTGAGCACCTCTCTCTTGACTTATCTGATAACTCTGTTTGACTCATTGTCACCCCCTCAGAGTCTAGAAGGCCACACAATATACACCCGAAGTTAAAAAAATGTCATCTTTTGATCACTATTAAACTATTTCCTAAGTCTAATTTTTTCCTATTTTGCCCCATTTTAGAGGAAAAAAGATTACGTATTTTTTTCTCTTTTTGATCATGTAATGTTAGAAAAATTGTCTCCATTTCATCCTCACTTTGAGCAAATAGGAAATAAGATGTGTTTTAGGGCCGATTCAGATGGCGACAACGGCGATGCGACGCGATTTTGACGTAAAAGCTGTGAAATCCTATGCGACGGCGAATTCGCCGGTAATCGCGTTAATTACGATGCTCTTTTTCTTTTAATCGCCCAATATGGCCACCAATGGATGTTACAGTAAGTGCGCATTATTCACGTCGCGTCGCATGGTAAAAATCGCCATGTGAATCCACCTTTAGAGGTAAAAAGTTTAGGTTTAGAAGTGTAATGGATGAGTTGAAGACGTAATTTTTTAACTAAGGCAGTGTTGCCAGTTCAGCATTGTGAGTGAACTGATGGTGTTCACTTCAACATTCTAGTATGTGATGTGTTCCATTTTTATTATCCATAACTGTACAATATTCATATGTATTCGAGTAATATGTTTACAGTTCTCTTGCAGCAGATCGAGAAGTTACAGCGAGTGTAGCAAGCGATCCATGCAGCAAATTGTAACATGACGAGTCCTCTACAGAGAGGTTATCATCAAACTGATGGCTTCATTTGCCTGACAGAGAGTAAATATATACTTGGTCCGGCAGTGACTTTAGATGTACTGTATGGTTTCAACAACCCTTGCCCGTTACTGTGTAGTATCTCATTACATTTTAGAAAAAAAATATTAAATAATTTTACTCTACAGTTTCCTAATAAAAGTGGTTGCATGAATAAATATTGAAGAGTATATGGGTAATAAATAAATTTTATTGCAATAATTGAGGCAACACAATTTGTGGGTTTCTTCTTCAAGCCAAAATTTTACAATTCTCATGTCTGAAATTTAACCTATATAGGTAAAAATGTTCATTAACACGTCTAAACCTACTCTCATCACGTCTTTTTACCTCAAAAACATATTTTTTCGTCCTGATTAAAGTGAGAATTAGGGCTGTCTCACACAGAATTCGCAGCGTACGATAGAAAAAAAAAATTAAAAACCTATGCGATCAGGTGGTACGCGCGCATAGTTCGTTTCGAATCGCATGCAATCGTACATTTCTCATTTAGATCCTGTTCTAAATGTTTATCATACGAAGTCATACAATGCGATACCAAGTCAGTGTGCGAACGCCCTTAAATAGAAACAACAAGTTTAACATTTCCTGCTCACTAAAGGCGGATTTTCATGGGCGGTGCAACGACGACGCGGCGCGATTTGACGTAAAAGTTGAAAAATCCTATGCGGCGGTGAATTCGCCGGTAAACGCGATAATTACGATGCTCTTTTTCTTTTAATCCCCAAATATGGCCACCAATGAATGTTATAGCAAGTGCGCATTATTCGCGTCGCGTCGGAAGCTGGAAATCGCCCATGAAAATCCACCTAAGACGTAAAGAAAACTAAACGTACTGTTCCACTAATTTTTCCTCAAAAATGGGGCAAAAAAGAAGTACGAAACAAAACAAGAAAATATGTTGGAAGTGAAAAATTTATTATATAATATACAGCATAATATATTATTTTAAACTGGCAAATCTCAAATTACAATGTTTCTCTTTATTTTCACATACCATTTTTTTTTAATGTCATTACTCATTACTGTATAGAAAATTAGTTCCATAGAATATTATATTTTTTTTTAAAATCATTTTTCATGCCTGTCATCGATACACCTTTAATATATTACATTAAAAACTTATTATCTGAATATTTTTCTTACTATTTATTATATAAAAAAAACTGAGTATATATAGATAAAAGTTCTTTGAAGGTAAAAACACATAAAACGCACACCTTATTTTTTTATAAAGTATATTGATCTCTTTTTACTGTCAGTTATATAGCTTAAAGGTAAATATTGAAAGATATATATTTTTTATATACTATAATAATAATATTTTGTATCGTTTTTACCTTCTGCTATTTATCTTGTTTCGGAGGCACATTAGAGCGTACATGTCTCTTATCGGTAAAGCCCGACATTCGCACCATCCATCACCCGGCTTCTGCTCATCCGTCCTCCGTCACCCCGACATCAACTCGCTCGCACTGCTTTACACGGGGAGTTCGCACCGCGACGACATTCTTTTTTCCTCGAGTTAAGGTGGATTCACATGGCGATTTTTTATCATGCGATGCGACGCGAATAAAGCGCACTTGCTGTAACATCCATTGGCGGCCACATTTTTTGGCGATTAAAAGAAAAAGAACATCACAATTAACGCGATTAACGGCGAATTCGCCACCGCATAGGATTCTTTTACGTCAAAATCTCGTCGCATGGCCGTTGTCGCCATGTGAATCCGCCTTTAGGGTTTATCGGTTTATCAAAATGACTTTGACATAGTTTTCTCAATGTAAAGTTCTCAAGTTTGGGTTGTCTCACACATAATCGCATGTATCGCATCTATGATAAAAAATAAAGTACCTTTGCGTTCAGGTGCAAGCACACAGATTCGTATCGCATGAAATCGTACGTTACTCATTTAGAACAGCGGTTCTAAATTTTCATACAATACCATACGATACTATACGAAGGCAGTGTGCGACCCACCTTTTAGTTTGTTTTTGTCTAATATCAGTAACAAAATATAAACAATCTATTGTAAATATTTACAATGAAAATTATTATAGTTTTATCATTTTTACATTTTTACATTTTTACATTTTTTTTTTAGTGTTAAAGTTGAATTGGGATTTTGTATAAAAATTAATCTGGTTTTTGCTTAGTAGGCTGAGTGTCATGTTTTTTCAAATAATTTACTAACTGGGAGTTGCAAAAACAAAATGAATTAATTTGCGTGAAGAAAAGGCAAACAACATATTTAAGAAACAGAGTGTAAGAATAAAAAGATTTTATAATAGTGTCATATTTTTGCACTGTACGCAAAGCAACAAGTTATTCTGCGTACGTGTGACGAAATTACAACTTTTATTATTTCTATGATGTAAGAAAATTTGATCACCTTCCAGAAATTTGTCATGGGCATGCAAATAATGTTTGATAATATTATTAGTTATGAATTTATTATTTATCCACTAATGGAGTATTGACCTTAATTTTTTTATTGCAGAAATGGATAGAGGGTGCAAAGTTATGCTACCATAATTTTTTCAGATTTTTTAAAGCCCGGGAACTATTTTTAAAAAAATATTGAAAGTTCTTTTTGCGACGTCACGAGACGCCGCTCTTTAAGAAAAAGAAAGGACTTGACGCCGCGAGACGTCACAAAAAGAACTTTCAATAATTTTTTAAAAATACTTCCCGGGCTCTAAAAAATCTGAAAAAAAATCAGGGTAGCATAACTTTTCATCCTCTATCCATTTCTGCAATAAAAAAATGAGGACAATACTCCATTACTGACTATTATTTAATTGAAAGTTGTTTATATAATATTGATAAAATGAACAAAAACAAAGCGTATACCCCTTTCAATTTTCTGCTAATATATACACTCCTCGCCTCTGAAAAGTTCCCTTCTGCAGCCTTGTTAATCACCATGCCCTGCAGTAAAAATAACACACTGCACGGTGATTAAAAAGGCTGCAGAAGAGAAATTTTTAGATGCAAGGAGTGTACAATATTACAACATTGCTGAATGGACAGTATAACTAAAGCTTGTATACGTTGTGAAAGACCTTTAAATCTATTGACAAATTATATTATTTAAAATATAAATTAGCAGCATGCCAATTAAATCAAATGTTACTGAGGCATACATTACGTTAAATTGTACAGAACAAAATTAGATTTATATTGTGTAATATAGTTTTAGTATAAACATTTTAAATCAGATAATAAAATAAGGAGAAATCAGCAGAAAATATTTTGATCAAAGCAAATGTAGATGAAAATCTAAAGCTATTTAATTCAAGGTGTTATTGTGGGGTGGCGCTATGCCAGAAATGAAGAACTAAGCATAAATACAAAACAGTTGAGAGAGCGTGCCAAGATATTGAAATCAGATGCTTTAATATGGAAATTTAATGGTTCTGTTTTCCAGCACTTTGAGAACGTGACACTTTTGGCTTTGTCAGCAAATTCAGTCATGCACAGATTCTTGCGTTGTTCTTTGGCCCGCGCAGTCAGCGAATCTCGCGCGGGGGGTGGCGCCTCAGCACCCAAGGCGCCACTAGCGCCATCTGACGTCATTCTTGCTGACATTGTGGGGGTCCACAAAACAAACACGATCACCAAAATCAAACTGACGAAATGAAACAAGCGGAAAATTATCTGTCAATCCTACAGACTTCTTAATTGAAAACAAACTTCGATCAAGTCGCATGGCTAGTTTTCTGTCAACGGACTTATTATGGCCTTTAAGATGACATCATTGTACTTAAACTGGTACTTCAATCAGTATTTAATGGTGCATAGATCTCCCGAGTTGAAATGATTTTTTTTATTGACATATATGATCTACGTTCATCTACGTACAACCTAAGCGTCTTTGTTTCTCTTAATGAGTATAAAATGTAATTATAAATAAATAAGCGCTATTCACGAAACATTTAGCCAGGATTCTAACCACGTTTAGTTTAACCACGTTTAACTAGGTGATTTATCACATAAAACAGGTATAGTTAAACATGGTTAAGCTAAACGTGGTTAGAAACCTGGCTAACTGTTTCGTGAATCGCGCTTATTGTCTTCATTTCATCCTCACTTTCTAGAAGAAAATAAGATGTGTTTTAGAGGAAAAAATATTAGGTTTAGACGGGTAAAGGATGAGTTGAAGACGTAATTTTTCAACTAGGGCTGCCTCAAAGAACTTTTGCAACATTTAAATTTATAATTTTCAGTTGAACGATTTGTGTTTGTTAAATAAGTGTACATGTACATGAAAGTATGAAATGTAATTTTCTATGTACGTTATTTCTAACTAACTGTGCCACTTCACTGCATGGCACCCCACTACTATGAGATTAAAAAATTTGTACCTCTGAATAGCATACAAGTTCCATAAGGAGAGGGGTACATCTTTTTTCGTTGTGATAGTAGGACGTGGGGAGTCTGGTCTCGAAGTGACTGAATCACAAGCCAGAAGTTGCTGCCAGCTAATCAGCACCCGCGACTGCAAAAGACAGTCCAATTTCGTTCTCTCTCTCTCTCTCTCTCTCTCTCTCTCTCTCTCTCTCTCTCGAGCGATAATTCTTTTGCAAAGGAAATGGTCCATATAACTTCTATAGATGCACTTTGCTTTTATATATTTTATTTTTTTAATTATGGTATACATAAATAACAAGTCAGAGACAGGAAATTCACAAACAGTCTAATAACATTTCACTTGAGTAGTAAATTCCTGTATAATTGAGCATGAATGCATGAATTATCATGATATTAATATTTTTTAAATTTTTTTTAATGAGTAAATTTATAAAAATAATGAAATTCAATTTACGATTTCACTTGTATTATTTTAATGAAAATATTTACATAAAAATAAATTTAAGAAAATTCGCTTTTATATTCAAGTTTATAAATAATTAAACGTATTACAAAATATATTATAAGTTATAAGCAATATTGCGATGAAAAACAAGCAAAAATGTGCAGTTAAGTTGCTATTAATTACGTCAATATGTATGTATAATTATATTCTCTCCATTATATCAAAGTAGACGGTAAAATCATCAAACTTAATAAGCCACAATAAGATTATAACAAAACATGTATGAATATATGTACATAATATAATATATATGTAACATATTATATTAATTAGTTTACTGAAACCTATATGCACTATATATATTATACATTAGAAAATACCACAACCTCATCTAATAATTTGCATTGCTATGCATAATATATGAACTTGAAGCTTATATACTTTTTTGAATTAAATGTTTTAAATTAAGTCAATAATAATTTTTAAAATTTTAATTAAATGTTTTCTTATAATTTAAAGGCATAATATGAAAACAACTAAAAATATTACAAAAAAAAAGGCCCCTAGTTGGAAATTTACTTCTTCAACTCATCCTTTACACGTTAAAACCTAATCTTATTACATATTTTTACCTCAAAAACACATCTTATTTTTTCCTCGCTCAAAGTTAGAATCAAAATGAAGACAATGGGTTCGATTTAAGAAGCAGTTAGCCAGGTTTATAACCACGTTTAACTTAACCACGTTTAACTAGGTGGTTTAACACGTAAAACACTTATAGTTTAAACGTGGTTAAGCTAAACGCGGATAAAAACCTGGATAACTCTTTCGCGAATCGCCCCAATAATATTTCTAAAACTTATATCAATCAGAGAAAAGAAGACGTAATTTTGTTTTTTTTTTGCCACTAAAATGGTTTAAAATGAACAAGGAAATTTAGACGAGTAGAGAGCTTAGAATAAAAGATGAAATTTATTTCATTTCGGGACTGATTTATATTATTTTTCAAGCCTTTTATATAACCATGTTGTTGAAAAATAAAAACGTAATGTAATTACAAAAACACATGCAATGTATCACTACTAAAATTTCATATATACGTCATTTCTTTCGTACGTTGTCTCGGATTAAGTTCGCGTTTCCCCGGAGACTCAAGAGAGCCGCGGTAATAAAGTTTCAGGAAATGTACGCACACGCTGCAATGATCTGCAGACGTAATTACCCGACCATGTAGCTGCTGGTCAAATCATGCAGCAGCTACCGCAGTAATTATTCTGACACTGCGGACTGCAGGGACTTGGGGAGTTTCATAATTATATAAACAAAAAAATGTAAAAAAAAAACTTTGTTCAATATCAATGTAATTTAGAATGGTACGTACGTATTCATAATTATGTTTTACTGCATACCCTAGTTGAAAAATTACATTTTCAACTAATACTTTACACGTCTAAATCTAATCTTTTTACCTCTAAAACACATCTTATTTCCTCTTCATTCAAAGTGAGGGTGAAATGAGGAAAATATTTTTAATATATTTTATGCTCAAGAAGAGGAAAAATAAGTAATCTCGTCATTTTCCCTCTTTTTCCTCTAAAATGGTGCAAAATAGGAGGGAATTAGACGAGGAGAGAGCTTAATAACGAATATAAGATGAAATCTATTTCAACTCGGGTAATTTCATTTTGCTTTTGTTTATTAAGATATATAATTTTCAACGTCAAATTTAAATAAATTATTAAATGGATTGTATACAGAATGTTATTGTCTTAAAATACGCTGTAAAAAATGCAATTCCATTTGCTTTTTCTGAGAAGAGAAATATTTCTGACAGGTTGAAAAATCTTCTTGTTTGTTGTTTGTGGATGTGACATTATTTTATGTAGAGAGTATTACATTCTGCATGCAATGTTATAAATTTTGCACAAAATTGGATGTGCACACATAAAACAAACTTGAATATAATAGAGTGTGTATTTTCGCCATATTTTTAGAATAGAAAGTTACACGGACTACACGGAGGGGAAATTTAAACCGTGACATAAAATTACGTCTTCAAATCATCCTTTACACGTCTCAATCTAATGGAATCAAAATTTTTTATTGCAGAAATGGAAAGAGGGAGGGTGCAAAGATATATATGCTACCCTGATTGTTTTTAGATTTTTAAAAGTCCGGGAACTATTTTTAAAAAAACTATTGAAAGTACAGAGAAAGTGACGTCTCTTGACCCCTCCCTCAATAAAAGGATAGGACCTAAAAGGGGCGTGGGTTCAAACTCGAGAAGCAATACATACCGAGCTCCAAAATATCTGAAAAAAAAAGAAGAGGGCACAACTTTGCACCGTCTTTCTATATTTGCAATACAACATTTTTTAGGTGGATACTCTATTTGTGCAAAATGGACAACCAACATGATATTTTTTACTACAGAAATAAATAGAGGGTACCAAATTATGCTACTCTGAATTTCTTCAGATATTTTTGAGTCCTGGAATTAGTTTTAAATAATTATTGAAAGTGCGGCCACGCCCCCTGGAGGCGTCAGTAAGCGTCTAGGCCCTATTTTTTTTTATTAAGGAGTTAGGAGAGGCAACATAACTTACAGAACTTTTAATAATTTTTTAAAAATAGTTCCAAGACTACAAAAAATCATAGTAGCATAATTTGATACCCTCTATTTCTGCAATAAAAAAATCATGTCGCTTGTCTATTGGGGGAAAAAAATTCGAGACGTAAAAAGTGAATTAAAGATGAATTTTATTTCAACTTGGGTATACTTATACATAACGTAGCGATGAGATGATTTTTCTCACTGGAGAATAAAAAATGAGGTGCATGAACTCAAGACGTGTGGTGATATCACCTCCATTACTTCAATGTAAATTGAAATGGGAGTAACATTGGCGCCATCTACAGTTCAACAAATGTAAGGTACCGGAAGTAACCGGAAGTGGAAGGATTTTGACTAAATTACGATCACAAAAAAATCCAAAACTTGGTACAGAATTTCACATTTTATAGGGATTTTTAACCACCTCTGCAAAGTCTTTTATTTTTCATGATCATACAGTCAAATGTACATGATATTCCCTCCGGAAGTAGCCGGAAGTGTAAGGTTTCAGATCTTCCTATTCATATTTCAGCGTTACAATTTCACACACAGGTCAGTACTTGTATTCAAACCACTCTATAAAAATTTCAAAACTGAATTACAAACAGAAGAGCTGTAAAGTTCACACTTCCGGCTACTTTCAGAGGGAATATTAAGTTAATTTTACTGTTTAGTTTATCCAAAATCCTTCCACATCCGGCTACTTCCGGCGGTAATCTTACATTTGTTAAACTATATTGTTCAGACACACTGAAAACGTGATGGATCATTTGCATCAGATGTAATCAAAGATTGACAATAAAATTATTAATGGAACATTGTAAACATGAAAATGCACTTTCTCATTTGGAAATAAATTAGACCTCAAAAACACATCACTACCTGGTAATAAATATTTTAACATTACATAGAATGATAGATTAAACCTTTAATTTGTTCGTTCCATTTCATCAAATGACATTTCGACATTATTTATAAAATCCTTTTTATTTTGAATAGTGATTCACATTATATAAAATTTATAGACCATTTTAAATATTTACGTTTTATTTCCCCTCATGGCTATAGTAATTAATCTGAGTTTTTTTTTTATTTAACCTTTGAATAATTCCTCTTGCTGTTGCTATTAAAACAGGTGATATATTTATGTCAATTTCTTTAATTTGATTGAGGTTGCGACGCTAGGACAGTTGATGTACTGGGGTGGGTGATTTGCAACAACCGCCGTTCACTCGCCATCAACCCCCATCACCCTCCCTGGCTGCGGGCAACATCCATCCTCACTCACCGCCAGCCACATGCCTGATTGCCGCACTAAAACAGCCAATAAGTCTTTCCCTACCGTGTGGTGATCTGCAGTAAATATCATCCATATTGTAATAGAAGCTATACATACTATTTTTTATTAAAATCAATCAATTTGTGAGTAAGATAAATTCAGTTAATAAAAATATTGATTTTTTGTTTACTAAAATCATTCTCATTATTATTTATGAATAAGTGTAATTAGAAAATTTGGTCATAAAAAATATAAAGCTATGATAAACATTATGGGGGGCATTTACAGAGCACTTTAACCCTACTCCCCCCTCGATTTTCTAAATTAGGGGCTAAATGGATCTAAAAATGTGGGCTCAATTTGGATTAAGCAATGTTAAACAGACACCTTAAAACCCGCCAATTTAGACCACATATTTTAGCCCTTGTTTAGTACTATGTTTAGCACTCGCTTTAAGCCGAGAGATAAAAATCGAGGGTATTAAAGTAGGGTTAAAGTGCTTCATGAATGCTTCCCTATTATCTTCAATCTCCCAACGTTTTTAAATAAATTTCTTGTTTTATAATATTTAAATCACTAAAATTTTTGTTCGTTGACCAATAAGAATAAGGTGGTTTTATTATTGTATGAGATTAGAACTAAAATTGCAATAGGATATTCATACTGCCCAATTCTCTCCAAAAGTTGTTTACTGAACGATATTCTCATTATAGAGGGCACAAACTTGGTTGAGCGTGGCGCAGTGCATTAACTGTTAGATCACCGTAGTCAAGCTATGTCGAGCGTGGTTAGTACTTGTATGGGTGACAATTTTAAGTAAAAATTAGCTATCTCTCCCTGGGGTAAATTCGTCTCACTTTCCACCCAGTGCAGTGATGCACTTGTGTGCTGTGCTTCCCCAGGCTTCTTTGCCCACCGCTTTGGTCTATTCATTAAAAGTAGAGGTGTCCGTCCTGACTAAGGTTTTCCACGGTTTCCTCAGTCTCACTCCAATGAATGCTTTGATGCGTAACAGGCCGTGGTCGCCTGTTACGCGCCTGCCTTATCCCTACCCATTACCTCGTCGCGAGCCGCTATTAGGTCTATATTTTGTAAAAAATAACAACAATAAAAATTAGAATTGAAAATAAACCCGAATTTCCTATTGCCTCCCTCTTTTTCATTATAATAGTATCAAGAACAATTATTTATTAAAATTGACAAAATTTATAAAGTAAAGTTTTGAATGTGTATAGTTACATATATATCTTAAAAATTAAATTCATTGCTGAAATTTTAATAAAAGTAATTTAAATAGCAGACGTACACAAAAGCATTGAATGGAATTGGAGAATTATTATATAATACCCCAACAGTGCAGAGTTATTTAAATTCAAAAGTTGGTAAATAAACACCAGCGTAATTACTTTTTGTACAAATAAATTACCTATTAAATTTATGTATGAGATTATATTGCATACTTTGTTTTCTATAAATAAATTTTATAATATATTTAACATTTTTAGTTTATTAAAAAAACAACTGATGGATGAATGTTTGTTTTTATTCTCTCAATAAAAATATGTTTATAAAATTAATTTAAAAGTTTATCGAACCCAATTAAAATTTTAAGCAGG